>JAJEJH010001867.1:0-15790 GCA_026122585.1 Anacardium occidentale
GCTGCTGTGAGAAATCCTGCAACCACAATAGAAAAATATAGTAAAAATAAAAGGCCATTGACATTAGACAAGTAGCTTAAAACAGCAGAACCAGAGAAAAAGACTACCAGTGAAGGGAAGACTTTTTCGGCTGCACGACGAGGAACAGAAAACCCTCCATGTGTGCTAGTATCACTAGCAGTCAAAGTCTTACAAAAATAATTGGTGGGCTGCCTGCTGGGAAGCCCCAATTCCATGGGAAAAAATGTATCCTTCTGCTCTTGCTACATGTGATTAAAAGAAAATTTTTGCTAACCTTAAAAATTAGTTCCAACATCTCTATCAAAACCTAGTTTAAGAACAATGAACTCAGGATTACCTGCGTCAAAGGCTGCAATGTCATTTGAGCATACACTTCATCTGTTTCAACATCTGCCTGAAATACCAGAGAGTCCATATAGTTAAGAAGTTTAACTTTGTAATCCATTGCATCACAAATTACAAACATAACAAAGAACGTACATGCATAGTGACATTATGAAGCTGGCATATCAACTGGGGCTGCAAGCTTGGGTAATTGGGTATCTGACTATCAACTTCTTTGTTAGTTGTGGCAGCTACCTACAAGTTCATTTCACTTAAATTTCGATCCCACACATAAAAAAATTCTAACACATCAATTTGACACAAACCCACAAATTTCATTAAAAAGGAAAGGAGAAAAACAAATTTTGTTTGAGTATAAAATAAAAACCTGCTCACTATGCCCCTGTGGGAAGTAGACCACCCGACTGCCCACCGTAGGTAGGGACACCAGAGGCCCAGCGCAAGCATGCCATAGCTCCGAATTCAAGCATTTCTTCTCCCCTGTCATCATCATTACCACCACCACATTTACACATATTTTACCTTCTAAACTGCAACTTAATTCATGACCACTAGACATTCGATTAAACGCCTCTTTGAAATTAAAGTAACCCCAGAACAAATAAAGCAACAGACGATAAAATGAAGCAAAAGTAGGAGAAGGCAGGCATACCTTCTTGACCCTGTTGACCCAACACGGATGTTGAAAGCTTCATTAACACTTTATTATCAAACTTAACTCTAATAACGATGCTAACAAAGGTGATTTAATATTAAAAGTTAAACCTTTTCTACAAATATAAAACCCTATCTTAGTATTTATTAGCTCGTATCATAACACTCTCCTAATTCACACCATATTTACAAATCAAAGCAAACCCAAATCCATTAACATACTTGATTACATAAAACACTTCAAATTAACAACATTCTGCGCTCTTAATCAAAACCCAGAACCGGAATCCCCATGAGAGCGAGGAGAGGGGTTTCTACCCCAGAGTTGTGGCCAATCACTATCACAAACCAGGGTTTTCTTTAGTGAAAGCTCTTTAAAAGTCACTGTTGAGAGAGAAAGAGAGCGACTGATGTCAGTGGTGTGTCTTATAAGGGACCCGACCAAGGTGGACCTTAAAGCAGAGGAAAAGAAGAGAGAGTTTTAGAAAGGACGAATCCAGACCGTTGAAGGCTCTGTACGAAGGAATGGAGACCGTGTATTTGGGCTCTGATTTGACAGCAGGCATGTGCCACCAACTTTCAGTCGTCGTTATCAGAGTACGGATTATATAAATTAAAATTAATTTTTTTATGTTGTAGTATTTTTAAGTTATATTATGGAGGTGGGAATAAAGTATTCAATTCACTATGCACGGAACGGCTTGAAATATCGCTCCACAAATTTTTCGTTAGCAACGTCCATGAATTTAGCCTTCAATTGGGAAGTGTGCAAGAAAAAAGGCTTTCATATAATGGCCAACAAATTTTGGGATTAAGAATTTTTAACAATATACAAATGTCAGGTTGATGATTTATCAGCTATTTGGGATTACTTTTTGTTTGATATAATTAAATAATTTAATTAGATTCAAAAATAACAAGATTTAATGTAATACAGTAAAATAATAGAATTCATATAAAAAAATTTTAATATAAAAAATTAAATTATTTTATTAAATGATAAATTATATTAATATAATTTTTATTATAATATATAAATATATTTGAATTATATTATAATTTAATTTAATTTAAAAGTAAATAAATAAATATTTATTAAAAATTTTAAATATATTAAAATTAATAAAATAATCTATTTAAATTAATTTATATGCATGAATAATATGATAATATATTTAATCAAAGTAATTTATAAATAGGGTGCTTATAAATACTAAAATGAAAAATTAATCTCTCCAACTTTTTTTTTTGGCTTATAAATCCAAGTTATAAGTTCAAAAAATATCAAAAACAAACAGGTTTACTTAATTTTAGAATTTTTAAGCTGGTTTAACCAACTTATAAATAAAAACAAACACTCTAAATTAGCATATTTATAAACTTATATGAATTATTCAAAATGGAAGAAAATAAAACTATTAGGGACTTTTTTTTATAGATTTATTACTATTGTAAATGAATTATAAAGTCTTGGCAAGGTTTACACTAATCAAAAAAATGTCAAAAAACTTATAGGATATTTACCTTATTTGTGACACCCCTTTCAAAAGTATTGTCATATGAAGAGGAGCACTACGACACTTAATCTATTTAGCATGATAAACTTTAAACTTGTGGAATATGCATACTTTATTAAATAACTAAAATACCTTTACCATAAAAATTCATTATAGAAGCATACAAAGAATGTCAAAACATAAATTGCCTAACAAACATCTTAAATAAAACATAACATATAGGAAATGTCTATAATGCCCTCATATCGACTCCATGTTCTTGACCACACACTATGTCGACATAGAGACTTAACACCTTAATCACATAAGTTGTATACTATGTAATCATCTTTTCTTACACACACTATTGAATTATTGTGTCATAACTATGTCTTACTACAAACATGTGTAAAAAGAAATGTCATATGTACTCTCTCATAACAACTCTCATGAAAATATTGTTAAGGTAAAAGTCATAGAGTTAATCGTTATTTTTATAAATATGATGTAATCATTATTTAAATTAATAAAAATGACATTTTTATTTATTGATCTTGTTTAAAACAGATAAATATTCATAAAGTAGTATAACTATAACGAGAGGTTTATTGCATGGCAACTAATCATGAGGACCCTACGTTCATATGAGGTGATTTGCTTTAGAAATATATGTATTTTTGATATTATATTAACCAAAGTCATAAAGGATATAATTATGACTATTATAATGTTAAATGATATTATCAAAAGATAATAATAGATTTCATATGTTAAAGCTATTTGTAGATAGCTTAGTATAACAAATGCATGCACGTTGTGTAAACATGTCAGCCAAACTGACCCACTAAGATAATTTTATATGGATAGTTGCTCTAGTGTTAACGAATATATGTGGTCTTTCAAATTAACATCATTGAATCGTCTTTCACAATAATCAATATGGTTAACACTAGTGTAACATAATCTTTGAGAAATGGTTGCCAAAAAGGTGGTAATTGACCATATTAAGATATATAGAGAGGCCATGGTGGACTAATAGATAATTCATCACTTTCAAGCACAGAAGTGAATATATCTAATAGGCCAATTGACATACAACCACTTGAATATGTGGCCACAATGGCATTGAGTTGTTGCTCAATCTAATACATTTTATCATTATACGAACGTCAATCTATAATATCAATAATTTCGTGAGGAAGACACTAAATTTATGTCTTAGCCTTGAAGAGATATAAAATGATAAAATGATCAAATTATATAGGAAACTGTATTATTGATAGGTAATTACTTAAATACTGGCACTTTGTTGTTCGAGTGATCATGATGTTTCATTAGAGACTAATCATGGTCTGTGTATAGATGATTATTGATCTAGAGATTTGATATGAATCTCTTCCATTAAGCTTTTTCTGCAAAAATAAATACGTCAAACTCTTATAATCAAAATAGATTTTATCCTAACGTTATATAAGTAATGTCTTTAAATTTTTAAGCAAACACCAGTATAGCTAACTCCAAATCATGTGTCGGACACCTCGACTCATAATTTTTTTAACTACATCAAAGTATAAGTTATCACTTTACCACCGTGCATCAAAACTACTCTTATATCCTAACAAGATGCATCTGCATATATGCATACTCTACTGTTTCGAAAGACAAAGACAACACCGAAACACTAGTCAATCGTTTCTTTAACTTTTAAAATCTAGTCTCACACTTGTCAGACCACTTGAAAGGAACCTCTTTTTTAGTCAAAACAGTTAACAATCTAACTTTAGCGACCCTCGCCCCAGGTTACTGTGTGCTTCAGAAATATACTGTAATTTATAAATAAAATATTCTTGAGTCGGGAACCTCTATAGTAAAAGAACTGTTGCTACTGTTGAATTAAAAATTTCTTTATAAAAGAAAGTTGTAAATATAATTTACTATAATAGTAAATTAAAAATACTGAAATATACATTTAAAAACCCCAGGCTACTCATGTATAAAATATATTGTCATACAGTGTATACTAATATATAATACACATATATATACATGAGAAAAGTAAAAGCATGTGAGCCAAACATGTTATCTGTTGCTGCCAAGCCATATCCCCTAAAACCTCACAATTGTCTCGCTCCTACTTAGTCCCCTCTACTTACTGACCTGAAAAAAAGAAATAGGAAAGAAGGGGTGACTGAGTCACTTAGCAAGCATTTCCAAACTCAAACACTCGCATGTCTTATACATAACTGGCTACGTGACTCGTCACATAGAAAGCTCTACGTTACAGTTTTTTTATTTTGATTCTCTTTATATTCTGAAGTGCATATGTTTTCTGTATTATTCCTTGTCTTATTTTGTTCTGTTTCTCATGAGATACTGTACATAACATGAAATGTATATGTTGATGTCATGCATATGCTGAAAAGCCATGAAACTTGCCTTTAGGCTTGAATTTCTAAAAAACTTTCTTTTCTAAAAACTCTTTCTAATAATAAAAGCTGTGATCCGAAGATCTTGAATATATACATATAGTATATGATGAAACCTGTATTAGAAAGTACTGTATCTAAAAATATCTGTTATGTTGGCCAGACTGATAAATATAAGGATTCTGCACCCTGACCGTTTGAGTTCAAATCTTACTGAATCTACTGATGCACAACCAGCACTCTCTATAATGAGTTTGGTCAATGACCATGTCCTCTCTAACGGATATTGGTTTCTCTCTCTAGCAGGTGTGCAAACTCATAGGTACCCCATCGTATCCACCGCTAACTGATATATGAAATATCATATATTTATACTTTAAAATCATATTGTTGGATATTTGGATCCAGTCTGAAATCATCTAATATGACATGTCGTACTCAATACTGATAATCATGCATGATATACTGATTTATCGTCTTATCACTAAGTTCTGTGTGCTTAGAATTAGCTTAGAGTGGCTTAGTTTCTCTTTTAATCTCTTTTTTTGCTTTTCTTAAGGTGCACGGGCATGTGTTTCTGTGTGCACAGGCGTATGTCAAGGCACACAGGACAGTGTGCTTCTCGTGTCCTTGGGCGTGCTAACTTCTGGAATCAATTCATCAAACTTTGGCTAGTCACACGGGCATGTGGTGTAAATACACGGGTATGCATAAGCTGGGCACATAGGCGTGTATCGCACTGCACATGTGTGTAGCAGCTTCACAATACTCCCGTGTCTTGCCTACACGGGCATGTAAAATTAGGAATGGACACACAGGTGTGTGTACTTGGGTACACGGACGTGTGCCTCAATTTTCATACACACACGAGCAACATGCAAGGTCGTGTTCCATACAGAATTGAGGCCACATGGGCGTGCATCTCGGGTACACGGGCGTGTGCTCAACTCAGATTCTGTAGAAAACGTCTGAAAACTTAGAAATTCCCACACCAAACTCATCCACACTTTAAATTAACAAACAAACACATTCAATATTGCTACTAGCATGCATATATTCATCATATCATCATCTCAATCACGCCATATATCATCAATCAAGCATACAACACATGTATACAACATATACGCATATAAATCATGGAAATGGCCACTCAACCATCCAATAATTCATCAACTCAAGCTCAAGCATGCTAATAACATTACAAACAATCACACAAAGTTTCTTAAAAGCTTAAAACAGTAAAACATGCTCTGAATACAGTGAAAGAGGTAAGAAAAACACTTACCTCGTGCCATGGAAGTTGGACCTCTCTCTCTAAAAGCTTTTGGATCTCTAATTTGAAACTGAACTACTGGGGGATCTCTCTTAATCACCTTAGGGTTCATTGAAGTTGAGGGAAGAAGAAGAAAAGAATCTGAAATAAGTTGGGAGCTACTCGAAACTAGAAAATAAACATATTTATGGCTAAAAGGCAAGGCACACGGTCATGTGTCCTAGGCACACGGTCGTGTGTGATGGAAAATCTCATTTTCCACTCACCTTCACACATACACAAAATATTCTCCCAGAATACCCATGTATAAGCCATAAAAGGCTTCTAAATGACTCTTTTACCCCTGAACCTTCTCAAACTCTTTCCTAACAAGGAAATCTCTTTTTTACCCTTGGATTCAAAACCTAAAAAGACAGTTCTATCCTTGGGCTATTACACTAGCTAACTTAGAAAACCCTTTAATAAACCTCTTACAATAACTAGTCAACCGAAGGAAACTTTTGACCTTCTATAATAAGCAGTCAACTCAAACTCAATGTTGAAGTCAATCTCTCTTTTCAGAGTCAAATATGAAAGATCATTAAAAAACATATCAACAAACTCTCTGACCACTTATACATCCTCAATCCTCAAATTCTTCTTATCTTTACATATAACATTAACCAAATATCCTATATAATCTTTACTTAGCATTTTCTTTGCTTTAACACAAGAAATCATTATACGCTGAATCTTATCCTCACAAAATATAAACTCATCTCCATCATTGAACTAAAACCACACTTTTCTTCTCTTACAATTAATCTCAACACCATATTTATCCGAAAAATTCATGCCAAAATTATATCAAAATTTGACATCTCTATCATAATCAAATCAATTGATAATGATATAATATCCTAAGGTTAGAATGATTTTTTTTAGGTTGAAAATTGATATTAAAAGTGAGATTTTATGATAGAAAATAAAGTTGAGAGGGTTTAAGGGTAAAAAAGTCATTTAGAAACTATATGTGGCACATGTATGGGTCTTATTAGGACATTATTCCATGCATAACGTTATAACAGAAGAAAATTTGTGATTTTCTTGACACACAACTATGTGTCTTAAGCACACAATCATGTATTTCAGGATGTTCATCATCATATATAAAGCCATTTCCTCCATCCTTAGAGATATTTATTTTAACCAAATTTCTTCTTCGTATTGGAGAACTCTAATCCAACTATTGCGAGAGAGCAATTAATAATAACAAATCAAGTTAGGGAGTGAAACAACAATTATAGAGAGAGACATAGTAGTCATGGCAGGAGGTAAGTGTTTCTTACCTCTTTTTCCTCTATTTTATAGCATTGTTTCTCTGTTACATTGACTTGGGATGTTATTGATTTCTGTTTGATGCTTAAACCAACCTAAATAAGCAATAAAATGAAGAAATAGAGTGATTGGATAAAGTTACTTGCTTGAAACATATGTGTTTATATGTATGTTTGATATGTGGCATTAAAAGGATTTTAGTGAAAGATATAATGAGATTGGATTTGTTTGATGACATTACCATATAAAAAATAGTGTGTTGTTCATGTATTAATGCTTGAAAAGTTTTGATTTTGAATTGGTTGAACTTGGTATGGTTTTAGAAATTTCATACGTGATATTGTAGAAATAGATCATGACTATTACCATGTGTTTGCAAGCGCACAATCAAGCAGTCATACTTCTATGATATCACGATTATGTATATTAACTGTGTGCAACTAAAAAAGCATGAGAGCACAACCATGCTTATAGAGGTTATGGTCATTTGCCAATACTAGTGATACAAAATTATGCAAATAGCTCACAATCGTGTGAATGAAGAGTCTACAAGTC
Organism: Anacardium occidentale; assembly: GCA_026122585.1. Taxonomy (NCBI): domain Eukaryota; kingdom Viridiplantae; phylum Streptophyta; class Magnoliopsida; order Sapindales; family Anacardiaceae; genus Anacardium; species Anacardium occidentale. The sequence continues at coordinate 8,091 of JAJEJH010001867.1, forward strand.
TATACTGCACAAAGAACATAACTGTGTGTCAACATACACGACCATGTGTCAACATACATGATCGTTTATCCTATGTTGCATGACCATACAGAAAGTAAAATTTATAGAATAAAGAATAAAACGTCAATAAGTTATTTCAATACATACAAAACTTAATAATATAAGAAGAAAATAAGATAATCATACATGATATATATTACATGACATGACCTACCATGCCAAATATAGTGACCCCTACCATAGGCCTTTTATGCGCAATACTCATAATATTTATCATGTTGAAAATACGCCTATAATGGGAACCCCTACAGTAAAATTATCTGCTGCTTAAATTTTCAAATCTGAATGTGGAAGCTGAAAATAAAATTTTAATATTAATAATAATAAGAAGAAGAAACTGAACATGCTTTTAGACTTCCTAGGCTGCTTATGTATAAAATATATTATCCATAGAGTGTCTACTAAAGTATAATGCACACACATATACATGAGAACTAAATAAAAACATACGAGCCAAACATGCTATCTGTTGCCAAGTCATGTCTTCAAAATCTGACAAATGTATCGCTTCTGCTGAGTCCTAGTATCACTGACCTGCAAAAGAGAAATGAAGGGAAAGGGGTGAGTGACAAAATCACTCAGCAAGCATTTCCTATCTTTGACACTAGTAGACTCAAGCTTAAGTTGATCTCATATCTTTTCACATTATTTTTTACTTAAATGCGCAGTTCTTTATTTCTTATTTTTTTATTTTCTTCTTTCATTTGTTTTGAGAAGTGTTCTTTGTTTTTCTCTGTCTTATTCCTCATAAATATTGTATATGACATGATATACATGCTCTGATGTTATGTAGATGCTAAGTAGTTATAAAAACTTGTCTTTAGGCCTGATTTTTAAAAACTCGCCCTTGGGCCTGATTTTTGAAAACTCTTTTTATTTAAAAAAAACTTTTTCTGATATAAAACTCTGATCCGAAGATCTTGAATATATACATATAGTATAAACTAAAAATTGTATCAAAAAGTACTGTATCTAAAAATATCTATTATGTTGGCTAAACTGATAAATACAAGGATTCGACACCCTGGCCGTGTGAGCTCAATTCTATAATAAAACTACTCGTGCACAACCAGCATTCTTTATAACTAGCTTGGTTAAAGATCATGTTCTCTTTAGCGGACGTTAGTTTCCTTCTCTAGTAGACGTTAGTTTCCCTATCTAACAGGCCTACAAACTTATAGGTATCCCCTCGTATCCACCTCTAACCGATATCTAGAATATCGTATATCTATACTTTTAAAATATAATTTTGGATCCTTAGATCAATTTCTGAAAATATCTAATGTGATATGTCGTGCTTAATACTTTGATAATTATGCATGATATGTTATATCTGGTTATTCTTAAGTTTCTTGTGTTTATGAATGGTTTGTATTGGCTTAACTTTGCTTTAAGAATGCTTTGGAACTGCATGGGCGTGTGGTGTAGATACATGGGCATGCATCTAAGGCACAAGGTCGTGTATTACACTGCACGGGCGTGTAGCTGCTTAAATACTCTCCTATGTCTTGCTTACATAGGTGTGTAAATTTAGGTTTAACGACACGGGCATGTACATCAACTGCACGAGCATGTGTCTGAATTTTCATAAGTACATGAGTGCCATTCAAGGTCATGTTCATGTAGAAAAGAGGCCACACGGGCATGTATCCTTGGGTACACGATCATGTGCTCAACTCTTTTCCAGTAAATGGCATCCAAAAACCCAAAATCCCAGCAAATCTCACACAAAACACAACTACAACTCAATCAAACATGTATATAGCAAATATATCAGCTAATAAGCATTCTCATTTCATCTATTCAACATAAGGTATGCTAAAAATCTCACATTTCTCATAAAAACATACCCAAGCACATAATCCTCAAATTATCTCATAATAACTCATCAATCATAATCCGATGTCTCATTTTATCATCAAATTATGCTATAACACATTCGCAACATGCAACAAACACATAAAGGGAACTCAAACTAGCAAATCATTCAAAAATCCAAATGAAAGAGGTAAGAAAATACTTACCTCTCGCTATTGTATCCAGATCTCTCTCTTTCTAGTAGCATCTAAATCTCTTACTTGGTTAATGGCTACTGGTTGGACGGTTTTAGGCCTAAGGTTTGCTAGAAAATAGAGAAGAGAAGAAAGCTGAATGGAATAAACTAGGCAAAAATAAGAAAAATGAAATATTTATGGTGTCTCTTACCTAACACACAGGCGTACATGCAAGAAAAATCTCAATTCTCTCTCTCTTTATGCCATATATGGAATATTCTTCCCAAAATATCCATGTATAAGCCACAAAGGCTCTTAAATGACTCTTCTACCCTTGAACCCTCTCAAATCTATTTTTTATATAGAAATCTCTCTTTTACCCTTGGTTTTAGAGCGTATTCTACCCCTGGGCTATTACAGTTCTCCCTCTCTAATAAAATTCCATCCCCAGAATTATCTAAACAACTCTAGGTACCTCTCTTATCTCAGATTCAACCTCCCATATGGCTTCCTCAATTCTCTGACTCATATACACTACTTTAACTAAAGGAATCTCTTTATTTTTTAGGGTCTTTACTTTATAGTCCAATATCTGAATAGGTCTCTACTGGTAGCTTAAATCATCTGCCAACTTTAGATCTTGAATTTGTAATACATGTGAAGAGTCTCCTATATATTTCCTCAGTTGAGATACATGGAACACATCATGAATCTTGTCCATACTAGCTAGTAAGGCTAATCTGTAAGCAACTTTATCAACTCGCTCTAGAATCTCATAAGGACCAATAAATTTTGGAGCTAACTTGTCTCTCTTATCAAACCTTAAGACACCCCAATAAGGAGTAACTCTCAGAAACACGTGGTCTCCAACCTTAAACTCTATCTTCCTATGCCTTTGATATGCATAATTCTTTTGACGATCTTAGGCCTGTTTAATTCTTTACCTGATAACTTTGATCTGCTTAATCATCATCTGAGTCATCTCTGGTCCCATGGTTGCCTCTAGTGAATTCTTCTCACCAATCTCACCCCAAAACAAGGGCGATTGACACTTCTTACTATATAGAGCCTCAAAAGGTGTCATCTAAATAGTGAACTGATAACTATTATTGTAGGTAAATTCTATCAATGGCAACAACTCAGCCTAATTAACCTAGAAATCCATATAACAAGCTCTCGCATATTCTGTAGAATCTAATTGACTCTCTCAGTCTAACCATCTGTATGTGGGTGATAAGCTAAACTGAAATAAAGTATAGTTCCCAAAACTCTCTGTAAACTACCCCAAAAAGTTGATAGAAATCTTAAATCTCTGTCTGATACTATATCTTTGGGAGCCCTATGTAATTTGACAATTTCTCTGACATATAGATGACCCAATTGATCAGTACTCATATCATCCCAAATTGGCAAGAAATGTGTAGACTTACTCAATCTGTCGACAATAACCTAAATATTATTATAACCTCGTTGCACTCTAGGGAGTCTTGATACGAAATTATAGAAATGTTCTCTCATTTCCACTCAGGAATCCTTAAAGGTTATAACAAACCAAAAGATCTCTGATGCTCTGCCTTGACTTGTTGACAAATTAGACATCTGGCCATATAATTTGTAATGTCTCGCCTCATCCCAAACCATTAAAATATTTTCTTCAGATCTTAATACATCTTTATACTATCTGGATGAGCTGAATAAATTGTATTATGAGTCTCTGAATAAATACCAGAAAAAGTCTCTTTAATGAGGTTAGTCAAAGACCATGTCTTCTCTAGCGGATGCTGATTTGCTTCTCTAGTGGGTGTGTGAACTCACAGATGTCCCCTCATATCTACTTCTAACTAATGTCCAAAACATCGTATATATACTTTTAAAATAGGCTTTTGGATCCTTAAATATGTTTTTAAAAATATATGATATGACATGTCGTGCTCAATGCTTTGATAATCATGCATGATATGTTGTTATATCTTGTTATTATTAAGTTTCTTATGCTTAGGAATGGTTTGTATTGGCTTAACTTTGCTTTAAGAATGCTTTGGAACTGGTTCTCTATTTTTTCTTAAAGCACACGAGCGTGTAATGCTAGACACATGGGCATGTAGGGAGACACACGAGGTCGTGCTCAGGTTGTGTCCTTGGTTGTGCCAGCTTTTGGAATAAAATCTAAAAATCTTGGTTGACTATATGGGCATGCATTTAAGGCACAAGGTTGTGACTACATTATACGACATGTAACTGCCTAAACACCCTCTCGTGTCTTACTTACACAGGCGTGTAAATTTGGGATTAAGCACATGGGCATGTGTTTGGATTTTTGTACACACACGGGTGTCATACAAGGCTATGTTCATGTAGAAAGAGGTCATACGGGTGTGTATCCTTGGGTACACGATTGTGAGCTTAACTCTTTTTTAGTAAATGGCATCTGAAAACCTAGAAATCCCAGTAATTCTCACACAAAACATAACCACAACTCAATCAAACATGCATATAGAAAATATATCAGCTAATAAGCATTTTCATTTCATTTATTCAATATAAAGCATGCTAAAAGTCTCACATTTCCTATAAAAACATATCCAAGCATATAATCCTCAAATCATCTCATAATAACTCATCAATCATCATCTAATATCTCATTTTATCATCAAATCATACTATAACGCATTCTCAACATGCAACAAACACATAGAGGGAACTTAAATTAACAAATCATGCAAAAATCCAAATGAAAGAGGTAAGGAAATATTTACCACTCACTATTGCAACCGGATCTTTCTCTCTAGTAGCGTCTGATGGCTGTTAGTTGGACGGTTTTAGGCCTAGGGTTTGCTAGAAAATAGAGAAGAGAAAAAAAATGAATGGAATAAACTAGACAGAAATAAGAAAAATGAAACATTTATGGTGCCTCTTACCTGACACACGGGCATGTGTCCAAGACACATGGTCATGTATGCAAGAAAAATCTCAATTCTTTCTCTCTTTGCGCCATACATGAAATATTCTTCTTAGAAGTTTCATGTACAAGCCACAAAAGGCTCCTAAATAACTCTTCTACCCTCTCGCCCTCTTAAATCTGTTTCCTATCTAGAAGTCTCCTTTTTACCCTTGGTTTTAAAGCCTAAAAGACAAATTCTACCTCTGGGCTGGCTATTACATCAAAATAGTACTTTCAAAAAAATATCTAAAGATCTATATGTATATTTTTAAAGTAAAAAAATATGAATATCATTTGAGGGGTGAATATGAAAAAACACCTATGAGTTGGTAGGTCCATCAAAGAGGGAAACTAGTGTTCATTAGAGAGGATATAATGTTTGACCAAGTTTATTAGAGAGAGTGCTAGTTGTGCATCAAAGTTTGTTAATAGAATTGAACTCATATAACCAATGTGTCAAATGTCTGTATTCATCAGTTTGATTGGTATAATAGATATTTTCAAATATAGTATTTTTATATATATATATATATATATATATATAGATATTCATAATCTTTAGATCATAGTTTCTTTTTTCAAAAAGTAATTTATACTTTTTACATGGACATGATTTTAGCATATCTTATATCATGTCATACATAGCATTATATAAGATAAAAATATCATAAGACAAAGTTAAGACAAACACAAAAATTCATATGACAAATAATAGAGATAAAACATTGAGACATGAAACTAGATATCAGTGTGACAAGTCACACTAGTATAGTAAAATAGAAACTTACTTATAGATAGAGATAAAAATCCCAGAGTTTCTTTTCTTGTAGGTTAGCAATTTAGAAGCTAAGTTAGATACAAGATGGTTGTGGATGGGATTCTAGTTTTGATCAAATAGCATATTTGTTACTCGCATGTTTTGCATAGTTTTGATATATGTTTATTTGTACATGTATGTATATTATGCATAGTTTATTCATGAAATAACAATAAATGATATTTTTTAGTATGTGGTGTAGTATTTCTAATATAATCACCTGGTTTTCATGTTTAAGCTTTCGTTTGCATATTTCAGTTCAGTATTTGTGAGATTCTTGCTATATATTATTGATAATGATTCCTAATGGAAAAAAATAATATATATATATATATATAGATACACACACACACGCACATATAAATATAAAATAAATATAGTGTGTATAGTGATATATAGTAGAGACTTTTAAAATTGGTGCTGTTAGAGCAAATCTAAGCCACATTTTCAAAAAGTATATTTTCAGAATGCATTGTTTTCAAAACTACACGAGTAAAGAGCCAATGTATCTTAATAATCAACGCTTGTGTCTTCTCAGTGTAAGTATAGTAGTATAAGATTTAGTATCTTGAAAGACTTTTTAGCATGAAAAATAAACCTAAAAAGGGGGATGGTGAATAAGATTATAGAAATGTTATAACTCTAAAAATCTTTTTCTTAATCACAAATAAACTAAGCAATAAAACAATCAAAGTAATTAACAAATCACACAACAATTATAATTCAAATAAACACAAATATAAGAGAGGAGGGTTAAAGTCTACTCAACCAAATTTATAGAGGTTCGAAGCTTTGAACACAAACCTCTTACGTCCTCTTTCTCAATCATAACCTGATTAAAGTTTCACTATTTTCAAAAACCTAAAGATACAATAGTTTTTTGACTAAGGGAATTTCACCCTCTTTATAAATGTTTTTACATTGTGAAATGCCTTTGAATAGGCTAAAACACATAGTTAAGTGCAACTCTTTCAAATATATACAAGTATAAGCTTGAGAGAGAAAAAATGGTGAGCAAATAGTAAAGAAAAAGAAGTTTGAGTATGCAGTTCATTTTTCTAACATTCTCTCTTCAAAATAACCTCCTTTTACTTGATTTCTTACTTGAAATGGTAAAGAGCTATTTCTATAAATTTCTATCTGTTGTATTGATTGAAAAAGATACATTTACAATTAATTTTTCAAGTGCACGGTTGTGCTTGTCTAGTGTACGGTTGTGCTTATTGCATTTATGACCTCAAACAGACTTCTAATAGTTGAATTTAAGATATGTACCAATGTTATACAATCATGTGATTATCATGTAAGGTCATTATTCACTATTCTGATGCTTAAAATTCCAGAAGCCTACATGACTTCTAAGCATTGGCATCATATGGTATTCATACAATTACAAAATTACTTATGCACGATCATGTGCCTCATACACATGATTGTGTGTTATTAAAAAGCCTTGATAATGCCTTTGCATGATCAACCTTACACGACAATGTGGTAATATGCTTCATTGTTTAGCACAATATGGTCGTGTATAAATTTATTGCATGGTCATGTATTGACTGATGTTGCTTGACCATTTGCACGACAATGTTACATAGCTAAATGTCTTATGCTCTTCTTAAAATGCATCTATACAGTCTTATGTCCAAACTGAACACAGTTGTTCATTTGACCTTCCTTTTTTAACCTAGTAAGATACGACCACACAACTATAATACTCATGCCTCTTCAGGAAATCAACTAGCATGATCGTGTGTCAAAACTTGACATGGTCATGCGTTTGACTTGGGACGTTGACTTAGCACGGTGATCTTGCATGGTTATATTGGTAGTGTTGATCCCATGTAATGCATACATATGGTTGGGTAGGGCTTGAGTACGATCATAT
>JAJEJH010001868.1:0-15778 GCA_026122585.1 Anacardium occidentale
AAATGAATGATTAAAGGTTTAGTAATCCATCCAAGGCCTAAATGACATCAGATAACAGCGAATTCAGATAATAATGCAGCATATGCATAACATGACACAGCATGTAGCCTGAATGAGGATCCAGGGATCCGAATTCAGTAGATTTCAGCAGTCAGAACCCAAGTTATGGGTTTCAATTTAGGGTGAACTCGAGGGGGCATCTGTGGGACCCAGCTTTCTGACACCAGTCAGTCAGCTCAGCAGCAGTATTTCAGTATTCAGTTTCAGCAGATTCTAGCCAATAGCTAGAATGTTCAGCCCACTTGGCCAGGATGCCAAATCCCTGTGTTCATCAGCCTGATCAGCGCAGCAGCTACCTTCGGGTACAGTCAGATAGATTCAGATGCATGCATCAGCATACAGTTTCAGTTTCAGTTCAGCATGTCATGACATCCATCATGCCATGACTCATTAATAAGCAGGTAATCAGTAATCAGATAACAGTAATCCAGATAACAGCAGAATAATCAGTTTCAGCGCTAGCAAGCGACTAGATATATGGATAGGGCCGAGGCCAAGTTTCAGTGTGTTCTTGTGTGTGTGTTTGTCGCTTGTTTGGGCGGGGAAGTAAGGAATGCTTACTGGGTGATCTTTATCACTCATCCCTTTCCTTCTTCCTTACTTTTCAGGTTTTGCTGCTGGCGAGGAGCGGGTGGACCGAGGCTTGCGAGAGGGGACCCCACACACTAGAGATCAGTTGTATTTTATTTTCAGTTTGGACCTGTGAGGTCATGTATATGATGTATATTTTCAGAACAGTGTAAAGAACAGTTGTATGTATGAAAAAGCCAGTATGGGCTCATTGTATATTTCAGTTTATTTTCCAGCTTCCGCATGTGTTCAGTTTGTACAGTAGTAGCAGTAGGGTTTTCTTTTTCGTAGGATTCCCGTCTCGGGTACCCAATTTCCAGTTTATTTAATAGAAAGAGATTTATTGTTCAGTAGCAGGGGTACTCGGGGCGACGGGTCCTACAATGCACACCTATGTAATCATGCTCTTATAGAGTCATGGTCATATATACTGAGCATACACGATTGGATCTAAACAAGGGGTCACGATTGTACATGTTACAATCATGGTCATGCAATTGTTGTTTGCTTTGTAGGCCCGTGCAACTTAGGGTCACGATCATGTGCAATGCAAGGTTATGCATCCTAAGAGCCATGACCGTGCAGTAAAAATATAATTAAGCAAGAACATTTCAAAAGCTAACATGACCATATGCATGACCACATACACGACCATGCATCTTCATGCACGATCATGCATCTCATTTGCATACCTATGTGTCATGTAGGACCCGCCGCCCCGCGTACCCCTGCTGCTGAAGAAAACTGATATTTTATTTAATAAACTGAAAACTGGGTACCCGAGACAGGAATCCTACGAAAAAGGAAAATCCTGCTGAATTAAATTACATTGTAAGCGGAAGCTGAACTGAAACTGAATTATACAATGAGCCCAACTGGCTTTATATATATATAACTATTCTGTACAAAGTTCTTTACATCTGGGAATGTACAAAATACATACAAGACCACACAGGTCTAAAACTGAAAGAAAATACATGTACATGCTGCAAATGGGTGTGTGTGTAGGTCCTCTCTCGCGAGCCTCAGTCCACCCGCTCCTCGCCAACAACAACAAAACCTGAGAAAAAGAAGGAATAAGGAAAAGAATGAGTGATAAAGATCACCCAGTAAGCATTCCCTACTTCTCCCAACCCATACAAGCACAAACAAGGGCATACATACATGATCGGCCCTAATCATACATCTACGCGCTTGCGGGTACTGAATCTGATTGCTGGATTCACTGTTCTCATTATTAATTAAATTCTGAAATGAATGTCATGATATGGTATGACACTGATAACTGGATATGCATGCATGCGAATCTCTATATGTACCCGAAGGTACCTGCTGTGCTGATCAGGCTGATGAACACAGGGATTCGGCATCCTGGCCAAGTGGGCTGAACATTCTAGCTACTGGCTAGAAAGCTAAATACTGAAATGCTAGACAGACTGACTAGTGTCAGAATGCTGGGTCCCACAGATGCCCCTTCGAGTTCACCCCAAAACTGAAACCCATACAGTGGGTTCTGACTGCTGAAATCTACTGAATTCGGATCTCTGGATCCTCATTCAGGCTATATGCTATGTCATGCTATGCATATGCTGCATTCTTATCTGAAATCTGAATTAGTTGATGCTTATTAGCCTTTGGATAGATTACCAAACCTTTAATAAGTCATTTCTGCCTTTTCTGGGAAAATTTCGCTGACACACGACCGTGCAAGGAAAGCACACGGTCATGCAGCACACACACATGGTCGTGCCCAACAAAGGCACACGGGCGTGTGCCCAGACACACGGGACCGTGCCCCGGTCGTGTGCCTGGCCGTGCTAGCCTCTGGAATAATCTGGCCATTTCACGCAAAAGAAGGACACACGATCGTGTCCCTCAGGACACACGGTCGTGTCCTCAGCTTTCCAGACCGTGTGCACAAAGTGCACACGGCCGTGCCTTTATAGAGACAAGGGCACACGGGCATGCTCTTGCGGGCACACGGTCGTGCGCCTTGTCTTGCTCAGACATAGCTCGCCTGAATCTGTTGGAAACCAACCAATTTCTCATCCAAACTCAAATTAATCAAAAATACACATCCAAGGCACTCCAATATACACATATTCATCATCAATTTCATCCTTCATCCAATAACAGGCATTTCACCATGCAAATCTGAAACTTCTCTCACTAACACACACACAACTGAACAAGCATGCATTTGGATGGGAAAAAAATCATCAAACAAATCATCCTATCATCATCATAGCATCATACAAACATACACACATGTTCTAATATGCTGGAAACGCCGGCAAACGTTTCCAAGCATCACCAAACAAGCTGGGAAAACTGGAAGAAGTAAGAGAAAACTTACCTCTCGACATGGCTATTGGAAGACTATCTCTCAAGCTGATCTCTTTGATCTCTAGCTGGAATGGGAGCCACTGGAAGCTGGATTTCACGCCTAGGGCTGGGAACTGCTGAAAATAGAGAGAAGAAATGGCTGAAAATGGGTGAGAAATGCAATAACTCTCCCGTCTCTCTCTTTTCTACCCACCTGGACGGACGTGCAGGGATGGTGCATGGGAGTGCACCAAGAGAAAATGGATACAATCCATTTCCCGCGCTTCACATGATTAAAACCTCCCTAAAGGCATCATACGAAGGCCACACAGCTCAGGAAAATTACCAACTCACCCATGAACTCTTCTAGACTCCCAAACTATCTCTGAATTCTATTTCTAACCCCAAAACTCTACCCCTAAAGGCTTTTCTAACCTGGGATGCTACATGTCTAGACAAAATTACATAAAGCAAATCACATGATGTTCCTAAGTTATTATAACACATGCAATACTTAATAAAATGATTAGAAAACAAGATATCATGCATTATTAACATTACATGAAATGACATGTAGTATTTTCAGACAGGGATCAAAGGGTTCAAATAGATGTTTTAAAGTAGAAGATATTATGTTTTAGATATCATTTTAAGTGTGAATAAAAGATGACACCTGTGAGTCACACACTCGCTAAAGAAGGAGCCAGCGTAAGTTACAGATAGAGATATACGCTGGTGTGCATTAGTTTTCAGATTTTAGTAAACTGATTGAGTGTTAGTAGGTTAAAACGTACATGACCAATGTGTCAAATTCTTATATTCATCAATTGTTTAGAACAATAGATTTTCAATCTCAGTGTTTTTATGTATACTTTTATTTTAGGATCTTTGAATTAACACAAATATTTTTCAGATAGATAAATAGTATTTTTCAAAAATTAGGTCCAAGGGCAAAGAGCATGTTTTAGCATAATGCATACCATGACATATATTGTATGACATGAAATAGAAATTCAAATAACTCAACAAGTTTAATATTAGGAACAGTATACATGTAACTCAGAAAAGATTTAGGCTTAATCACATATATGAAACAGAACATAAACCTACTTGTTGTAAAGAGATAGAAAACGTTCACTTAGTGATTTATTACTCACTCTTTTGTGATTGTTTTCTTGCAAGTCAGTGAGATAGGCACAGATTTGAGGATGAGTGGTTGTGGCTATGGGTATACCCAAATTTGACTAGAAATCATATTAGTGGCTTGCATACTTGTATGGTTTTCAAACATGCTTGTATGGATTTCATGGATGAACTGTTGTTTCATTGTATATAGATGTGTACAACATCTTTTTTAGGGAATGGAAAGTGCATGATAAACTTCCAGTACATGCACATAATACATACATACATACAGTACATGCACATAATACATACATACATACATATATGTATGTATGTATGTATGTATTATGTGCATGTACTGGAAGTTTATCATGCACTTTCCATTCCCCAAAAAAGATGTTGTACATTTTCAAAATCAATCAGTTTATGTAAAATGTCTGCTATATATTACTATAAATTTTCAGTAGAGTGTAAACACCCCATTTTGGACCTAATAGGGTCATCCCCGATAATGAAAAACCTGAAGGATGATGTGAAATTTTTTGGTGTCGAGTTGAGGATGAACGGGCAAAAATTTAAGACTCTATTGATTAAATATAACCCATTCAAACGCAAACCTATAAAGCCAAAACCAAAAAAATAAAAAATAAAAAAATAAAGAAAACAAAATCCAAAGCCCACCAATAATAAACCTAATAACCATAATCCAAATTCAAAGCCAAAATCCAAAGCCCACCAATAATAAACCCAATAACCATAATTCAAATCCAAAGCCAAAATTCAAAGCCCACCAAAAATAAAACCCAAAAAAAAAAGAAGAAAAACAAATTAGGCGACCCAAGTGAGAAAAGAAGCATACCTAGCGCTCTGTGTTGAATTCTTTTCCGTTTTTTCTCCATTTTTTCCAGTTTCCAGCCTGCACTAGCTCACGTAATTGTTGCATTTTTTTCCCATAAAATGTCAACTGCCATTTTTTCCACTTCCAACCTACACTAGCCCACGTAATTGCTGCAGTTTTTCCCATAAAATGCCAATTGCCATTTTTTCCACTTTCCAGCTTGCACTAGCCCACGCAATTGTTACAGTTTTTTCCCATAAAATGCCAACTGCCCACATGTACCACTTAACTGCTTTTTTCTTACGTATAAAAGGGAGGGAGGAGAGACAGAGAAGGGGTTTTTTTTTTTTAGTCTGAGAGAGGGTTTTTTCTTTTCAGAAACAAAAAAATCAGAAAAATTTGTACAGAATTAAAACATTTTGAAAGCCAGCCTCTGGAAATTGTTTGGTCTTCAGTTCAACATTTGATTAAGTTTCAAACAGAAGTTTTAGGTTAGTCCTGAGGGGAATTTTCACAAATATTTTTTTTATATTATTTCAATTTTTTTTTTTTTTACTTACATGATAAAACTAAATGTTATATTTTATAGTCTTAATTAATATTTTGTATTAATATTTTATGTGTATATAAATATGTTAATATTTTGTATATATATATTATTATTATTATTTTTATCTTATATTTATATTTTATAATTTTTATTCTATTTTTATTTTATATAATCTGTATCTGATTTGATCTGTAATATTTTTTTATGTGCCGTGCTTTTTTTTTATTATGTATTTTCAATTTTATATATATATATATATATATATGCGCGTGTGTGTGGATTATAAATGTACTGTATATATGCATAATTAATATTTTGTAAAGTAAACCTCATGTCCTGTACGTATTTGTATGCATTATGTTTCTATGAAAAATGTATGAAGATGATTATACTGGTGGGCATGAGATGCATTGAGTTTCTTGGGCATCCTGGGTTTAAACTGTGGAAGATAGATTCGTTGCATTTTATGTGTGCATCCGTGTATTTTGTATATATAGTATTTTATATGCAAATTGAGAGAACGTGGTTGTTTGCCTTGGTGGCGAAAGGTGGGAGACTTATCTCACTTGGCACCCGGGTTCAAGTCGCGGTTGGGGGGATTCTGCTTATTTTATCTACTGCGCGTGTCTGTGTATATATTATTGGGTTTCCTCGTTGGGCTACACTTCGTTAATTTCTTGGGTTGCACTTTGTTTATTTCTCTTAAGTGGGTTGCATTTTGTTTATTTCTCTGGGTAGACTGCTTTTACTTTTTTTATTGTAGTTTTTATTTTTATAATTACAATTTGCTCCTAACAAATTGTTTTGCAAGATTTATTTATTTAATATATTTGTTTATTTTATTGGATTAACTAATAAAATTGTTTTTGCAGGATTTATTTATTTATTATTCATAGGCTTGTTTAGGGTTAAAGGAAATGTATAGGGGTGTATGGAAAAGGATTATAATTTTTAATTATTTTTTTTTCATATTTTACTATTTTCGTGGATGAATGTAATTTATTGTATATGTATGATTATTAATAATGTATCGTGTAATAATCTGAAACATAATTAAACTCGGTAATGCGCTTAACAAATGAACCATAAAAGTGGAGACCGACTTTCATGTAGAGCAGCATAGGTGTCTAATACATTCCCATCGTCGTACCTGACTCTTCGAACTCGACCCATTGGGCAGGTGAGGGGTAGTTGGGTCTTTTGCAAGGGATTCATAAATCGTTCATCCTCACCGATGTGTATATTCTCAGGGTTACTCTCGGGTGGCGACTTCATAGACTTCGTAGCAGGCCACAAACCCGTTATGCGCTCATCTTGATCACGTTTAGGGTGGTTAAACAAGAGTGGTAAGTCTATCCTGGCATGGCGCAGCAAAAACTGGCACCACATAGAGTAAAACAAATATTTTAATAATAATAATAATAATAAATAAATAAATAAAGGGTATAGTAATAGTAATATATATTAGCGGGTCTTACAGTATGGAAGTGTTTACAACCATTTCCCCCTTAGAACTAGTCTCTTTTGTTGTAAAGTATAGCAGATTAACAAGATTGCACACTAGTTGAGTGACATGGGGAGATCAATTTGAGGTTTAGGAGCAAGACCTCTCCCGACTTGTTATTTACTAGCCTTGAAGATGAATTAACCTTAGGAAAGAAGCTTTGGACCATTATTTGAATTGCTTGAAGATTGATTTTCTAATGTCTTTCAGTTCTATGAGCCATTATTGAAATTACAGAGGAGTGAGATATGTTTGTGCTCTCTTGCTAACGCCAAACTATTGAAGCATTTCCTTATCATCAAGTGATAAGTGCAATTTTGAGGCTTCATAAAATGAGATACAGTAACAATTATTAGAATCATAGAAGACTCGAGTAAGTCAACTACATATGTATCAATGTTTGAGGAAATTGATAGAGACAAGTTAGAGAACAAGATAATACATAGTAGTTTTTACGTGTCTGACCTGGTAATTGAAATGCATGTCCACAATGTTTTCAATCATTTTTATATAGTTAAAGAATGATATGTAATAATTCTAGTATTCTATATGTTTTTCATTTTTTTCCCCTCCTTTCTGTATTTTTTTATATACAAGTTTTTTTTTTTTTAAGGAAAACACATTTGAATCTTATTTTTCTTAGGATCTTATACCATGATTTTTAATTTAAATAGACGGTATTATGTCAATATAAATGATATTTTTATTTATGTAAAAGTTAACATATTTGCTAGACAAATTTATGAAGATATTGTGTTGTGGAATTTGATGGGTCTAGTTTTAATAACCACAAAAAATTCTTGCTTTTATAAATAATAAATTTGGTATCATATAGTCTATAGTTAGTTGTATAGTATTTAAGTCTTGAATTTATTAGAGATTATAGATAAAGAATTTATTAATTATTGTATTTGTTATCTCTCATCTATTATATATAATTATATTTTAAGGATTGACTTTTGATCACGTAAAAATATAATATCAAATAAAAACGAATTAATAATAATATCACCCAAAGAAATTAGTTTCCAACTTAACAGTATTGAGCCATGTCACAGTCATAAATCCAACTACTGCAAGACATTTCCTTCAAGTGAGGAACCCACATAGATTGGAAAATTGAAACAAACTAGGGAGTCGTACATCAACTTCATACATCAATGAAATTGGGCCAAAGGACATTTTCCCACCCATAGTTTGAGGCCTGGACAAAGTCCCACCCGCCTAAGTTTAAAAGTCTGGATTCTCACCCATCACCTAATTTTTTATTATTTTTTTATTAAAATTACTAAATTACCTTTTAAAAAATTAAAAATTTATAATAGAAATATAAAATAAATTTTAAATATAAAAAATATTAGAAAAATTTAAAAAAAATTTGAAATTCAAAACATAGCAGCAGCCACCGCCGCCGGCACCGGCGGTGGTGGCCACCCAAAATAGAACCAAATGGCCATTTTCGGCCACCTGGTTTCAGGGAAGGCCAGATCTGGTCTCCCCGCTCGGTGGAGGCGACCAAATCGACCACCTCCAGTTTTGGAAGAGGCGGCCAGATCTGGCCGCATCCGCCCGAAATAAAGGTTGGAAACGGCCGTAAAGGGTCGACGGTGGCCCCACTGGCCGTTTCCGGCTTTTATTTTGGGCGAAGGCGGCCAGATCTGGCCGCCTCCACCGAACGGGGAGGCCAGATCTGGCCTCCCCTAGAACCAGGTGGTCGGAAATGGCCACCTGGTTCTATTATGGGCGGCCACCGCCGCCGATGCATACGGCGGTGGCTGCTGCGATTTTTTTTAATTTCAAAATTTTTTTAATTTTTTTTAAATTTTTTTAAAATTTTTAAATTTATATATATTTTATTTTATTAATTTATAATATTTTAATATTAAAAAGATAAAATTATCCCTGATTATTACTGTATATCTATTATTTTTAAATAAAAAATTAGATAATGGATGAAAATTCAGACTTTTAAACTTAAACGGGTCGGACTTTGTCCCCGTCTCAAACTATGGGTTAAAAAATGTCCTTTGGCCATGAAATTGCAAGAAACGGTAGATGAGATATGCCAATGGAGTATCACTTGACGGTGTCAGAAAATAAGTAGAGAGAGCAAATAGGTCGGCTCGGCTATATAGGATGAGGATAAGGGTGTTGTTAATAATGTTATCTAAAAGTTTACCTGTAAATCGGCCGCTAAAAGTGGTTCAATAATATGACACATGGAAGCTGTTTGTGGCTGGCTGGCAATAGCGTGTGAGAGCAGAATAGCTTAGATTTTCATAATCAGAAAATGAAGATGAATCTGCCTCTCTAATTTTCACACACAACTTTGCTTTAATGTTTGCTTGTTTGAAACGGGAACTCACCAATTTTAGTCTTCCAAATTGACCAAGGATTATCATTATCAGATATTGGACGGCTTAAAGGAGGACTGATAAGCTTATAAATGTATCAACCACACAAGTGGACTCAAGTGTTCACGGTGGAAAAACTTGTGGACAACGACTTTGACATTCCTTCCAGTGTAGGGTTTCCACGTAGCTTCCATGAATTAAGGGTGTAAAAGGATTGGCATCCATCAAGTAAATTATATATTAAATTACCTTCCGACCTCACTTTTTGAACTTCTGCACAACTCTATATCACTTGGTGGGCACTACTAAGAAAGTGCTTTAATTTTAGACCATACATTGGCTTGCTTCTTTAGTACATCAAATTGACTTGGTAACCACTCAACCACAAAAATCATGGTCCATAGCCTCCCTTCAAGCATCTCGAAAAGCTAGCAACTTAATCATGCTTATGCTTCATATTTTTTCTGTATTGTCAAAATAAAATGGAAGTCAAGTTAAGATCTTATTAAATTTACTCAACTACTACAGTGAAAGTATTTTCTTGACCACTAGTTCAAGTTTATATGCTCCAGTAATACGACAGAGAAAGAACCCAAGAGACGCAATTGACTATCATGATGTCATTATTCCGACTCCATGTGAATTTAATATTTATATACATTCTTCTACACCAATAACCTTATAAATCGGCTGGCTATTATCAACCTAACTTTCTAGCACACATATTCAGCTTCTAACATGTGCAGAGGTACCCAGCAAGCTAATGGTTTCTACATCAAGGATGAAGTTTCAGTTAACGTAAACAATACTACTTCATGTTTGATTTCTTGTGAGCTTTGTGGTTTGAGGGCTTCATTGTATTGCCAAGCCGACGATGCATATCTATGTAGAAAATGTGACAAATGGGTGCATGAAGCTAATTTCTTAGCGCAAAGACATGTTAGATGTTTTCTCTGCAACACATGTCAAAACCACACGCAAAGATACCTCATTGGCCTTTCGCTTGAGGTTTTGCTTCCAACAATGGTGAGCTGGGTTGAGAGAAGGAGGTGCAATTCCAAGGTTGAAAGAAAGAGTTCAAGAATACTTAGAACGCCCTTTTTGTTTCTTTGATCTTTTGTTTCATCGCTGTCTCCTTTCCTTTTCTTTTCTTCTTTAGTTATGCATGCAATTTCTAGTTATTGGATTGTGTCCAGTGAGCCTATCAATGGAATGGATATCATGTTTGTGACTGAGGTAGAGAACTGTAAGAAAGAGATCAAATTTTCATACGCTACATATCCAATTTTAGAGATAGCAGCAGCTTAAATTCCAGGGAAACTGTGAGACAGTATGTATCGTAAAGGCATTCTAATAATTGATGATACCACCTGGAACTATCAATCTGAATGTAATTCTGAGAGATAAGCAAGCCTGTAAAATGACTCAATTATGTCTGCATAATTGTTCTTTAATATGCTGCTCTCGACGGTCACAGAATCTTTATCTTTCTTCGGTATAATAAGATTTATATTTTTATGATGGTAAATTTTATTTGCCTTACGATATTTTATCACCGGTGATTATATGAATACATGGACCTTTTTCTAGTTCTGTAGAAGGAGCTTGCCCGAAACATGAGCCAGATAAAAAGAATAATACAATTACATTTAATTCAGACTGTAATATCTATAAAGTTTATTACTATTCCCCCAAGTAAAACTTAATTTACTTGACGTTCTCTCTTCAGCAACATCAATTGTTTATTGGCCTGCGGTTGACATTACTATAAACAAGTCATGACAAAATTTGAATTACATCAGAAAAAGGATTTCATGGTGAAAACTTCCTTCAGCTTGAAATATTACGTGTACAAATACACATAGCATTATCAGATGTTGTCGAGCTGGTGGTCCATGGTAACTAGAAATTTTAAGAACCGGTGTCATATTTTTGTTGGACATTCTTTCTCCAGGGCAAAAAGCGATGAAAAGTTATCATCACAAGAGAATCCCAATGATCTTTTACCATTCATATATGCAGATGGCCACAGAAATTTAAAACGAATATGTCTGGACTACGAATAAAGATGGTCACATGACAAACATTCCAACAGCTTAACACATTTTTTGTTGTCAGCAACTACAGCTTTTAACTGGTAGCTTATGTTAACACCCAACTCTCATCATCATCATATTGTGAAGATGTGTGTTTTGCAGCTACAACTTCCGTGCAATGGTTTTGTGTAAGACGTGTTTTGAAATCTCATCAGATAACCCCAGTCTGGTTATAAACTGTGCAATATTGCATGGACAGCACACACAAATTTTTGTATCTCTGGCCTGTCAAGTACTGTAGGGAATTTAGAGATGCAAAATAGCAAAAACTGGAAACAGAGTAATTAGAACAGAATTTGCTGCAGAGTAAAACAAATAAAAAAAATATACAGAAAGCTCTAATGCTCTCATCTAAATTTTCTAAGGACTGAAAGTGCCTATATATATAGGCGTAGAACCAAAAATGCATAGGCAGAAATTCACGCAGCCACTTACAAAATTTTAGCAACAATAATAGACTATTTATTTGACTTATCATAACTAAAAATATGGACCACTACTAACAGAAAAAGACCAAGTCAATCTTTGAATCATTCTCCAACACTCTCCCGTGATTCAAAGTTGCAGACACCAAGCTGAGATCTGAAGTAAATAAAATTCTCTTTTGGCAAAGACGTTGTAAGTATATTTGCCCATTGATCATTTGTGTTATAGTATTTCAAGATTATCTCCTTTGCAACCAAATCTCAAATAAAGTGGAAATGAATATCAATATGCTTTGTTCTACCATGAGCAACCAGATTTTCCGTTATGGAAATTGTTGCTTTGTTATCACAGAATATTTTTGTCGCTCTTTCTTGATTTTGATGAAGTTTTGCTAATATTCTCCTTACCAAATAGCTTGACAAGCTGCTGAAGTTGCTACAATTTATTCTGCTTCTGAAGAAAACAATGCTACCATGGCTTGTTTCTTTGAGTTCCAAGTGATCACTCCTAACCCAAGATTGAAAACATTTGTTGAAATACTTCGCCTGTCATCCAACAAACTTGCCCAATTACTGTCAGTGTAACCACATAATCTAAAATTGGGAACTTTTGAATATCAGATCCCATAATTCCTACAATGTAACGTAAAACCTGTTTTATTGCTCCAAAATGATGCTTTAAAGGATGTCGCATAAATCTAGAAATCGCACCAACAGAAAATATTAAGCTTCCAACTAAGCTTTTGAAATTTTTAGCATTGGCTATCTCCACTGTATTTTCAAGTTGCAATTTCTCATTAAAGTTCACGGGTGTAGTTGCTGATTTGCAATTGAGCATAGTAAACTTATTAAGAAGATCTTTGGCATCTTTTTTTGTGAAATAAAAATTTCATGCTTTGTGTGGCACCGGTTTTTGCCGCGTCACGCGAGGATAGACTTGCCACTCTTGTTTGACCACCTTAGACGTGGTCAAGAGGAGCGCATAACGGGTTTTTGGCCCGCTATGGAGTCTATGGAGTCGCCACCCGGGAGTAACCCCAGGAAAATACACATCGGTGAGGATGGGCGATTTATGGATCCCT
Organism: Anacardium occidentale; assembly: GCA_026122585.1. NCBI lineage: Eukaryota > Viridiplantae > Streptophyta > Magnoliopsida > Sapindales > Anacardiaceae > Anacardium > Anacardium occidentale. The sequence continues at coordinate 12,930 of JAJEJH010001868.1, forward strand.
TGCAAAGGACCCAACTACCCCTCACCTGCCCAATGGGTCGGGTTCGGAGAGTCAGGTACGGCGATGGGAAGGTGTTAGGCACCCATGCCGCCCGGTGTAGCATCCCGGGTTTTTCTAGAAAAGTCCTTAGGGATAGAGTTTTGGGGTTAGAAATATAACTAGGAATAGGGTGGGGGTCTTGAGGAGTTCAGGGGTGAGATGGTAGTTTTTCAGAGCCGAGTGGCCTTCGTATGATGCCTTTAGGGAGGTTTTAATCATGCGGAGCGCGGGAAATGGATTTTTATTCATTTTCCCTGGTGCACTCCCGTGCACAGTGCCCTGCAAGCCCGTGCAGGTGGGTAGCAGGAGAGAGAGACGGGAGATTTATTTAGTTTCTCACCCAGCTTTTCTCATTTCTTCAGCTCAGCTTCTCTTGTTTTCAGCAGCTCCAAGCCCTAGATCAGATTTCCAGCTTCCAGCAGCTCTCAATCCAGTTAGAGAGATCAGAGATTAGCTTGAGAGATAGTTTCCAGCAGCCATGGCGAGAGGTAAGTGTTTCTTACTCTCTCTTTGAGTTTTCCAGCTTGTTTGAGGTGGATGGAAACGTGTGTTTCCATTTCCAGCTTGAGATGCTATGCTTGTATGTGTATATGATGATGAGATGATGATTATATGTTGATTGAGATGCTTATTTTCCACCCAAAATGCATGCTTGCTTTGCTTGTGTGTGTTAGTGAGAGAAATATAGATTTTCATGGTGGAATCAGTAGGAATAGATGAATGATGAAATTGATGATGTGTATGAGTTTATTGAAGTGCCTTGGATGTGTGATTATGTTTAATTTCAGTTTGGATGAGAAATGGATGTGTTTTGGATGGCCTTCTGCATGTTCCAGGTGGGTGCTCGAGTTGCAGAGCCAGACACACGCCCGTGTGCCCGCAGACGCACGCCCGTGTGCCCTGGATTCTGCAAGGGCACGCCCGTGTGCACGAAGTGCACACGGCCAGATTTGCAGTGGGCACGACCGTGTGTCCTGAGGGACACGGCCGTGTGCCAGCTTCTTCAGTAGAAATGTGCAGTGATTCCAGAGGAGAGCACGACCAGACACACGACCGGGGCACGGTCCCGTGTGTCTGGGCACACGCCCGTGTGCTTTGTTTGGCACGACCGTGTGTCTCTCCTGCACGACCGTGTGCTTGGCCCACACGCCCGTGCGTCTGCCAGTTTTTCCAGAAAATGAGCAGAAATGAATGATTAAAGGTTTGGTAATCCATCCAAGGCCTAAATGACATCAGATAACAGCGAATTCAGATAATAATGCAGCATATGCATAGCATGACACAGCATGTAGCCTGAATGAGGATCCAGGGATCCGAATTCAGTAGATTTCAGCAGCCAAAACCCAAGTTATGGGTTTCAGTTTAGGGTGAACTCGAGGGGGCATCTGTGGGACCCAGCTTTCTGACACCAGTCAGTCAGGTCAGCAGCAGTATTTCAGTATTCAGCAGATTCTAGCCAGTAGCTAGAATGTTCAGCCCACTTGGCCAGGATGCCGAATCCCTGTGTTCATCAGCCTGATCAGCAGCAGGTACCTTCGGGTACAATCAGATAGATTCAGATGCATGCATCAGCATACAGTTTCAGTTTCAGTTCAGCATGTCATGACATCCATCATGCCATGACTCATTAATAAGCAGATAACAGTAATCCAGATAACAGCAGAATAATCAGTTTCAGCGCCAGGAAGCGACTAGATGTATGGATAGGGCCGAGGCCAAGTTTCAGTGTGTTCTTGTGTGTGTGCTTGTCGCTTGTTTGGGCGGGGGAAGTAAGGAATGCTTACTGAGTGATTTTCATCACTCATCCCTTTCCTTCTTTCTTTCTTTTCAGGTTTTGCTGCTGGCGAGGAGCGGGTGGACCGAGGCTTGCGAGAGGGGACCCCACACACTAGAGATCATTTGTATTTTATTTTCAGTTTGGACCTGTGAGGTCATGTATATGATGTATATTTTTAGAACAGCGTAAAGAACAGTTGCATATATGGAAAGCCAGTATGGGCTCATTGTATATTTGTTTCAGTTTCAGCTTCCGCTTATATACAGTAGCAGCAGTAGGGTTTCTTTTCCGTAGGATTCCCGTCTCGGGTACCCAATTTTCAGTTTATTAATAGAAAGAGATTTATTGTTCAGCAGCAGGGGTACTCGGGGCGGCGGGTCCTACAAGTTGGTATCAGAGCGTGTTCTCTGTGCCATTTTAGTAGAGATTTGAGTTGTAAGTGTGTGGTGCCTGTTTTCTCTCCTTCGCAGCTATCGTCCAGGCCCTCCTCACAGCACAGTCAGGTATTTCTTTCCAGCTTTGCTGTGTGTTGTGTTTCTAACCCCTTGTTTGCTTATAGATAGAGAAGAGCAACCCCCTAGATATGTAGATGAGATCAGTAGTAGCCCCCCTGTCCGTCCTGTGAGTGTTAGTCATAGGCAGCGATCTCAAAGCTCCTCTCATGTGACTATGAGGCCAGCAGAGTTGAGAGAGATGATTGGGGAAGTAGTCAGAGAGAATTTGCAGCGAGCTGGTGTGGGAAATTTTTCAGAATCCACCAGGGCTACTTCTTCCCCGTATGAAACTTTTCAGACCTCATCGAGAAGGTATTCCTAGCCTCAGTATCAGCCTCAGCCACAGTTTCAGCCACAATATCAGTCTCAGCCCAGTCTGTCAGAGAGAGATATCAGTCTCCAGCTGAGTTTACAGAGTATGGCCAGGGTGCGAGTACCAGGATACCCGGTACTAGTTCATCAGCGAGACTTCATCCCATTTATTATCTGTCAGGACCATATCAGCCATCAAAATTCAGAGGATCTCGAGATCCATTAGT
>JAJEJH010001869.1:0-15767 GCA_026122585.1 Anacardium occidentale
TTGTCTTCATTGGTTGATTCCTGTCTGTGCCTTTGAGGCATACTAAAATGGGCCCTTTCAAGCTGGCATACTACAAGAGCGTAGAAGGAATAAAAAGAACACCAATGGAAATTTTTAGAATGAATTGGAACTCACTAATTATCTGACAATATTTGAGTTCATTCAATCTACTAATGCAATATTAAATGAGCCCTTTATCACAAATATGTTTCCATGTGAATATAACAGTATTTGAACTAATATTATATATAATTTCTATATTTATTTGAATTTCATCCCGAGACTGGTATGTATAGAATTATTTGTGGACTAAAACTTCATATTGCTTTGAAAAATTAGCTAAACATAGTAAAAGCTAGAATGCAAACCAATACTCATAACAAATATAGATTTTAATTACCAAAGGCGAGCGGGTTCGCATTGCTCTTCCGCCACCCAGCCCAATGCTTGCAGAAGTGACCAATTCAAAATCATAGGCCTCACCATCATCCTCTTCAGCCGGTTGGTTCATCACCTGAATACGCCTTTGAAGCCCGGGCCCGATCTGCACTCATTTTAGCTTCAAATCAAGGGAAATTTCAGCTCAAAAACAAATATAATTTCTACAGTAGAATTCTTAACACATGGCTCATAGAAACACACTAAACATTGCATCACTAAACTCTGTTCTTATTCCTTAATTTGAAGTTGTTTCTAATTTTTTTTTTCCTTTCATTAATATCATCAAATTTATAAATTTCTCCTTTATGTGAGCCAAATTTCGAATCCAAGAGATCCAATCTTCCCCAAACTTGAATCTTAGAACTGCTATTTTACATTACATCTTATTATGGTATAATTCTTATGTTGAAATTTGTTAGCAATTTTCGCGAAAATTTTGAATATCCAGGTGATCCAAATAAATGTGCCAATTATTTTACCATAGGAGAGCGGGACCGCGAAGGCCTTGCTCTACCACCGGTGCCAGCAAGGCCAATGCCGATAGAATCATGAGAATAATTTTCACCGTCGTCGTCGCTATCATTCTCATTATCAGACGGCTGGTGTGCCATCACGGCAGCCAATCGCTGTGCCGCGGCTTTCGTTTGCGCTTTTCTAACATTCGACACGCCAGTTGATCCTGAGCGCGCATGCCGATGTGACAGCACAGGCGACGACGGCTCTGCCAGGCTCTTTTGCTGCATGTATGCTGCCGGCGTCATTCTACGGTCCATAGCCAATTAATCAAAATTAGGAGCTGAAAGGAAAATGAAACGATTTTGCAATAAGAAGAATCGGTAGAATCAAATCACAACAAACGAAATGTATTTTAATTATTTATTATTATTGTTTCTGCTAGAGATGGATGAAAAATATTTAAATGAAAGAAAACGAACGAAGGCAGACCGATGGTGAAGGCTCAAAGGAGGGAAAGAAATGTGGAGGTGTTTCCAACGGTCTGAATCTTCAAAGATTCTACAACAATTCACGATCCGGTACAATTGGAGTCATTTAATTCATGTCTTCATATTTCCTTAAATAATAATGTCCCAAACTTATTTTGAAAATCAACAAAAACACCCCCTTTCTCGAATAAAACTAAGCACCCATTTATAAGACTTAACTTGTGTATCCAGACGATATTGATTAATTTTAAGTTAAATAGAAATTAATAATCAATCATACGTCATCTTAAATATATAAATAAATATTAAAAAATATCTATACATAACATTATTCAATTAAAATTACTATAAATAAGAGATATCTAACAAGAGTGAATGTTTTCTTTTTTGTCAATTTTCATCTGTAAATTATTACTGAAACCACCGTCTCATTTATTGACTCTCTTTGATCTAATATTTTTATTCAAGCATAAGTTCTATTCTAAGGTATCGCGTGTATATGAATCGAGTCTCGGTTTTTTTAGTTGTGATTTAACGATTAATTCTTGAATCTAATATAGAAAAAAATGTAAAAATAAAAGAAGAATCTATTTTGAATTCAAAAATTAGTATAGTCATCCGATCTTTTCCTTTTCCTTTTGTTTCAATCCATCACACCTAGAATTATACTTTGTGAGAATTTACGTTTGCGGGGTTTTTTTTTTTTCATCAATGAGTTTTAGAATTTTAATATTTATGAAAATTGATTTTTGGTGCCTATAAGAGATTTTGATCCCTTCATACATATATCATGCCCCATACTTGTTACGTCTCACCAAGGGCTCTTTCGACAAAAATATCAACAAGTTTTTTTAAACATAAATCCATAATTACTCAAATAATCGTTGGGTCTCTCTAAAAAAGTGAAAAAGGGTTTTAACAAATCAAACAATATATTATAGCAATAAAATTCAAAATAATGAAAGTAAAACCTAAATCAAAAGGTTTATTAGACATATAATTATTGCAAAAAAAAAAAAAAAAACTCTATAATTGTGTCGATAGTCTCTACTTGAAAATAACATAATAAATCTAAAAGAGAAAGAGTTTATAGAGCATGATTGCATCGCTATCAAATGGGAACTAAATAGGGAGTTGAAATTTTATGGCACAAATATAAAATTAAATTAAGGTAAAAAAAGTTTACATAATTAGGTTAGAAGTATTTTCAGAAATAAAAATAAGGCGAACCATTTATTGTCATCTAAGGTTTTCTTAAATGACAAATTTTTATATAAAAACTTTTAAAAAATAAATACTTATCCATTAATTAACTTTCATCTAATTTTATTAACTTTTTGATAAAATAACTAAAATACCTTTTATTAAAAATATAAATAATATTAAAATTAAAATAATTTTAATATAAAATAATAAAATTATAAAAAATTAATAAAATTAAAAAAGGATTCCACTATACGGCAATATTATTGGTACCGATGACCCATTTTAGAATTTATTTTATTTTAGAATTTTTTTACTAATTTAGAAAAATATTATTTTATATTTTTAATTATTTTATAAAATTAATTTTATTATTTATTAGTTTTAAATTTTTTTATTAAAAAAGATAAAAGTATTCTTTTAATTAGTTATATTTAATAATTTATTGTTAAATTTAACCATTAATTTTAATGATAGGTGAATATTTGATTTTTTTAAAATTTTTGGGTCAAAATTTACCCCAAAAAAACTTTGGATGAAAATAATAATTACTGGTTAAAAGGAACATTCGTGGTGAGAAATAATGAAATTCAATTTTCAATTCTTATATTTAATGGCATCATTTAATAAAATTTAATGTTGTTGTTTTCGTTCAGGTTATTTATTAAAAAATAATTATAATTCAAATATATATATTTTATATAATTAAATATTATTATTTTTTAATTTAAAATAATTTGACCATGTAACACGTATTTTAACAGATTAAGTCAACATAATATGATTTTTTAAAATAATTTTTTACAAAATTAATACACATTATCTTGACATCTAACAATGGATTATGTTGTTTAAATTGTTATAAATTTCAATCATATTTGAAATCTAATCACGTATAAAATATAAAATATTGAATTAATAATTAAATTAAATATAAGATTGAATTAGAGTGATAAATAAAAATATGATTGAACTATTCTTCTTAAATTTTTGGAACCTTCTAAATTTGCCTGTAGATATAATGATTGCGATGACTAGATCTTTTACTTCTAAAACTTTTTTGATGATGACTTTTAATAAAAAAAACTGTAAAATATTGGATATTTTATCAATGTCTAATAATTCAAAATTTACACTTAACTGTTTATCTAAATCATAAATTATATAATTTAACAGATTCAATTTTATTAATCATTTTAAACTTTCATAATCTATTATTAAACTATTTTAATTACTTAATTTTATAAATTAAAATATTAATTAGTGTTAGTTCACGTTAAAATTTTTTAACAAAAAAAATAATGTGGTTGACAGTACTTAATATCACCTATATAATATAGAGTAATATTATTTTAATTTAAAATAATGTATCAAATTATTATCAAAATTATAATATAAAGTAATACAATTTAATTAATTATTATCAAAACTATGTTATAATAATTAATTAATTAAATTAGGTTATGTTATTCAATATATGGACTCAACCTACTCCTATAGGTTAAAATGATGTGAAATGGCCTTTTCACGTTTGTGTGGAGTAGGTGGCAGTGGCAGACTCAAAAATGCTTTAATTCAACTACCATCCAAGAGCAAATGAGCTTCAGATTATATATGTGGTTAGACTAGGTAAGATTGTTATTTCTCATGCGGACAAGGCTACAGCCTAGAATGTTCCATTATCGGGTTTCTTTTCAAAAATGACCATTTTAATGGATTTACTAAAATGGCCATCACCGGAAATTTTCCTTCAGGACCTATTTCACTTGAAATATCTTCTAAATATATATTTTTTTAATGGTAGAAAATTTTAAAAGAGTTTCTTCCAATTTTAAGATAATAAAACCTGAAAAGAGCGTTATTGAGTGAATAAAAACATTTAGTGATTTCTCCCAGTTTTATTACAATAATAATAATAATAATAATAATAATTATTATTATTATTATTATTAAAATATAATCATCTGAACCATTTTTTAATAAAAAAAATTAGTGGTAATAATATATATATGAATTTTGAAATATTTATTAAATTAATATACATTTACATTATAATAATATATGTATTTTTTAATACGCCTAACCGTGAGGTGTCGGAAAATGTAATTTATTGTTGTTATTTTGATTCATATAGGGTAAAATCCCGAGGGTGTAAATAAACCCGTGTAATTAAGGCTAATTTTGGCAAACAAGGCTATTTTATAAAAATAACCCAACATGGTTATTTCTGAGAATAGAGATTCCAAGTTTTTCCTTTTCACACACCTACACTCTTCTATAAAACGGCGGAATACCAAGTTGCTGACCATTCACTTACTCCAGTTACTCTCTCTATACCTTCGTCTTTGTATCATTCTCCCTTGGGGGTGTTCTGAGGTATTCGTCTTGTTCTTTCTCTTTGACTTCTTATCCCACTAACAATTTTTCTTTTTTTACTTAAACAGCTTTTTATCTGATCAGTATGTCCTTTTTTTTTTTTTTTTTTTTTCTGGATGTTAATGAAATCTATGTTGATCTCTTGATTTCTGTTTTAAAGATTTGAGATTGACTTGTAGATTTGATTGCTTTGTTGTGTGTGTTTGTGTGTTTATCTGATTATTCTCGGATCTCACCAGTTTAATGTGAGTTCTGTATCGTTGACTCTGATTTTCATTTTTATTTTGATCTTTTTTGAAGTTACCTTAAAATTGTTGAACATCTTAGAGAACTTGGAAAACCTTAAGGTATACAGTGTATTCCATGGAAGGGATAATAAAGAAATGATTTTGTTTTTAACTTTTTGTATCCCAAAATTTCTCTCTTTTTTATTAATGGGATATTTTTGTTTATCAAGTCGCTTTCTTTTTGAAATCATTGTTAAATATGCCGAACGGTCGGAATTGTAGATGTTAATTGTATTATCGTAATTTTGGCCGCAAGTGTTAGTTCTCTTGGTTCTGTCCTTTGCTTTAGATTTAAGTTAGAGTGATTTAAGCTTAAGCCACATCGATCATATTAAAAAATGATGGCATTATATTGCCAAACCAAATTAACTACTATTCATGAGTATTATGTTCTTTAATTTTCGGTTCTTGGCAATCTATTAAGCATACCTGCTATACTCACCCAACTTATAGTAAGTGATGCATACTTTTTGGTTTTAATGTAATTTCTCTTGCAAGTGTCTGTGCTAAGAAATTCAATCAGAGATGCTAGCTTTTCCAATCAGAACGATTGTTTCACTTTTAATCTCCAGATTATGTCTGTTGTTAGCACCATTGCTTTGTGTTAGTTCAGTTGGGAAAGATTATTATAAGCACACTACTTCTGAATTATGAAAAGCGAAGCTACTCAAAGCTACAAACCAGTATTGTCTTGGCAGAAAATGATGCCACTTGAATCTGTGTTCATTTTGATAAAGAAAGTCGCATATAGGGGAGATTGTTCTCCATGCCTGTAGCTTTTACCAGTTCTATACTTTCCGAAATTATCTTGGAGACTTTGGGTATGATATGTCAGTAGACCAAGTTTGGCGCTATCTATACTTAAGTAATAATTATTCTTGACCAGCTGTGTTCACTAATGGTTAATCTTGACCAGCTGTGTTCACTAATGGTTAGTCTTGACCAGTCATCATTTATTCTATGCGTAATGCAATGTGTTTTCTTATGACTACTTTTGATGGCACTTCTATTATGTGGTGATTATTACTTTAACAATACATTGGCAAATTTAATATTTGTATTCTCTAGATCACATAGAACAATGGTGAAAGCTGTTGCCGTGCTTAGCAGCAGTGAGGGTGTCAAGGGAATAGTACATTTTGCTCAGGAAGGCGATGGTAATTTAATTGCTGATTAATTTGTGTTAAAATTGTTGAGCTCTTTCTTGTCCAAAGTAATAATATTATCTCTGTTCCAGGTCCAACTACTGTAACTGGAACCATTTCTGGCCTTAGGCCTGGGCTTCATGGATTCCATGTTCATGCCCTTGGGGACACCACAAATGGTTGCATGTCAACTGGTATGGTCCATTGGCTAAAATACTTCCTTTATATGCTTTATGAGTTTGGGGCTGGAAGGAAATAAGTTGCAATTTTGTTTCTACTTGAATGATTTTTTTCGGCTATCATCTTGCAGGACCTCATTTTAATCCTGCTGGAAAAGAACATGGTGCCCCGGAGGATGAGAATCGTCATGCTGGTGATCTAGGAAATGTCAATGCCGGTGATGATGGTAGGAATTTATTACACATGATACTGTATTAGACATTGGTTAAGATACAAAATAATTTAACTCACTATAGCTTATTCAGCAATTGAGACCTTGTTATGTTTTTTCTTTTCTTTTATCTTTTGATCATTGGTTTTTACATTTTATCTGTGGTGCTTTACTTGATTTATTTATTAGTTTCTTTCTGGTATACTGTTATGAAGGCTTGGGCTATGTATGAATTTACATTTTTTATTTACCTACTTTTCTTTGTTTTCTGTCATTGATATTCTGGGTTATTTTTGTGGTTCAGGCACTGCTAGCTTCACAATTGTTGACAAGCAGGTATCTTGCAATTTGTTTCTTTTCTTATGTGCATGGAAGCAACTCCAGTGCACTTGTTCTGTTCTAATGTGTTTATATATTTGCAGATTCCTCTCACTGGACCAGATTCAATTGTTGGAAGGGCTGTTGTTGTCCATGTAGATCCTGATGATCTTGGCAAGGGTAGTGTTATAATTCTCAACTTATTAGACTCTTACTGATGTTGATTTGTTTTCATTGCTGTATTGCATTAGGAAAGCATACTGACCTAAAGGTTATAATCAAATGTCTCAGATCAAATGCTCAATTCTTTAAATCATGTATTTTTAAAAGAGTAAGTATTAAAAATTGTCTCTTGAAATATTTCAAAATTTGTGATAATTAAATCATGTTTCTCAAGACAATAAAGGAGTTGATAATGAGTTCTTTCATGTTTGTGTATAGTTTAAACCTCAGATTCTGTTAATATTTTGACTCTTTGTATGGTAGCTTCTAGTTGACTTTAACTTCTGACTTGTCAAAAGTTTACATATTTTAATATGCTTTGGAATCTGTATGAGAAGCTTGTATTCAAACATGTTTGCTATTCAAATTTTCAATTTGATTTCATGTTTTCAGGTGGGCATGAGCTGAGCAAATCCACTGGAAATGCTGGTGGCAGAGTAGCTTGCGGTTAGTAATCCCTATTCACAAAACATCAAACAAAATTGTTAAGTAACCTTGTCAGTAGCAGAAATTGGCATTAGGTTGCTCTTCTGATAATACAATAAAGATGGGAATTGGCATGAGTTCGCACTTTGATTATATAATAAAGATGGGATTTTCATTACTGATCACCAGCTACTTTTGCTTACGTCTTTGCAGGTGTAATTGGTCTGCAAGCAGCATGAGGTGCCTCTTCGTGGACTATAATAAATACATGATATGATGCTGAATGAACTTTAGTCCATCAGTGGCTTCAGAGTGATTACTGAGATGATTTACCTGAATAAAAAGGATGAAACTTTGTTTTGTATTTTGGTTGGATGGTTGAACTGTGTTATTTGTTTGCCAATAACCTTTTTAATGAATTCCTATCCTTTTCTTACTAAATCTAGTGTGTTCATTTGATGACAATTCGTTTCTGCATTCTAGGGCTGGTCAAAAGTCTCATTGGGTTGGTTTTCGAAAGTCTGGCATAGATTAAATTCATTTAGGTCAAATTTAAATCGAATTTAAATCTATGGTTAAGATTTATGATTATATTCATTATTCAAATTCATGATAAAATGATTGTGTGTTATTAAGTAAAATATTTTTTATTAATGAGTTAATGAATTTGAGTTATAAATTTGAATTATAAAATTGAGTAAAAAATTTGAGGTACGATCTTATGTTAATGGAATTGAATCTCACTATTAGTTTTGGTTTGATGAGCTTGAGACGGGATGTTTCCATTGATTTGGGTTGTATTCGCAAGTTAGAACATGGTATACGTAGGAAGATGAGTACTGCTGATAAAGTGGTTCAATTAACAGAAACGGAGAACTGCATGAATATAACAATTTTAATTTTCCATTAAAAACAAAATTTCTTTTGAAAGTCAGATTTTCAGACCGAATTAAGCTCAACTGTGCAAAATTGGCTAGATTACTGTAATTTAATAACAAAATCCGACCGTCTTTAGAAGTTTGTTCCGTCTTTCTAGATGTTGTAAGAAAAAAAGGCAAAAAACAATGGAACCGTAATTCGAATGAAATTTCTTACATTTTGGTTGGAACCATAAACCAACTTCAACACGACTCATCATGCCACCTTTACCTTCCCTACAAACTTCCCTAGAAATTGGAGCTGCCACTCCATTGTCAAAATCATTCAACAGAATCCATTTATCAGTCACTCACAGCAGCCATGATCCGGCCAACTCCTCTCAACTTGTCTTTCCTTCTCTTCCTAGCAGCTGTTCTTTCTGGTAACAATCTTCTATCTGTACAACCTCCTAATTTATGCTGTCATATTTTAACAGTAGGTCTCGGCAGGTCTTCTTCATGGCGCAAGATCAAGGGAAGTAGCAGACTTGCAGGGTAAACTTGCTTGTTCCGAGGACGCCAACTGTGTGGACAAGTGCTCTTCCTTCTGCCCCAGAGTGTCTTGCTCCAAGGGCCAATGCTTTTGCATAGTCCCTGTGTCGCCTCTTGTAATTCTACCTTGTGAATGATCTCATGCGGATGAAAAATTATATGTGAAAAATTATATTAAAATGATGCACATCCTCTTTACATCCGTTCATTTATGCTAATTCTGTGTTAAGCGCCGAAGATCATGATTTTTAGGTGATAATCAAAATTTATAATGAATATAGAAGTCAGAAAATTGAACTAATATAAAATAAAGGATTTATCAGGTGGTGATATTATTAATGAAGGAATAATTATTACAATATTTTCCGTCTAAATGCATATATATAGCACTTATTAGGAGAGATCTCCCATGAACAAAGTTCAGTACTTAATTGCAGGCACAAGCTCCACTCAAGCACACGGGATTATGCCCACTCGGACAGGGAAAATTTTTGCAATCTGAATTCCTCCTGCAGCCATAATCTGTCAGCCATATTGGTTGTGTTCCAGACGACGATTCTGATGATGCCGAACCTGCACCGATGTTATTTCCATTAGAACTTCTGCATATTTCATATAAGGATTTAAGGGAAAAAATGGACCTATAATATTTGGGTATATGATTACATACACTTAAATGATAATTTGGAAGAGAGCGACTTCTTTGAATATAACAAAGCAAGACTTTTTTAAGGAAATAAAAAATAATCCAATGTCGAAACATTTTGTTCAGAAGTTAATATAAAAGAGAAAAAGTAAAATTTTATAAATCTATAGAAGAGATAGAGAGTTACCACAATGAGAAGGTTCACAGGCAACGAGTAGAAGAATTACTAAACAAGCCAGTTTGAATGATGTCTTTTCCATTTCTTCAAGTTGATATTTTCTCAAATAGATGGACAGAATATTTATAAATGCATGTATGTATAGCTTTTATATACCATGGTTATATCAAATATATATATGGTAATATATCTATCTATGATAAAAAATCATCTTCTAAATGGAAAATTTGGTCATATATAGAAACAGAAATATATGGTAATATATTTGTTTATGATAATACACACACACACACACACACACACACACATATATAGAAACAGAAATAATTATGTTCTAGGTAATTGAAAATCTAGCTGTATATGATTTTGCGGTATAATGATTATATAAAATATATATATATGGAAATGTATCTGTAACATCCCAGGGTTAGATTTGTCTTTTAGGTTTTTAATCTAGGGTTAGACTGCGATTCAGTAAGAGTTCTAGGGTTGTGAGAGAGTTCTAGGGTGAAATAGAATTTTCTCAGAATTAGGTGGCTTGTCCATGGATCTTGTTGAGAGGATTTGCATGCAAGCGCGAGAAAATGACAATAGTGTAATTTTCCTGCCATGCACGACCGTGCATGTTGAGGTGCATGACCGTGTGTGCATTGAGTTTCAGCCGCCTTGGTTTTAAGTTGAACTTACCCGTTTTCTAGCCATTTTCACCCAAAGTTTCCATTTAATTTTCAGACACCAACAACCCTATGAGGGAAGAGCAGCAACTAGGACCCTCCAATCCAGCTTGAAAGTACGATTTTTTTGAAAGAGAAAGCTTGATTCGCATGGCTAGAGATAAGTGTTTCTTACCTCTTTCCCTCTCTTCCTTTGTGTGATGTGTTTGATGTATTTGAGCATGAGCTTGTTTCCAGCATGTTTATGAGGTTTCCTTGCATGCTTGATGCTATGAACAATGATGATGATGATATGGATATGAATATATAATGGATGAATACGAGATTATGTGTATATGTATGCTTTTGGATGGTTGGATGTGTGATTTCATGTTCTTGACAGTAAAAGCATGTGTTTGTGAGTTGTTTTAAGTATTAGAAGTGATTAATGATGATTGATTTATGTTTGGATGGCCAATTGGATGGGAATAAGCTTGATTAAGCCAGCCATGTTGATGTAGAGTGTGATGCACGACCGTGCATGCTTAGCGCACATCCGTGCATATTGCATTTTATATGGTCACGGTTGTGTTCACGTACATGTGCACAACCTAGAAATATAAGGTCACGACCGTTCATGTTCAGGTCATGATCGTGCATGTTCATGTCACGACCGTGTACCAGCTAGGGCTGGATTTGAGTCAAACCGAATATAAACAGTAACACGTTCGTGTTCAGACTCGTTTCGTACTGTTCGGATTCAGGTTCAGATTCATATTCGTATTTGTCGAATATTTTTATAGCAAAGTTTATATTCGTATTCGGTTCGTATAACTAAGTTTATATTCGACTCGTATTCGTATTCGTATTCGGTTCATATAATTCGTTTTTATATTTATTAAAAATTATAATTAATACAAATAATTAATAAATTTTAATTAAAAAATTATTATTTTAAGTTCAGGTTCGTGTTCATATTCGGTTCGCATAGTTCGTATTCGGGTTTGTATTCATTGAATTTTAAAATTACAGTTCGGGTTTGTGTTTGTGTTCGGATTTGTTCTGTTCGTTTTAGATTTATTCGAGCCGAACTAAAAAATGAATCTGAATATATTCGATTTGAATCTAACCCTAATATCAACAGAAAATGAGAAAATATAGAGAAATCACAAAACCTAGCATGACCAGCACGCACGATTGGCACATGGTCCCGTGCAAGCTTATGCACGCCCATACGCATAGACATGCACGCCCGTGCGTTAGGCATAAAAGAGAAAATAAAGCATAAACAAGAAATAAGCACAGTAAAAATTATATAATTGTAGCATCCCAGGTTAGAAAAACCCTTAGGGGTAGAGTTTTGGGGTTAGAAATAGAATTCATGAATAGTTTGAGAGTCTAGAAGAGTTCAGGGGTGAGTTGGTAGTTTTTCAGAGCTGTGTGGCCTTCGTATGATTCCTTTAGGGAGGTTTCAATCATGCGAAGCGCGGGAAATGAATTATATTCATTTTCCCTTGGTGCACTCCCGTGCACCATGCCTGCACGCCCGTGCAGGTGGGTAGAAAAGAGAGAGACAGGAGAGTTATTGCATTTCTCACCCATTTTCAGCCAATCTCTTCTTTGTTCTCAGCAGTTCCCAGCCCTAGACGCGAAATCCAACTTCCAGCGGCTCCCAATCTAGCTAGAGATCAGAGAGAATAGCTTGAGTTAGAAATCTTCAGCCGCCATGTCTAGAGGTAAGTGTTTCTTACTCTCTCTTTGCGTTCCCAGCCTGTTTGTTGATGCTTGGGAAACGTTTGTCGGCATTTCTAGTATATTATGACATGTTGTGTATGTTTGTATGATGCCATGATGATGATATGATGCTTTGTTTGATGATTTTTCCACCCAAAATGCATGCTTGCTTGATTGTGAGTGTGTTAGTGAGAGAAACATGAGTTTTCCATGGTGGATTCAGTGGTTTTGGATGGATGATGAAATTGAAGTGATTTGTTAGCTTATTGAAGTGCCATTTATGTGTGTTTCTGTTTAATTTGAGCTTGGTTGTGTTTTGGGGCGGATTCTGACATTTCTAGGTGAAGTCTGTTGCTGCAAACCCAGGTGCACGACTGTGTGTCCGTAGACGCACGCCCGTGTGCACGAAGTGCATACGACTAGAAATGCAGAGACACGACCGTGTGTCCTGAGAGGCACGGTCGTGTGTCCGCTTTATGCGTGAAAAGGCCAGATTTTCCAGTAGCTTGCACGACCAGGCACACGACCGGGGCACGATCCCGTGTGTCTGGGCACACGCCCGTGTGCTTGTGCTCAGCACGACCGTGTGTGCTAGTGCACGCCCGTGCGTTTCCCTTGCACGCCCATGCTTTAGCGTTATTTGCCCAGATTTGTAGAAATTGATTTATAAAGGCTTGGTAATCCATCCAGAAGGCTAATAATCATCAGATAACTCAGAATTCAGTGTAAAATTTCAGCATGTGCATTCATAGCATAGCATATAGTCTGAAAGAGGATCCAGAGATCTGAATTCAGTAGTTTTCAGTATTCAAGACCCGATATACGGGTTACAGTTTGGGGTGAACTTGAGGAGGCATCTGTGGGATCCAGCTCTCTGACACCAGTCAGATTGCTCAGCACAATATTCAACTTTCTAGCCAGTAGCTAGAATGTTCAGCCCACTTGGCCAGGATGCCGAATCTTTGTGTTCATCAGTCTGATCAGCACAGCAGGTACCTTCGGGTACATATAGAGATTCACATGCATGCATATTCAGATATCAGTATCATACCATGTCATGCATTACATGAAATGGTTAATAAGGAGAAACAACAATCCAGTAATCAGTTTTCAACACCAGCAAACGATTAGATGTATGAATAGGGTCGAGGCCAGGTATGTATTCAGAGTTGGTTTGCTTGTTTGTGTTGAGGGAAGTAAGGAATGCTTACTGGGTGATCTTTATCACTCATCCCTTTCCTTCTTCCTTCCTTTTTAGGTTAGTTCGCTGCTGGCGAGGAGCGGGTGGATTGAGGCTTGCGAGATGGGACCCCACACACGCAGTTTCAGTTGTATTTTCTTCAGTTTTGGACCTGATGGGTCTTGTATGTATTTTATACATTCTCAGATGTAAAGAATATTGTATTCAAACGCTTACATGTATGAAAAGCCATTATGGGCTCATTGTATATTTGTTTCAGTTCTAGCTTCCGCGTATGTAATCAGTAGTAGTAGATTTTCTTTCGTAGGATTCCCGTCGCGGGTACTCGATTTTCAGTTTATTTAATAAAAGAAACAGTCTCATTCAGCAGCCGGGGGTACTCGTGGCGTCGGGTCCTACAATAATTGATAGAAAATAGTAAAGGAGATCAGATAAGAATACATGATATATCATATGCATAGCATAACATGACATGACATACAATATTTTCAGAAAGAGATCCAATAATTTGAATGCATGTTTTCAGTAGAAAAATAAGATGATTCAGACATCAATTTCAGGGATGAATACGAGGGGGCACCTGTGAGTTTCAGCACACCCGATAGCATCAGAAGCTATATGTTGGCATATACTGGTGTGCTTAGTTAGTAGCTTAGGGTTTCCTGATCCGAGGATCAGATGTCAGTATATAACGCGAGACGCTTAATTTCAGTTCAGATTCAGAGGCATCACGTGACCTAGACAGTTTCTACGCACGTGTTTGCATAGGAAACTCACATGGTCAAGGTGTCGAATCCCTGTATTCATCAGCATGTGCAACATAATAGGTATCTTCAGATACACAATTTTTAGATTTACAGTATGTATACAATTTTCAGATGATTTTAGGATCTTCGGATCCAACCATAATATTTCAGTAAAATAGCTTTTGAAAAACTATTTTCAGTATCCAGACCAAAGCCTAGATATGATTTCAGCATATTTCATGGCATGTCATTTTCAGATAACATATACAGTAGAACATGTTACAGTTATAATAAATCAGTGAGAATAATGAAACAGTATACACTCAGAATATGAAACAATCATGTAATGAAACATGAATAACAAAATCAGAATATCAGAATGCATGAAACTTACGTAATGATATGTGAATCATAGAAAAGGAACATTATAACAGTTTATGCATGTTAGAACGAGAATCAGTTCGATTTTTCTTCAATATATATGTTTTTCAGTTGCCTTGATTGCGATGAGAATCCTCTGAGGAGGATTGGTATAGGGTCAGAGATAGAAAACACTTACTGGGTGAATGTATCACTCACTCCCTACTTTATTTTCTTTTACAGGTCAGTATAGTCTTGGGAGTTGGGAGGAGATAGCTGTCAACTGAGATCCAGTTTTTGACCTTCAGTTTAGTAGCATGCTTCTAGTTTGCATGCTTTTATAGTTTAGCATGTGCATGTAAATGTCATTGTATAATATACATACATGTATGACACATTTTGTACATATAGATTTACACATATAAAGTGAAATTACATGCCAAATAAACTATTATTTTACCCTGGTTTCTCACTGTTATATTTCAGCTCAGTTTAGGTGTTTCCGTTGTATATTATTAGATATATTTAGTATTTTGTTTGGTAAAATATTATTAATTGATAAAATAGCAGAAAACAGTAATATACAGCAGGAGTGCCTACAGTATCTATCTATAAAAGGGGGATAATTTGGGATAATTTATTTTGTTTGTAAAATAATAAAAAATTTGGTAATCTTAATATTATAATATAGATGTATTTAGATATAAATGTTTTTTTTTATTTCATTTATAAAGGTAAATAAATAATTATTTTATTTTATTTTAAATATTATCATATTCATTCATATATTTTGAAAATACATTATAATTTCAATAAATTATAATAAAATATCTATATCTTTAATTTATTGTATATATTTAGATATAATTATCATTTTTAAAATTATTGAAAAGCATCTTAAATTTTAAAACTTTCATACGATACTTTAAACTTTTTTAAATTTCATAAACACACCCCAAAGTTTTTTTATTAAATTTAAAACACTCTAAACTTTTTAAATTTAAAAAACTCTTACATTTTCAAAAAATTATAATTAAATCAAATATATAATTATTTATCTTCAAACTTTATTTATAATAATAAAAGT
>JAJEJH010000187.1:0-392280 GCA_026122585.1 Anacardium occidentale
TTATTTGAGCTCAATTTACTGTTTACTATCCAATGGATAGGGTTTACTGTGCACATTCTCAATTTAAAGCTTATTTTCTCATTTTGGCCTGACGCAAGGGCGTGCGTGTCATGTGCACGGGACCGTGACCCAATCGTGCTCTTGGTCGTGCAAGGTTCTGGAATTTCAAGCAATATTCTCAATTTCACTGGGCGCACGGGCGTGCATGAACCATGCACGATCGTGACCCCTCAAATTAGGTCATGCATGGGCACATAAACACGGCTGTGACCATGCAGAATACGCAGTGTGCACGGGCGTGCCCCTGGGTGCACGGGCGTGCGTCCTACTCTGCACCTCCATGACCACTCGGAATCAACACGATTCCGACCAAAAATGCCAATCAAACTCAAATTAAGCATATATCTCATGCAAAACACTTCCAATAAGCACCATAATACTTCCAGCAACCTCAAATCTCAAGCCAAACATTCAATCCATGGCATAAACATATATAAACATACTTTCTCACACATAAGCATAACATATGCATAAATCATCACCATAATCATCACAAATCATCATCAGCACACAAGGAAAGCATCACAAGCATGCTGGAAACAAATCTCATGTCTCAAACAAGCATCAAACCGAATCAAAACACATGGGAAAGAGGAAGGAAGCACCTACCTTTTGACATGCTTTCTCTCTCAAGAAAACGAAGACTCAAGTTGGATTGGAAGCTCCTGGAAGCTGATCACCACCTCTAGGGTTGAGATTCTCTGAAAATCAAAGCCAAACTTTGGGTGAAAATGAGTTTGGAAACGGATAAGCGCGACTTAAAACCAAGACAGCTGGAAAAATGCTCATGCACGGGCGTGCATCTACCACGCACGGTCGTGCATCCCAAGAAAATTACAATAATGCCATTTTCCCGTGCTCGCATGCAAATCCATCCAAACGGATCCATGCACAAGCCACAAAACTCTCTAAAAACCCCTATTTCACCCCAAAACATACACACAACCCTAGAATTCATAAAAATCTCAATCTGACCCCGATCTGGGATGTTACAATCTCTCCCTCTTATAAGAATTTTATCCTCGGAATTACCTGAAAAGCTCGGGATATCTATCTCTGATCTCAGATTCTAGTTCCCACGTGGACTCTTCCACACTCTGATTCCTCCACAGAACTCTGACCAAAGGAATCTCTTTATTTCTGAGAACTTTAATCCTTCTGTCTATTATCTGAACTGGTATCTCCTGATAACTCAGATCTTCTGCCAATTCCAACTCTGGAAGCTCTAGCACATGAGAAGGATATCTGATGTACTTTCTCAACTGAGATACATGGAAAACATCATGGAATCTGTCCATACTGGCCGGCAATGCTAGTCTGTAAGCTACTGGGCCATCTCTCTCCAGGATCTCATAAGGTCCAATGAACCTAGGAGCAAACTTGCCTTTCTTGCCAAATCTTAACACATGACGGTAAGGAGCAACCTTCAGGAACACGTAGTCCCTAACCTCAAACTCTAACTCCTTATGCCTCACATCTGCATAACTCTTTTGGCGATCCTGAGCCTGTTTCATTCTTTACCTGATTACCCTGATCTGCTCGATCATCTACTGAGTCATCTCTGGACCCACTGCTGCTGATACTGAGTCTCTCTCTCCAATCTCATCCCAATACAAGGGAGATCTGCACTTTCTGCCATAAAGTGTCTCAAATGAATCCATCTGAATAATTGACTGATAACTATTATTATATGCGAACTCCATCAATGGCTAAATCTCTACCCAGCTGGTCTGGAAGTCTAAACAACACGCTCTGAGCATATCTTCTAGAATCTGATTCACCCTCTCTGTCTGACCATCTGACTGAGGATGATAGGCTGAACTGAAGTGCAAACGAGTCCCAAGTGTCCTCTGTAAACTCTTCCAGAAAGCTGACAAGAATCTGGAGTCACGATCTGACACAATCACTCTGGGAACTCCGTGCAGTCTGACTATCTCCCTGACATACAACCGACTCAACTGATCAGTCGACATGCCATCTCTGACTGGAAGAAAATGGGCTGACTTACTCAGTCTGTCCACTATGACCCGAATACTAGTATACCTCTCTCTAACCCTGGGTAATCCAGAAATGAAGTCCATGGAAACGCTCTCCCATTTCCACTCAAGCACACTCAATGGCTGTAATAACCCTGATGGTCTCTGATGCTCAGCCTTAACCTACTGACACACCAGACATCTGGCCACGAAATCTGCTATATCTCGCTTCATGCCTGACCACCAGAAGTTTCTCTTCAGATCTTGGTACATCTTGGTACTGCTCGGATGAGCTGAATACACTGAACTGTGGGCTTCTGATAAGATCCTCTGCCTCAAATCTGAGTCTGTCGGAACACACACTCGACCCCTGAATCTCAGAATCTCGTCTCTGATCTCAAAATCTGGCACTGAGCCCTCTGACACTCTCTGTACCATCATCTGTACCCACTGATCTGATCTTTGTGCCTCTTTGATCTCATCTGACAAAGTAGACACAATCTGAAGTCTTGAAAACCCAGCTGAAACAATCTCTATCTGTTCTCTGATAACCTCACTCTGAAGCTCACTCTGAACAGATAAACTGGACAAGGCAACTCTGCTGCTCAGGGCATCTACAACTACATTTGCTCTGCCCAGGTGGTATCTAATCTCACAGTCATAGTCCTTGACTAACTCTAACCACCGTCGCTGCCTCATATTCAACTCTTTCTGGGTGAAGAAGTACTTCAGACTCTTGTGATCTGAGAAAATACAGCATCTAACCCCATAAAGGTAATGCCTCCAAATCTTGAGAGCAAAAACCACAACTACAAGCTCTAAATCATGAGTAGGGTATCTCATCTCATGATCTTTTAATTGCCTGGAAGCATAGGCAATCACCCTACCTGCTTGCATTAGCACTGCACCAATCCCCTGGTGCGAAGCATCGGTGTAGATCTCATACTCTAGCCCCTCCTGAGGCAAAGCCAACACTGGCGCATTGGTCAATCTCTGCTTTAACTCTTGGAATCTGGCATCACACAAATCTGACCATACAAACGGATTTTCTTTCCTAGTCAAAGCTGTCAAAGGTCTTGCCAAGCTGGAAAACCCCCGAATGAACCGTCTGTAGTAGCCTGCCAAACCCAAGAAACTGCGAACCTCTTTAACTGTACTCGGCCTCGGCCAACTCAAAATAACCTCTACCTTAGTCGGATCAACTGACAAACCCTCAACTGATATCACATGCCCCAAAAATACCACACTATCTAGCCAAAATTCACACTTGCTGAATTTGGCATACAACTGCCTATCTCTCAGTCTCTGCAGCACGAACCTGAGATGATCCACATGCTCCTCTACACTCCTCGAATAAACCAGAATGTCATCGATAAACACAACAACAAATCTATCGAGACAATCATGAAATACTCGGTTCATCAAATCCATGAACACCGCTGGAGCATTCGTCAACCCAAATGGCATCACCACAAACTCGTAGTGGCCATATCTAGTCTTGAAGGCAGTCTTAGGTACATCTCTGTCAGCAACTCTGACCTGATGGTATCCTGACCTCAAATCAATCTTCGAAAAGACTGATGTACCACTGAGCTGGTCAAACAAATCATCAATCCTGGGCAACAGATACTTATTCTTCACTGTGGCCTTATTCAACTCTCTGTAATCGATGCACATATGCATGGAACCATCCTTTTTCTTAACAAAGAGAATGGGAGCACCCCACGGCGAACAACTCGGTCGGATGAATCTCTTCTCAATCAGCTCTTGTAACTGTTTCTTTAATTCCTGAAGTTCTGCTGGAGCCATTCTATACGGAGCTTTCGAAATCGGAGCTGTCCTTGGGAGCAACTCAATACTGAACTCAAGCTCTCTCTCTGGCGGTAACCCCGATAACTCATCTGGAAACACATCAGGAAACTCACAGACAACCGCCACCTGCTCGACACTGGGCCCACTCACATTTCTGCTCACCACATTAGCTAAGTAACCAATACAACCCTTACTTAGCATCCTCCTGGCCTGAACACACGAGATCAACATAGTCTCTACTCTACCCTCTCCAAAGACAAACTGATCAGGGCCTAAGTGAAGTCTAACCTTTTTCTTCTGACAATCGATCTCTGCCCCATATCTCGTCAGGAAATCCATACCTAGAATCATGTTAAAATCACTCAACTCTAACATGATCAGATCTATCATCAAAGATCTACCCATGATCACTACCTCCTGATCAAACAATAACTGGTCACTATACATCACACCCCCATCTGGCATCTCAATGCACACATGACTCTCAACCACACTAGGGGTCAACTCTAACCTCTCAACTACCCCTCTAGAAATGAAACTATGGGTGGCACCACAGTCAATCAAAATAAATAAGGGAGTGTCAAAGAAGAACAACTGACCAGTAACTGCATGTGGAGTAGCCTCTGCCTGCTCTACCCCATGGCATACACTCTGGCTCGACCTCCACCTGAAGTCCCTGCACCTCCTCCTAGTGCACCGGCTCCGCCATCCTGACGCTGACGATTAGCTACTCCAGCTGAACCGCCTCTGCCACGGAAGAAGCCTCTTCTATCTCTGCCTGAACCAGGCCTACTGGAACCTGCCCTACCGGCTCCACCTGATCCACCTCTGGCTGGACACTCAGATATCTTATGCCCCGGCTGACGACATCCGAAGCATACTTGCTGTCCAATCAGACATTCTCCACTGTGCCTCCTGCCACATCTCTGACACATCGGTGGCTGACTTCCTGTCCTCTGTCGTTGAGCACTCTTACCAGATCTTCTTTGCTGCATGGGCCTCTTGCCTCTATCTCTGTCACTGCCTCTCTCAGGCTATCCAGAATACATACTCATCCTCTGCAAACACATCTCTGATCTGGTCGCCCTCTCTAGAGCGTCACTGAATCTCTGCGGGGGATGATCACCGGTCAAAACATCTCTGGCAATAGCTGGATGCAGCCCATGAATAAACTTTTGAACTCTGCCAGCCTCTGTACTCACCAAACTCGGAGCAAATCTGGCCAACGCATTAAACCGAGTAGCATACTCTCTAACTGAACTCGAGCCCTGCTGTAACTCAATGAACTCCTGAGCTCTAGCATACGTAGTCCCTGGGCTCCTGAATTCACTCTCAAACATCGCCTGAAACTCTTCCCAAGACAAGAATTCCTCATTCACGGAAGACCTTGCGAGATTCCACCAAGACCTCGCATCACCTCTGAACATGAAGACTGCATATCTGATCTTCTCCCGATCAGACATGGAGAATAGACCGGTCACACTCTCGACTGCCTCTATCCACTCTTCAGCTGCAGCGGGATCTCTACTACCCATAAACTTGGGAGCTTGATGAATACCCGGTAGACTGTAGATCAGATGGACTCTCTCTGAACCATCGGTACTAATCGTATCAGACCCAGAACTCTGTCCCTGATACTGCTGATGCTGGTACTGCGGATACTGACCCATATCTGGCCACTGTCCACCCATCTGCTTAGGATAACCCTGCCTCTGAAACTCAGGCTGTCTCTGCCTTGGCCTCTGATAAACATCTTCTCTAGCCGGCGCCTCTCTACCATACCCCTGCTCATCGTCTCTGACAGGCTGCTGAGGTCTTTCTCTCATCATTTCTCTGAAGATTCGCCTGACATATTCTTCCTTAAAGGCACCACGGGCGGCCTACTGTCCTCTTCTGCCACTACCACTTCCACTTGACTGCCCAACTGAAGCACTATCCTCTTCCTTGAAAGATCTCGGAACACGGGCTCTCCTATCTCTCCTATCTGAAGAACCACAAGCATTAGGGTCAACCACACAAAACAGATACTACTGTACTTACACTGAGAGGAAGACGAGCTCTGGCTGCTGGGATACGCTGAAATACACACATATGCATCTTGAAAACAATGCAATTCACACACATGCACAAAATTTTCCGCTTTGATATCACTCTGATACCAAAAATGTAAGACATCCCCAGAAGGGTATTACTGTTCACTGCTTTAAATAAAATAATAATAAATAAATAAGAAAAGTATGGTCAATAATACCTAACCGAAATGCTTAACTGAACGGAAATATCACAGCGGAAGACCTGTAGTACAAAGTATATATACATATATACATGCCCAAATAAAACTGAGTATATTAAAATATTCGCGGAAAAACTTATACATGTGCATATAAATAAAACTGAAACAAACGGGATCCCAAATAGCAGCAGACTCCTCCTCCCAGCTCCCAACAACTCACCTGCAAGAGAAAGGAAAGTAGGGAGTGAGTGATACAATCACTCAGTAAGCACTTCATATCCTCTGACCCTAAACCAAACCCTTCTCGAAGGATTGCCACTACGACTCAACACAGAACAGGCTCAACTGACAACAACTCTGGCATTCACAGCTCCACGGAACAGATACTACCTCATACCGGGTCGTAAAATACGTATATGAGTATATGTAAACAACCTAGAGTGAAGAGTAATCCGAAAGGTCAACCTTGACGCACAAACTCTGACTGAATTCATATCTCTACTGTTCTGATGTTCTGATGTTCGTGTCTTTTACACGTTATTTCATATTCTGATCATTTACAGTTTCTTATTGTCTTATCATTCTCTGAATGATATGCACTGTGTCATATAATCATGACGTGATATGATAACATGCTGAAATCATAACTAGGCCTGGGCCTGTATATTGAAAATAGTTTTCTGAAAACTGTTCATGAAAACTGCTATTGGATCCTGAGATCCCATATCTGAAAATCATAAAGTTTTATCTGAAAGCTGTACTGAAAACTGTGTACCCTAGGGTACATGCTATGCTGAAAACTGTGCTGCACAGACTGATGAATACAGGGATTCGACACCTTGGCCATGTGAGTTTCCTTTGCAAACACGTGCCATAAACTGTATGGCCCACGTGATGCCATCAGGCCTAGGCCTGGAAACTGATCTGAACTGGATCAGGAAACCTAAACTGCTAGCTCAGCAACCCGGCACATGTCAATACATAGGGCTAGTAATGAGTATATAACTCCTGGTGACACGGGTGCTGAAACTCACAAGTGCCCCCTCGTAGTCACCCTTGAAAACTGTGTTTTTCAACTGAAAACATGAATTCGGATCCTCAGATCTGTCTCTAAAAACACTGTATGGCATGCCATGCTATGCATATGCATATGATGTATCATATATTGTTATTTGAGCTCAATTTACTGTTTACTATCCAATGGATAGGGTTTACTGTGCACATTCTCAATTTAAAGCTTATTTTCTTATTTTGGCCTGACGCACGGGCGTGCGTGTCATGTGCATGGGCGTGCATGAACGTGCACGGGACTGTGACAGTGACCCAATTGTGCTCTTGGTCGTGCAAGGTTCTGGAATTTCAAGCAATATTCTCAATTTCACTGGGCGCACGGACGTGCATGAACCATGCACGGTCGTGACCCTTCAAATTAGGTCATGCACGGACACGTAAACACGGTCGTGACCATGCAAAATACGCAGTGCGCACGGGCGTGCCCCTCGGGTGCACAGGCGTGCGTCTTACTCTGCACCTCCATGACCACTCGGAATCAACACGATTCCGACCAAAAATGCCAATCAAACTCAAATTAAGCATATATCACATGCAAAACACTTCCAATAAGCACCATAATACTTCCAGCAACCTCAAATCTCAAGCCAAACCTTCAATCCATGGCATAAACATATATAAACATACTTTCTCACACATAAGCATAACATATGCATAAATCATCACCATAATCATCACAAATCATCATCAGCACACAAAGAAAGCATCACAAGCATGCTGGAAACAAATCTCATGCCTCAAACAAGCATCAAACCTAATCAAAACACATGGGAAAGAGGAAGGAAGCACCTACCTTTTGACATGCTTTCTCTCTCAAGAAAACGAAGACTCAAGCTAGATTGGAAGCTCCTGGAAGCTGATCACCACCTCTAGGGTTGAGATTCTCTGAAAATCAAAGCCAAAATTTGGATGAAAATGAGTTTGGAAACGGATAAGCGCAACTTAAAACCAAGACAGCTGGAAAAATGCTCATGCACGGCCGTGCATCTACCACGCACGGTCGTGCATCCCTGGAAAATTACAATAATGCCATTTTCCCACGCTCGCATGCAAATTCATCCAAACGGATCCATGTACAAGCCACAAAACTCTCTAAAAACCCCTATTTCACCCCAAAACATACACACAACCCTAGAATTCACAAAAATCTCAATCTGACCCCGATCTGGGATGTTACAAGAATTGTCTTTTTAAGCTGAAAATTTGGGTTAGAAATGAAATTTTATAATAGAATATATAATTTGTGAGGTTTCAGGGGTAGAATAGTCTTTTAGAGGCTAGTTGTGGCTTGTGCATAAGTCTTCATAGGAGACTATTTCAAGCAAGGCATGAGAGAAGGGAAATTTGTGAATTTCTCTTGACATACGTCTGTGTGCTTGAGGCACACGACTGTGCATCGGCTAAGTGCCGCCATAAATTTTAGAATTTCAAATTTTTTCAATTAGTTTATTTTATCCAACTTTCTTTCCATCTTCTTTTCCAACGAACCTTAGTCAAAGAATGTCCAAGCAGTAACCATAATCTAAGTTAGGGAACTAGAAGCAGCTAGAAAGAAAGATCCAGAAGCCATGGCAAGAGGTAAGTATTTCTTTCCCTCTTTCATCTTGTTTCATAACATGTTTTCCTGGTTTGAGTTTTCCTTAAGTGTTTGTTATATGTTGAGGATGTATTTCGGTATGTTTTGATGATGAAATGATGTCTTGGATGATGATTGATGAGTTATTATGAAATGTCTTGGTATTTATGTGCTTGGGTGCATGTTAATGAGAAATTTGAGATATCTGGTATGATTTCTGATGAATAAATGGAATGAGTATGCTTATTGGCTGATGTTTTTAACATATGAATGGTAAATTAAGTTTTGGTTATGATTTGAGTTGAGAATGTTAGGATTTTCGAGTTTTGAGACTTCATCTATAGAAATTGAGTGGAGCACATGACTGTGCACCTATAGGTACATACCTATATGACCTCATTTTTACATGAGCACGACTTTACGTGGCATTCGTGTGCACCTGAAAAACCCAGACACACGTCTATTTGCTAAATCTCATATTTACATGCTCATGTAAACAAGGCATGAGAGTGTTATTTATGCTATTACACGCCCTTGCAAGTGTAAGACACGAGTTTGTGTCTTGATTGCATACCCGTGTGTTCACACCACATACTTAGGTGGCCAGCCAAAGTTTTATAAATTCTTTCCAGAAGCTAACACGATCGAGAACACGACCAGTACATGGTCCTGTGTATTTTCTCTCCTGCCCATGTGCTTAGAGACAAATGTCTGTGCATCTTAAGAAAAGCTCAGAAACAGTTTTAAAGTAGAATTAAACCATTCTAAACCATTTCTAACTATATAGAACTTAATAATGACAAGATATAAACAACATATTATGCATGATTAATAATGTAGAGCACGACATGTCATATCTGAGTTTTTAGAAATAGATCTAAGGATCTAATAGCCTATTTTTAAAGTATAGATATACAATGTTCTGGACATCAGTTAAGGGTCAATACAAGAGGACACTTGTGAGTTCGCACACCTATTAAAGAAGGAAACCAATGTTCATTGGAAAGGACATGGTTATTGACCAAACTCGTTAGAGAGAGTGCTGGTTGTGTACGAATAGATTTTTATAAGATTAAACTCACACGACCAAGTGTCGAATCCCTATATTCATTAGTTTGGCCAAAACAGTAGTTATTTTCAGATATAGTATTTTTAGAGATAACTTTTAGCATATACTATATGTATGTATTCAGGATCTTTGGATCATAGATATCATTTTAGAAAGTGTTTTAAGAAAACCATGCCTAAGGGCAAGTTTTATGACTGTTCAGCGTTGGACATGACATCAGAGCATGCATATTGTATCATATTTAGCATTTCATGGGAAATAGAATAGATCTAGACAAAGAACACTACAGAGAACAGAATAGCTCAGGAATAAAAAATAGTAAAATAGTAAACTAGAAAATAACATGACGAGTCACGAAACCAGCTAAACACTTGAAACTTGTTAGTGTTAGAGATAGGAAATGTTTGCTAAGTGATTTTATCACTCACCCTTTTCCTTATTTTCTTTTTTGCAGGTTAGTGATTTCAAAGGTTGAGAATGAGCGAGATAGTTGTCAGATTTTAGGACACGGCTTGACAGTAGACAACATGTTTTGGCTTGCATGCTTTATATATGACCTTTGCTTTATGCATATCTGCATATATGATATTATTATAGGATATTGTATGAATAACATGTTTCGTAATGATAAGCCTAGGATTTCCAAAAAGGAATCATTATTTCCTATTATAGCTACTGCATGGAGATTAGAAAAAGAAAAATTTAAATTTCAGTAGCAGATTTTACTGTAGAATTCCATGTTATATATATATTATCAGTATAATAAATATTATAAATAGTTATGCACATTAGCCTGTGAAGGGGTTACTACAACACAAACGTGTATTTACGGGTACACAATCATGTGCTCAACTTTATTTCTACAATAACACGTTTGGAAACCAAAAATCCCAACTCTTCCTCATCCAACATTTTAATCAAACACCAATATAACTTAAGGCCTCAACAAGCATCAATATAAAGACTTTAATCTCATCTCAATCACTCAATATTCCATAACTAAAGCATGAAACATATATATACATATATATATACATATTATCATGAAATCCATCACTTAATCAATAATAGAATCATCATCTACATGTTTCACAACTCAAGCAAGTATCAAGCAAGCAACGAACATTATCAAAACTCAGCTAAGGGTAGAGACATGCTATGAAACAAGGTGAATGAGGTAAAAAAACACTTACCTTGAGCCATAGAAGCTTGTTCTCTCTTTTTCTCTCTCTAAGAGTCTCTGGATCTTTAATCTGAATCTAAGCTACTGGTTGATCTCTCTCAACTGTCCTAAGGTTCACTGGAACACAAGAAAGAAGAAAGAGAAAAAATGGTAAAAGTTGGGAATTATGCAAACTGAAAAATAAAACGTATCCATGGCTAAAATATGCAACACATGGTCGTGTGTCTCAGGCATATGGTTGTGTCTCTTGGAAATCTCAATTTTAACTCTTTTCACATCATACATGGAATATTCTCTCAAGAATACCTATGTACAAGCCACATATAGCTTCTAAATGACTACTTTACCCTTAAACCCTCTCAAAACTATTTTTTATCAAGAAATCTCACTTTTACTCCTGATTCCAAAGCCTAAAAGGATAGTTTTACCCTTAGACTATTACAAGTAGCATAGTCGAACCTTTTTTAAGCCCACACCTTTGACTTTCGTGTATCACATGATGTGTGAAACTAGCACACGATCATGTGTTATCACACATTATCGTGTATTACTCAAACTAAGACACGATCGTGTATATTTCCTTTGCATGATCGTGTATTTGTGTATCATATGGCACAGAGCTCACTCGTGGTGTAGGGCTTTTGCATGTATGTCATATATGACCTACTTGTTAGTAGTGGCTGCAGTGTTTTTCTACAACAGTCTCCCTCTATGATAGATGTTTATCTCGATTGGCTAGTCAACCAGTATGGCGACGGACCATACGTGGCAATAGCATAACTCTATAAGGTTCCACCATCATTTACTCGGATTGGTCACTCAATTGATTAACATCTTCTACGTATATGTCTCTATAACATGTAATGCTATAATATAGATGGACCCATTGGCTACATATGGATAACCTCGTATGTCTGACAATAGTAATTGGGTGCTGACACGGGAGTTATGTGAGTTAAAATTTTTGGTATCAACATGTTTGATCTTTTAAATCAACAATCAAGAAAGTTTGCCCACTACTAAGAACCTCATATCAATAATTATTAATATGTCACACATGTAGGTGTGTTGACTTTCGAATTTGGCAGACAATTTTTTCTTTAACCTATAAGGTAATTGTAGCGACCCCCGTCCCAGGTTACTATGCGCTGCAGAAATACTGTTCATAATAATAATAAAATATACCTGAGACGGGAATCTCTACAGAAAAACTGTTGCTAAAACTGATATAACAAATTTCTTTATAAAAGAAATTGTTAACATAAGTAAAATACTGAAATATACTGAAGCGTGAAAGCCCCAGGCTGCTCATGTATAGAAAATAAACTGGCCTACAGTGTACTAGAGTATAATACACACATATATATATATACATGAGAAACTAAAGCATGCGAGCCAACATGCTATCTGCTGCTGCCGAGCCACATCCCCAAAATCTCGCAGCGGTCTCGCTCCAGCTCAGCCTCGAACTACTGACCTGCAAAAGGAAACAGGGAAGGGAGTGAGTGACAAAGTCACTCAGCAAGCGTTTCCAAACACTACACTCGCAGGTCAAACAATTCACTGACTACGTGACTCGTCACGTAGGAGGTTTTGCTAGACAGTTTTCTTACTGAATTCTGTTATATTTCTGTTCTGTTACTGTTCTGTTTCTCATCTGTTTCTCATGAGATGTTGTACATGACAATGAAATGTATATGCTGATGTCATGTATGCTGAAAACTGTAAAAACTTGCCCTCAGGCTTGTTTTTCTGAAAAACTGTCTTTTCTGAAAACTCTTTCTGATAATAAAACTGTGATCCGAAGATCCTGAAAATATACGTATAGTATATACTAAAACTGTATCAGAAAGTACTGAAAATCTCTGAAATATTTGAAAATATCTGCTATGCTGGCCAGACTGATGAATACAGGGATTCGGCACCCTGGCCGTGTGAGTTCAAAATCCTAATAAATCTACGATGCCTGGCATGCTCTCTACTAGCTTGATGGGTGACCATGTCTCTCTGCGGGCCTGGTTTCCCTCTCGCGGGTGTGCGAACTCACGCGCGCCCCGTATTCACCCATACTGATATATGAAAAATCATATATGTATATCGAAAATCATCTTTGTTGGATCCTTGGATCCAGTCTGAAAATATCTGATGTGGCATGCCGTGCTAATGCTGATAATCATGCATGAAATGCTGATTTCTTAGCTGATTACTGAGTTCTGTGTGCTTAAAACTGGTTTAGAGTGGCTTAATATTCTTTTAAAATTCATTTCTGCTGATTTCTACTGTGCACGAGCGTGTGATCTGGGACGCACGGGCGTGTATCAAGGCACACGGGACCGTGTCCCCGTCGTGCTGCTGGGCGTGTGCGATTCTGGAATATTTTCATGCAAACTGGGCAAGGCACACGGGCGTGTGTACTCGGGCACACGGGCGTGTGGCTGCCTTCCCTTCTCCCCGTGCTTCAACGAACACGGGCGTGTGGAATTGGGGGAGAAAGCACACGGGCGTGTGTCTGGGTTTCAGACGCACACGGGCAGCATGTACGGCCGTGTCCCATGCAGAAAAGAGGACGCACGGGCGTGCCTCAGGGACACACGGTCGTGTGCTCGACCCAGAAACTGCAGATGGCGTCTGGAAATCCAGAAATTCCCACACCAACACATCCACACTCAAAACTAACACACATACAAGCTCTAAACTGCTGTTAACATGCCCATAACATCATTTCATCAACTCAAACACGCCAATCATCATAACTGAAGCATATATTATCTGAAAATAGTATATACGCATGGAAATCATGGAAACCACTCAATCATCAATCATGCATCATCTCACAGCTCAATCATGCTGGAAATAACTCAATCAAGCACACATCAAGTTCACATAAGCTGGGAATAGCCAAACAGACTCTGAACTCAGCGAAGGAGGCAAGGAAAACACTTACCTCGCGCCATGGAAGCTCTATCTCTCTCCCTGGAAGACTCTGGATCTCTAATCTGAAGCTGAGCTGCTGGGGGATCTCTTTCTGGAACTCTAGGGTTCACTGGAGCTGAAGGAAGAAGAAGAGAAAATAAGCTGGGAGCTGGGAAACTGAAAATCTGCGCGCACTAGAAGAAAATAACTAATAAAGCTGGCTGGGGCAAACACACGGTCGTGTGTACTGGGCACACGGTCGTGTGTAGTGGAAAATAGCCATTTCCACCCCCACAAGCGCAGAAACTCTAACTAAGCCCCAAAGGACTTCTACAATGACTCTTCTACCCCTCAAAACTCTCAAAAATGACAATTCTACCCCTTGGGTCATTACAGTAATGAGAGTGTTATATTAAACTGCAACGATTGCCACATGTAAGAATGATAACATGTAATGAAAATTTCATAAGTTACTGATATAGGGTAGAAAATGAAAGTATACTTACCTACATCGTTTCTTCTCTCATGGAACCATCACTGAAGAATGCTTCTGATGAACTCTATGAGCACGGTGATTGACAAAGCGTGTGCATGTCTCACTAGAGCATTGAAAGACTCCGTGATATTAGTAGTCATAATGTTATACCTTATACCCAAAACTGAAGAAATAGTGTGTCACTTCAGGGCTTATACAGCCTAGTGCTTTAAATATTGAATCAAACTCTGGCATTGTATAAGCCTTCGTTGCTTTCCAATACATAGGGGCCAGTTGTAAGCTAAACTTGAATTTACTCTTCATGTTGCCCAATATATGGTAGCAACAGCCATATATTGGATGTATGGTCATGAACACTAAGGAATACTCTGTCCACAACAGAAATAATACTAACACGTTGATCTGAAATGAGATGTGACCAATGCTTACCCTCAACCTTGTCAAAAACCAACTTCATGTTACATGGTCCTTATTACCACTAATACCAAAGACAATAGGGTAAATCTGATTGTTTTCATCCTTTGCGATGGTAATGAATAGAGTCCCAAAATATCAACCCTTTAAGTGTGCCCTATCAATATATATGATAGGTCGAATGCACTATTGAAAGACCTGAATGCTACAACCCATCACCATGAAAAATTTTTTAAATCTATAGTGTTTATTAGTCTTTATGTCAATACAAGTACCTGGGTTTTGATGCACTAAGTTTTGACAGTATTCAGGTAGTAAGGTAAAAGACTCCTCTGGTGTGCCTCGAAGTTATCCAAGTTCCCAATTTTTTGCTCACGATACTTGGAAATATGAAATTTCAATCCTGTATCTTTGTGTAGTGTTTACAATAATTTTCTTTGGTTGATAAATGGATTCGGCCGCTTGAAAGCTCTCTGCTAATAGTTAACCCAATGTCTAAGCTCCAGTTTGTCGATAAAGGGGCATGATTTGGTTTCTTCTACATGTGTGCTCATTTACCATAATTCGCAGCTGGAAAAACTCTGACTTTCAAATTTTCATCACGTGCATATGCCAAGTACATGGTTGATGGAAACATTTGATCTTTCATATATCAGTTGTTAACTTGGTCACTTTGAACTAGAATCTTTTTCTCCAAAAAGTGTCTTTTAAGTGCATCAATAAGACTTTGTTTACTAAGGAAAATGTCTTTAGCTTCATATTTGTCCTCATCTTGTTAGACACGTGTGGCTTGTGACATAGAAGGTAAGTCAAGAGGATTAGGTAGCCATTGAAAGTCTACGACTGGTGAGGTGAACACATGTGATTCTTCATGAACAAATATAATATTACACTTCTGCACATGACTTGGGCCTTCTGTACCATAGTTCACTTGAGAATTCAATGTAGGAACCTCATGTAGACTGTAGAAGTAATCATCATTAAGTTCTTCTTCAACATTGTTTTCTGCTACAAGAACCCATGTCTCATCAAAAACAATATCATCCTCATCGTCATCCTCATCCAACACGTTTACATTCGTACGGTGCCCCTCAAACTCCTTGTCAGTTACATGTGGTTGTTGCGAATCGTTATAGTTAAGTGATGACGATGGAAGAATCATTAAACATGTGGCTTTAACATACAATAGAATGCATTCTTTTAAATGAATGGAGAGTTCAACGAGGCATTCCACATGTCGATCACATGTAATCACCAAAGGTCTCTTATGTTCAAGATTAGAGATTCGCATAGATAGTTCAATCTCGTTTACTCTTCGGTTCATATGAAGAATTTCACACTACAACTATATCAATTCCTCTAAAGTTATGCCCTCTAGTATTTTGAGGACATCTTCCCTCCATTCGACATAAATCAATGTATTTTTATTCTTATCTTTCACCCATTCCCCTTCGTAAGATACCAAAGCGTATTCTACCATATCAATCAACCCTACAATAATGATATTAGGAGGGTTAATTATAATTTCGAGTTTACATTAAATATAAAGCAACCTCAAGAGTTAGAAGTAGAGGTCTCTATAGCTAAGGCAAATACAAATTGACCTCTATCCATATATGAATTTGTCTATCTACACTATAGCATACAACACATGACTGTGTATTATTTATATTTGATAGTGCACTATTATGATTTATCACTTGCGTAAAAAACATCGTCCCTTGCTTATTCCCATGCTAGGGTCTACAATTTTTCTGATGAAAATTCCAAGTCCAACACGACTATGCTTGTAAGTGACATACAACCATACGACATGCCCAGTTTGCATGACATCATCGTGTAACGCACGATACACGATAAAGAAAGTTATCATGTTGCACGGTTATGAGTAGAATTTAAACACAACCATGTGTCATTCCCGTTTTACTTAAGATCATCGTGCAATAGATAACGCACAATGAACGATATCAAGTTGTACAGTCAGGCTACAAAATTACACATGATCGTCCGTCTATCGCTACACCCATTGTGCAATGCGATTGACACACGATGTTGCAAAAGTTGGATGACCAGGCTAGGAAATTACAAAGACCATGCGTCATGGCCAGTTCGTTTGATATCATCGTACAACTTACGATGCACAAAAAAGAAAGAATCAGAAAGATATTTACATACATATGTATACCTGAACAATAGATTTCCCCTTCTTCAACTTGAATCACTAAAATCTTAGGCTTTAAATAGGGTGTGTTAACCAAACATTAAACAATGGCTCAGTACTTTCTAATAAATATAGTACTTTTATAAAGAATACTTTTAAAGAGAATGCTGGTGGTTCACAAATGATACTTTCAGTGAGATATTGTTACTGGTTGTACTTGAAGTGAAAAGTTTAAAAAAGCTAGTGATTATATACATATCTAATTGTAATTATTAAGGGTAAAATTGGCATATGCGTTGGTATACATAATTAAAAAACATGACCAGTTTATTTTATTACTTTTACTGTACGGTTGTCTTTTTTTGATAAATTTTAAATTAGGTTTTTAATTTTATTTTTCCTATTACTAATGGCAATAAAACCCACATTGATTTTGACAAATGCCACAATATTGCTGATTAACATTGGCGTCCGTTGGATTCTTGATCGAGGGTTCAGATTTTCCACTGGAATAAACCAGAACCTCTGCGACACCTTAGTGTACAGTAGATTCCCCTTTTAATAAGCAACAACAAAGAAAGAATCCAGAAGTTGAAGCTTCGTGAGCAGAAGGATAATGGCTCTCCTCTCGTCCTGCTTGAGTGGACTGAGTCCACCATATTCATCAACCATGACTATTTCATCTACGGCTGCCCCCAGTAAGGTTTTCTGTCTCTTCAGATCACATCGGGGTAGGAAGTGGGAAATTTTTTATTTGTACTAAATGAGTTTAACTTTAAAACTTTGCAAATAAGACCCTGATGGGCAATCTTATTTTACTGAGTTTTACATGCCATGATGCTGTTAAGTTGTTGGTTTTCAGTTTCCATGAACTTCATTGCTCTGCAATTGAAGTCTTGCCCTAGATTTTGTGCTATTGCCAGCGAAAGAGGTGCTTTGATTGTTAAGGCTTCATCTGAAACGGGGTGTTTTGGAGACGTTGAGCCTGAGTCTGAAAGTGATAATGAAGAGGATTGGTTGTTTAACGAAGCGCCACTGGACTCAAAACTTCAGCTAAAGCTGGAACAGAAGATGAGGATGAAATTTTCCAAGAAAATACGCCTTCGCAGAAAGAAACTTCTCCGTAAACGGAGAATGAGGAAGAGGGGTCGATGGCCGCCCTCTAAAATTAACAAATTGAAGAATGTGTGAGACTTCATCATTTTAAGGTGCAGAATCAATGTTCTAGTAGTTATTTTATTTTGTTAATGTATGGCGTACATACTCTTCGTTTTGGACTTGAAAGTATCGCAAAGAGTAACCCTAACCCAAAATCTCTTAATTTGAAATTGTCCCCAACATTAAATCATTAACGCAACTACTTTCAAACATATTAAATTTTGTTTTAAGGAGATGTTTTTGAACCATTTAAGGGTGTATTGTTGTTTTAAAGCTCCAAAGAAACCAAAAATGTACCTTATTATGTATTGGTAAATTAAAATGTTAGATTTTTGTGATGGATTTAAAATATGTTAGCTCTTAATTTCAAGGATGAAATTGCTCGCAAAGTTAAATCATTAGTACAACCAAAGTCAAACATTTTAAATGCTCAACCCCTTTCCAGCTCAGTCAAATTCTCAATTAAGTTGTATTCTTTTGATTTTAAGGTGTTTTGAACCATGGTTGTTTTAAAATCTCTAAAGTGAAAAATGTACCTTATTTTGTTCATGGAATTTAAAATGTTAATTTTTGGTGGTGGAATTTAAATGTATGTCTTAAACATGAACTAGAGGTTTTTGGAGATTGTTGTTATGTCTTAATGTATGTCTTAAAATGTTATATGAACTTAGGAAACCATTAGAGTTTTGTAAATAGACATGGGGAGTGAGTTTGTAACATTTTCTAGCTATTTGAAAGGTTCTAGCATAATTCGTTGACTTATTTGCCCTCAAACTCATTACCAAAATGACAAACTTGAGAGGTGATGAGTATTGGGTATGCGCACCATTTAGGAGTAGTTTCAAACAAATTTGGGTAAAATTTATAATTTTATTTTTTGATTTGTACAAATTCGAGATCATGCAATGTTGTTGTTATTTTATAAGACTTTGCAAAATTTTGAATCAAAACGATGTTAAGTGAGTGTGCCTGAGACCAAAAATCGTAATTGAGATAAATAATCGAAAAGTGGGCGCAAAAGGAGCTGAGCAAGCTCAGCGTCACGGTGAGAAGACAACATGGATACTAGAAGCTGGGAGTTGCAGTGCCATGCTTCAGCGTAGGAGAATGCAACGCACGCAAGGATTCCAAAAGTTAGGCATTACGATGTCATGTCGTAGTGCCAATGCGCAAGCAAGTAAAAGGGAACTTGTGTTGCGGCGTAGTGACTTTCAACAGAGTTTCCTTTTTTTGGAACTCTTTTCTAATCATATATATATATAATTTTAACTCTTTAAAAAAGGAGGAGTCACCATAGGAGAACTTAAGAGAGAATTTTCATGTAATTTTGAGATATTTTCAATTTTGTTTAGAGATTCGATCGAAAGCAATACAGATTGTAATCGTAAAACAATTTTTTAGAAAAAAACAATAAAATATTTAAGATTTCATTTGGTTTCATTTTTTATCTTAATTATGTATTTCTTAAATTTGTATGCTTATTTTTGTTTAATTATAAACTAAATCTTCTTTGTTAAGACTAAAATTAGCTAATTTATGAAATTATAGTGGTTTTTTATTGTGATTAAAATGTGTGTGAATTCATTGTAAGTTTGTATTCTGAATATAATGTTATTCAGGAATATGACCGATTGTTAATAAGATTTTTGTTATGTGAGTAAAACCGAGAAATGATGTTGCATAAAAGCTATGATAATACAAACTATGAATTAATTCAATATAGATATACATGAATCAATACATGCAATAATTATAGGCATAATAGGTTTGTGTTGAAAGCTAGTAGACTCCAGAGCACATTAATGCATTTTCATCTAATTTAGTATATATTGAAATATTTAGGTTATTAGAATGCGAAATAAGAGTAATATTTCTTGAAAAAGAATATTGATTAACTTTGGGAGTTTCATTATCAAATTATTAACGTAACAATTTTAATTACATAGATAGTCTAGCATGAAGTGAATTAGTGAATCTGAAGTTTTAGCGTCATCTTGTATATTATGATCCGTTAATTTATTTAGGCTCGATTCTTAATTGCTTGTCTCGTTTTATTTTAGTTTTAGATTTATTTTCAATTCATATTTGGTAATTTAGATAAAGTTAAAGGTAGTGTCGTCTTGGTACTTGCTTACATAATCTTATAGATACGACAACCCGAATACTTCCTATATTATTTTGATTTAGTACACTTAATAGGAAGTTAGAGTTTAAACTTTAATGTATCAAGTTTTTAGCTTTGTTGTCGAGAATTATGTCTTAGACAATATTGATATTTA
This sequence comes from Anacardium occidentale, assembly GCA_026122585.1. Taxonomy (NCBI): domain Eukaryota; kingdom Viridiplantae; phylum Streptophyta; class Magnoliopsida; order Sapindales; family Anacardiaceae; genus Anacardium; species Anacardium occidentale. Next base: position 20,402 of record JAJEJH010000187.1, read on the forward strand.
CTGCTTCTAATTTTACTCTAGACATTTTATTTTATTGTTATTTTAGTTTGTTTTTCTTTTTGTTTTTATTTTACGACACTATTTGGTCTTGTTTGCCTTACAGATTCTCACCTAGTGTATGACACGCACTAGGAATCCAACGACTAAACCTTTCGATCTTGAGATAGAAATAACATTATATCAGTTGATGAAACATAATAAAGTAACGGTAGACGATTAATGCATAGTACTATCGGCCTCAGAGCAAGCAACTATAGTCATAAGTCAATGATCTTTGATCGACTATCTGACTTCTATAGTCAAAGGAACAACTTCAAGCATAAGAAGACCGATGATATAAGCCAACAACTTTGAGATCAAACCACACATAATACAGATGATTCAAACGTCAATTCAATTCAATGGATTACTTAGTGATTATCAACATCAGTATATTGTCAACTTTCTAGAGATTTGTGATACCTTCAAATAAAATGGCGTTACAGATGATGCCATTAGACTTAGACTATTCCATTTTTCATTGAGGGATAAATCAAAAATATGGTTAAACTCATTGCTTGTAGGATCAATCACTACGTAAGATGAGATGACATAGAGATTCTTAGCAAAATTCTTCTCTCTATCAAAGATTACAAAACTATGCAATGACATTACAACATTTATACAGTACGACATGGAGTCATTATATGAAACATAAGAGCGATATAAAGAACTACCCTGAAAATGCCCACACCATAGCTTACCTATGTAGTTTTAAGTACAAGATTTTTATAATGGTTTAATGCCTGCTAATTGCACCTTAGTTGATGCAGCTGTAGGAGGTAATTTTATGAGGAAGACACTAGAAGAAGCATTCAAATTGCTAGATGAGTTGGCTTCTAATAGTTACCAATGGCAACATGATAGAGCACCAAAAAGAGTTGTGGGAGTATATGGGGTGGATTTGTTCAATGCCTTGGTTTCCCAAATATAAACATTAAATAAGAAAATTGATACAATGGTGCCCATGCAAGTGAAGAGCGTAGTTTGTGATCTACATGGACGGGGTCATACAAGTGTTGATTGCCAAGTAGGTAACTTATTCATAGGTTTTTTTGAAAGTACTAATTTTGTGGGAAATTTTTGCAAGCCTTAATAGAGCAACCCATACTCAAACACATACAATTCTAGGTGGTGCAATCATCCAAGTCTCTCATGGAATAATCATAATGCAATAAGACCACCACACTCAAAGTTTCCACTTAAGGAGAAAAAGTCTAATCTAGAGGAGCTCATGAAAAGGTTCACTAATAGTGTAGAGACAAGGTTCTAGAATCAAGAAGCATCCATAAAAAAATCTAAAGGTACAAGTGGGCTAATTAGTAAATATTATTTCTAGAAGATTTCAAGGGACCTTACCAAGTGATATTGAAAGGAATCATAAAGAGCAAACTATGACTATCACCTCAAGAAGAGAAACTATCATAGAAGAACATCAACCAAATATAATGGAATCACATCAACAAGAGGAGATTGAAGAGAAGACATAACCCATCGAGGGTGAAAAGGTAATTACTGACATATACGTGCCAAAATAGAATAGGTGCAAAGAACAAGTGAAGGCTATATCGCTAAAAAGTGGTAAGGAAGTCAAGGTCAAGAAGAAGACAAAGTATTAGAAAATAAACAAGATGACTAGTTGCAAAGAAACTTAAGCCAAAGCCTATTGAAATCCAACATCATTTTCCTCTTACAATTAAGAAGCGACTTCAGATGCTCAGCTATGTCAAGTTTTTAAAAGATATCTTATAAAATAAGAGGAAGTTAGAGGAGTGTGAAACGGTTAAGCTTACAAGGGAGTGTTTAGCCATTTTACTAAATAAATTGCCTTTAAAGCTTAAGTATCCAAGGAGTTTCTCAATTCCTTGCACAACAAGCTCAATTTCATTTTTTTAATATTTTATGTGATTTAGGTGACAACATTAACTTAATGTCTTTATCTATTTTTAGAAAATTAGGACTTGGAGAACCACAACCAATTATAATATTTTTATAATTAGCAGATAGATCAATAAAGTATCCAAGAGGTATTATGGAAGATATGCTTGTGAAAGTCGATAAATTTATATTTCTTGTGGATTTCCTTGTGTTGGACATAAAAAAAGATGTAGATATACCCTTAATTTTTGGAAGACCATTATTAGCCATTGGAAGGGCACTGATTGATGTAAGAGAAAGGATAATGAAATTTAGAGTTGATGATAAGATAATGACATTCAAAGTGTACAAAGCCATATGTCCCTCTAGTGAAAAAAAGGCATGTCATAGAGTGAAATTGATTGAGGGAATAATAGATCTTAGGAATGACAAAGCTCAAACTGATAAAGTCAAACCACAAAAATGGCAAGATCAACAACCCACAAAGAACAAACTTAATGGCAACCAAAAAGGATTCTTTTTTAACTCCTAATGTCAACCTTTTCCTCGAAAGCTAAGAGCTCAAGGGACCGGTTCATTCATTGTTACCAAAGCCTATCCTAAATGAGCTATAAATGTAAATCACAAGGATAAAGACACATATACATTCAAAGGGTGATGGTTGAAATATTATAAAGAAAGTAGATTAAGAAAAGGCAAAGTCTACATCCCATTAAATGATCTAACCAAAAAAGACCAATATCAAGTCAAGCTGAAGACTATAAACAAGCGCTTATTAGGAGGTAACCAAGTTGTATCCTTTATGTTTCTTTGTTTTTTGTTTTTCTTGTTTAAAATTTTTTTTTTTTTTTTGGTCAAATTGATGTAATCTAATAATATTGTTTGATGTTGTTTCTTTATTAGTATTGGCTATGGAGAATTTTTCTTAGTTTCAAATCTTGATGTATGAGTAAGCAAGGACACCTCACATAAAATAAAAGAAGTAGTTCTAACTTTTTACTTTTCTCATTTGCTATTGGGACAATGTCAATGATTAGTTAGGGGTGAGAGAAAACGAGGGTAGGATTGAGTCGAGTGAAATTTTTTTTATTATGTTCAGAGCTGAAAGGTTGGATTTCTTTTCTTTTTTTAGGCTTCAACTTGAAAAGTCAATGATTAAATATAATAGAGACAAATGTTCAGTATAAAGCGAGTTGATGTTATGCTATCAGAAACATGAAGAGGTGGATCATTGCAAAATTAAGACTCCTGAATACGAGATAAGAAAGGTTAAGAATTCAAACCAAAGAAATGTAGTAATGTGTTCCATAAGTACAAATGATTTTAAGTTTGGTTTGTTTTGGCCAACACGTTGTTTGAAGCAAGGATATAAACTCCCTTATGTAGACAAACTAAGTCTTGAGACCTATATATATATGTTAAAATAATATTGGAAAGGGATAACTACTCCAATATTCCAAAGGCATAGGAGTTGGCATGTCCATCGTGAATGACCTTCATGCTGAATCACCTTAAGGAATATAAGTATGCTATGCACCTTAAGTCTCTTTCTCTCTCTCTCTCTCTTTCTATATATATATATATATATATATATATATATATATATATATATATATATATATGTTAAAATAATATTGGAAAGGGGTAACTACTCAAATATTCTAAGGGCATAGTAAATTAGGGATTGGCATGCCCATCATGAATAACCTTCATGCTGAATCATCTTAAGGAATATAAGTATGCTATGCACCCTAAGTCTATTATTTTCTGAGTAACTAAGTGATGACACCACAAGTGTTAGTATTCGCGTAAAAAGGTGTGTCAATGACTTAGGGATGACTAAATTAAAACCCTTGAAAAAAAATATAAAATAAAAAGAAAGAAAATATCAAGAACGGGTCTTGAAAACTTAGGGAGTCGAGATACTGTGACTGGAAAAATTCAAGCAACAAATGATGAAGAGTTTAGAAAGAACTGATTTTAGGGTGACTTGTATTTATAAGCAATATATGAATCATTTTAAGGGATGAGTCCTAGGTGAGTGAATGCATTAAAGGCTGAGAGTCGATAAAATAGTGATGTAATGTTTTTAAAGTGGTTTTGTACGAGGTGATATTAGTAAGTGATATGTTAAATTATTTGTTAATATTTATGAGACAATCGTTAAGCTAAAGTTGATAAGTGTGTAGTTTTGTTTATTGCATTACTTGTGTATGGTTTCTTTTATATGTGTTTCATCTATTTTATTACTTGTTTTGGCAATATGTTTATGGGTAACATCACTAGAAACCCTCATAAGACTATAACTCATCCACTAGGGTCATCTAGGGTTTTAAAGGCTTGTTGCATATGCTAAATACAATGGTGTTAACCTATGAAAGTGGTTTAGGTAGTTATCATTTTTTTTTTTTTGTTTTGTTTAATTTGTTTAGTGCATTTTTTATTCTTCCAAAAATTAATCACTCTTATTGCTAGGGACTAACAATTCCCTAATTGGGGGTTGTGATGAGTATTGGGTATACGTACCATTTAGGAGTAGTTTCAGACAAATTCGTATGAGATTTTATAATTTTACCTTTTGATTTGTGCAAATTTGGGATCACACGGTGTTTTTTGTTGTTTTGCAAGGCTTTGCATGATTTCAAATCGAAATGATGCTAAGTGGGTGTGCTCAAGATTGAAAATCATAATTGAGACGAAAAACTGAGAAGTAGATACAAAAAGAGTTGAGCAAGCCCAGCGTAGTGGCTAGAAGACAACATGAATACCAGCATTTTAGGGTTGCAATGTCATGCCAATGCAGGAGAATGTAGCACGAGCAAGGATTCCAAAAGTTGGGCGTTACAACACCATACTACAGTGCCAACGCGTAAGCGAGTCATAAGGAACCTGTGCCACGACACAATACCGAGGCGCAATGACTTTCAATAGTGTTTCGTTTTTTTGAAACTCTTTTCTATCTCTATCTCTCTCTCTCTCTCTCTCTCTCTCTATATATATATATATATATATACACACACACATACATAATTTAACTCTTTAAAAAGGGAGAAACTGCCATAGGAGAACTTGAGAGAGAATTTTCACATAATTTTAAGAGATTTTTTTATTTTTGTTTAGAGATTTGATCAAAAGCAATACGAATTGTAATTGCAAAACGATTTTTCAAAAAATTGCAATAAAAAATTCAAGATTTCATCTAGTTTCATTTTATATTTGATTTTGTGTTTCTTGAATTTGTGTGCTTATTTTTGTTTAATTATGAGTTAAATCTTTTTTGTTAAGAATAGGGCTAGCCAATTTATGGAATTATAGTGTTTTTCAATTGTGATTAAAGTGTGTGTGAATTCATTGTGAGTTTGTATTTTGAACTTAATGCCTATTAGGTATATGGCCAATTGTTAATAACATTTATATTATGTAAGTGAGACCAAGAGGTGATGCTGCATAAAAGCTGTGAGAATACAAACCATTGATTAATTCAATATTGATTAATTCAATATAGAGATATATGAATCAATACATGCAATAGTCATAAACATAATAGGTTTATGTTGAAAGCTAGTGGACTTCATAACACATTAATGCGTTTCCATCTAATTTAGCCTACATAAAGATATCTAGGTTATTAGAATGTGAAATAGAATTAATATTGATTGAGAAAGAATATTAATATTACTCATGCATATGATATACAATATTATTTATATTTCTGATATTATTAAATAGTATATATTGTATCAGTTTTTTCTCAGAATACTATACATTGGATTTTAGCATACCATCATATTTTATTTAAAGCTTCCACATGCCATATTTTCATATAAGTAAGGGTAGGACTCGTACTATATATTAAAGATAATTAATATAATATTAATACCAAATAATACTACTACTAATATACAATAATATATAACATGGGGTACTTACATGTTGTATAATAATTTTTGTGCTTGGTTGAATGCTTTGATTATTTTATATCTATATACAAATTGATCCTCATTTTAGCATACCATCACATTTTATTTAAAGCTTCCACATGTCATATTTTCATATAAGTAAGGGTAGGACCTTGCTATATAGAAAATATAATTAATATAATATTAATATTAAATAGTTTTACTACTAGTAAACATTAATATATAGTAGATGGTGCTCTCATATTGTATATTAATTGGTGTGCCTGGTTGGATGATTTGATTGTTTTATACAAATTGATCTCTACGCCCTACCACAACACCCCTTCCCCCCACTGAAAGGATTATTTGGTTTTTCAACTACTATTATTGATGAAATAGATCAAAGTTTCATATTATATTTTTTGCTCTCGCTACTGCTTTATTAAACTTTAGCTATTTTGACTTAAATGGCCTAAGATATGACATTGATCAAAGTTTAGTAGAAGCAAGCATAATATTTTGATATTTTTTTTAGCATAATCCAAGTATAAGACCTATTATCTATAACATTCCTCTTACTAATCACATCCTCATTCAATTTCATCTTACTTCCATGAACACAGGTGTAAGACCAAAATGCAAAATCTCCAAGCTCATTCATAAGGTAAAGCAAAAAAAATAAAAGAAATCCTAGGGTTACTACTAAGCTAAAAACATTCATTAACCATGTGACACTTAATTTGTTAGATCTATAATGGTAGAAGCAATATCACCATTTGCAACTTTGAGAGCTCTAACTGCCTTAAATCTTGACACTCTAGCCTTTGTCATCACGAATTCAATGTTCACCAACCTTATCTTGTTCGTCAAGTTGAGCCATGGCTAACGCCTTAGGGTTTAATGCAATATTATTCAAATTTGGAGGAGCCTTGAATTGTTCTACAGCATAAGTCTACAATTGCGAAGTCAAATCCTCAATCTTTGCTTCACCAGACAACAAAATCGTAAACTAATGCAAAGTATTCAACATATAAAAGTGTGGGTTTAAAATAATGTTCTAAATTTATAATGAGGAAATCATCTAATTGTTGTTGTATGTACTTAGAACACGTATGCTCAAAAGCAACAAACTCAATAAAGTATGGAAGAAATGATGCTGACCAAATTCACATCAGTGTTTTGTGCTTACCTTCAGCGTCCTCTTCATCCTTGTCATCCTCCTTCTCCTCCTTTTCCCTCTCTTCGTTTTCATCCTCAACCATAGGTTCATCAGTTTGCTACATATATTACTATGAGTCATCCTTATCTACAAACAAATCATAACTTTGTAACAGCCATAGCAGGAAATCTCACAACTTTTCCTTAAAAATCAACCAAAGCAGGGTAGTTTAGTTCATATCATTGCATCATGTTTTACATTGTTTCAATTCAAATTTGGGTAAGAGGCCTTCAATTTCAACTTGATCTCAATTAAAATTATATCAAATTCCCTTAAAACCTTAATGATGTTGTTAGGACTCATCTATATTTCCTGCAAAAAAAAAAAAATGGCAAGAAGAGAAGAAAAGCTTTAGGACCTATAGTAGTAGGAAAAGGAAAGAGTTGGCAACATCAATAGAGTTAGGACCACAAGATACTGTACATGTCTGCATGGGGAGGACAATGAAAAAGACAAGAGGAGAGATAGCAGCTAAGAAGTTACATAATAGTAGAAAGAATGAAAGGAAAGTGTTGGCCTCTCGAATGCCAAGCAACCTAGGACTTTTGTTGTTAACTTGTATGTGGGAAAGGATAGAGTTCTAGAACTATGGGTAGTTTGAACATTTTGTATTCAGATTTGATTATTAAAACCTTTCCATTTCAATATAAATAGAAAATATCTTTTACTAAAAAATTCTTGGTGCATATTATCTTGTTTATTAGTGTGTATTGTCGTTATTGGTATGTGTTGTATATGTTGAGACTTGGAAACTAGAGAAAGTGCAATTGAAAGAGAGCTGTGATGAGAGGAGGTAACTAGAAACATAGGCAGCATTCTCAGGCAGCTATCAGATGTCTAGATTGACCTAGCATAACCCAGATTGACTCAAAATTATTCATTATTTTCAATTTCATGAGTATTTTAGGATTTTTATGTCCCATTCTACTATTAGCAAAATATATATAAAAACATTTTATCTTGTTTACAATCAATTCAAAAAATTATATACTAATACATTTTAAAACACATAAATACTCTTAGTTATCAAATGTCATTCTCACTATCTAAAAATAAGAACGGATTTTTTAAATAAAAATCAAGAAAAATTGAAGCACAATTATATGGAGGAACAATTATATGCAATTAGTAAGAATTCCAACTACTATCAATAATTGTCTTTTAAATATTTCTTAAATTCGACCTTAACAAATTCTATTGTAGTAACATTTTTCCAAACATTTGAGTCAGTTTGGGTTAGTTATGTATGGTTTTATATCAATCTAAATAGAACCCAATTTAGCTCTAAGTCATGCTAGATTAACTCAAACTAAATTTCTTATTAAAAAAACTCATCCATAAAACAATTTTTTTGTGTCATATAATATCATGTTAACAGATCATAATAAAAATTGTAGACTCTAACAAATAGTAAATTTTCGACAATTTTGGAATTGTCTATGAACCTAAATTTTTTACAGAAAAATAATATTATATACATTTATAATGAGTATCAGTAATCATATGTCATTATGTGATTAGATAATTTTAAATTATAAATAAAGTAACATTTGATTATAATATGACACATTATCAAATGCATTCAAATTAAAAAGTATTATAAGTGAAAAACAAAATTAAACATTAAATTTGTTTATAATCTTAAGGACCAAGAAAAAGATTGTGGTACAAAATTCATTCAACTTGAGCATGTATAAACCAAGCCAGATGTGAAGCAGATCATTTTACGCTGCTCTATCCAATAACCGAAGGTGATCTATGGCATAAAACTTGGTGACTTACAAAGAGTTAATTGAGTGAAAAAGATCAAATTAAAAACATTACGAATAAAATGAAATTTTGAGTGAGTCGGATTGGACTGGCTTATGTTGAGCTTTTCTTGTTCGAGAACAGCGATGGGTTCTTCTTGTGATTGAACCGTCATCGTTGGATCTTAGAGTTGAGATGATAAAGGCAACACGATAAGATAAAAGACCTCGAATTAGGCTTTTTATACAACGAACCACCACATCTAACAACCTCCCCAACTAAATTTATATTTTAGTTTTTGTCATTTTAAATAATGCACCATTCCCTATTTAACATTACATATACATAATCACATCTTGCAGGTTTCTGATAGTTACCTGTTTAAATAACGTTTAATCTTAGCATATGCTCTCAAAACGCCAGAAAGGATTTCCCATTACCTTGTCTGAACAACTGTAAAGTGAATAGCAAAATGGAGCACAAGTGCAACCCGATGTTGAATCATGCTGATACACAAGGAAAAACAAACTAGAGAACAGAGAATAGTAACAGACATTCAAAATCTGTAACCCCAATCATTCAAGAGTAACAAACCCAAAAAGAGAATCCTCAAAAGTTCAGTAATCACATCTTAAGAAAGTGATGATCAGTTTGTTAGTTCCATAATGGCAGAAACAATGTCACCATCTGCAGCTCTGAGTGCTTTCACAGCCCTTGATCGTGATACCCCAGCTTGAGTCATTACCAACTCAACATCCTTTGGCTCCACGCCAGTCTCATCTACTTCTTCTTCATCTTGAGCCATACTCGATGACTCAGGCTTTGATGCCACACTAGTTAAATTAGGAGGTGCTTTGAACTGCTCTGCAGCCTGAGTCTGCAATTGTGAACTCAGATCCTCAATCTTTGCTTCCCCAAAAACAATGTATGTCTCAGATGTTGGGCTCTTGAAAACATCTGGTTTTGAGATAACAAACAGAATCTGAAATATAAAAAGCATTAGAGTTTATGTTACACAGAACTCCACGTCTAAACTAAAAAGAAACAAGAAGTTTGCAGATATTCAAACAGACATTTTTGCTTTTTTTGACCGTAACGCGACTGACTCCTGGGATTGGCTTCATTCCAAGCTTCAGCATTGCCTTGCGAGATTTCTTTTCACTCCTGCTCTGCTTTGATCGACCACTACCATCTCCTTTCACTGATACATGAAAAAAATATTCAACCAGTGAAAACTGTGCCCAAGTTTCTAATAATAATGTTCAAAATCTACAATTGTTTACAATGCACCTCAAATATATCTTTTCATCAGATGCATTGATTTATGCAAGTTCTTTAAGACTATTTCCAATCCATAACAAGGTCTTTCCAATTAATTCATAAATCTGACTGAATGAGAAATTACTAGGATCCCAAATATAACATTATATCAAAACCAGTTACAACCGTGGTTATGTTTAAATCTTGAGGTGTAAATAAGATGTTCTCTATTTATGAATTATTGAGAGATCTGTCCTGACTACTAGAAATATTCAAATACCTTTAGCAATAAATCATAAATCCAAACATTATGACTAGCATATAAAATTTTACAGTGGCATTTGAGGAACACTGCAAACACTTTCAACACCATCTCAAATTATTTGCAGCACGATATATAAATCTATTGCCAAAACTGAATTACCAGAAAAAACTTCCTAATCCAGAATAACAAAACCACTTAACAGCATTTTGTTTATACAATATCTACACTTACAAAAGAAAAAGGAAATATGTGTGTGTGTGTGTGCGCGCGTGTGTGTGTGTGTGGATCCCAAATATAACATTATATCAAAACCAGTTACAACTGTGGTTATGTTTAAATCTTGAGGTGTAAATAAGATGTTCTCTATTTATGAATTATTGAGGGATCTGTCCTGACTACTAGAAATATTCAAATACCTTTTGCAATAAATCATAAATCCAAACCTTATGATTAGCATATAAAATTTTACAGTGGCATTTGAGGAACACTGCAAACACTTTCAACACCATCTCAAATTATTTGCAGCACGATATATAAATCTATTGCCAAAACTGAATTACAAGAAAAAACTTCCTAATCCAGAATAACAAAACCACTTAACAGCATTTTGTTTATACAATATATACACTTTGAGTATGCTTTTAGTAATATCATAAATCCAACATATTATATTCAGCAGATAAAGACTAACAATAGTATCTGGTAACTGTCCAAAGCCTTACAACAATATCTCAAAACTCTTTGCACAAAGATCATATTTCTTTATGGAAGCCATAGGCACAACTTAAAAACAAAATTCATAATCTAAAATGATGAAGCCGTGTAAAAATGGTCATGTGTTCATGCAAATCATGCACTTGTGAAACAAAAAAAAAACGACTCAGAAAAATACTACTCAACAAAATTCCCATCAGTGGTCTGTGCTTACCTTCAGCATCCTCTTCATCCTTGTCATCATCCTCATCCTCCTCATCATCATCATCATCATCATCATCCTCAACCACAGGCTCATCCGGCTGCAACAAACATTATAATAAGACCTTAACCACGCAAGCAAAGATTATTCAAAATCTGTCAATCCCAACTCCAGCAAATCGTAGCATTACAACACCCGGAAGAAGCATCACCACTTTGGTTATTACATATATATTTTTCTCGGAAAAGAGAAAAAGTATTCAATTAGCTCGGACTTGTTTGGTCTTGGAGTGGGACCAAAAACATCATTCACTCTAAGATGCATAATTTTACTTTTTATTTTGAACACTTAAAAAACACAAGTGGTAGCATTTTACACTAGTTCCAAGCAAAAGTGCCCCATGCCACGAACTTATAAAAGATGAGATTGGCAACAAAATATTCAAATTAAAAAAAAAAAAAAAAAAAACAAATGATATCAAGTAAAATAATGGGTAGTAAAAACAGAGACATGGTCGGATAGACTTACGTTTAGCTTTTCTTGTTCGAGATGTTGAGCCAGGAGATCCTCTTGAGTTTGAGCAGTCATGGTTGGCGTTTGAGAAGAAGATAAGGAGCTGAGGAAACCCTAGATATCCACGGAATCTTATGTTTGGTATTATATAGATGGACTCCGCTCGCGTTTTGGGTTTGGTTCAAGCTCGGGTTCGGTTTTGGTTTCAGTTTCAGTTTCGGATTTCCAGTGATTTGGGCTGCCCGGCAGCGAAGGGAACCGACCAAATTGCACTTAACTGACATCATATTCACCACAACGAAGCCCACCTCAATGAAAACGAAAGAAGTAATTAATTGAAAGGGAAATTAATTATAATAAACTAATTTTATTGACTAAATTCTTTTAATTAATATTATGTAAGTTATAGAGATAAGAGTGATCTCTATGAACTCTTTAATAGAATTAAAATAAGAATGATAAGAGTAATCATTTTTATGTATATTTTTTTGTTTTTTGTAATATCTTAATTGATATTTTCAATTTGAATTTTAAGTGTATTTGTTAATATTGTTTATATGATTTAAAGACAAATTTTATACAAAATATATAGAAATCTTTGATAAAATTAAGGTAGAAGTGACAAAAGCGATCAACCTTACCTTATTATTTTGTCAGTTGTTACTGTTTTTTTTTTTAATTGGTTAATTTAATATTTAATAATGGTTTATTTACTTCAAATCTACATTATTATAAAATATGATATGATTTTGAATTATAATTTGTGAAAAATCTATCAAAATCAAATGTAAGTGTGTTCAAGGTAAAGTAAGCGCAACAAGGGTGGTGGGCTAAAAGAAATTTCTAAAATTTTTAGGATTTGTTGGTCAGAAAACATGAATATTTTACACAAATAGCCCCCAAAGAAATTCAAAATTGTGTACTTTTAGTACTATTCGATTTTTTTATATATAAATTATATTTCAAAATCATATCAATCTTTCATAATAATCTATACTTAAAGTAAATAAAACATTATTATATATAAAATAAAAGCCAAACGATTATTTCCCATCCATTCCTTAAATCTTTCATATTTGATAAATGATAGATTTCACCTTTAAGTTTGAAAATATTAATTTCTTATCCATTCATTAAATATATTGCCCTAATACGATTAAATTATTGAGAAGACAAGAAGAAAATAAAACTCCAAAACTAAATAACACTTAACCTCTAAAATTTTATTAAATAATTTTTTATACTCTAATTTTTATTAATTTAGTTAAAAACGATTAAAAAAATTACTAATACAAATATAGATAAAGGTATTAATAATGTATAATCATACGTTTGGGACCAACCTGAAATTTTTAAAATGTCAAGGTTGTTAGTGAAATTTTAGGGAGGGTTTTTGAAATTCAAAAGAGAAAGTTTATAATGAGTTAGAAATTTTTAAAATTTTAACGTCTCTCAATAATTTAAAAAATGATAGCTATTTTTAAAAAAATTAAACAAAACACAACAAATTATATGTGTAAATATTATATTACAAATTATTAAAGTTATAGTATATTTTTAAATTATATGGAAGTGCATAGGATTATAATCTTATTATAACATTTGGATAAAATTACATAGATACCATTTGACTGATTATTAGACTTATGTGTGTTTTAATTGATGAAAAATATGTATTAAAATATCTAACTAGTCCTTACATAAAATAATCATTACAAGCAGGACTAAAAGATTTTATTTTTGTAAATTTTACTTGGCACACGACCATGCATGATCAGATTACACGACAATGTGTGTTCTATAAGTAGAGCACACGACTTAGTTGAGTCATATAAAATATTCATGCATTAAGAAACAAGGAAGCATAACCTACGCTCTTTGAGCACACAACTATAGAACTCGCTATTATATATTATTGTTTATTATATTTATTATCATTATTATTAATATTATTCTTCATTTTTTTCTTTTTCATTTTTTTCCAATATTGTAGCGACCCCCTGTAGGACCCGTCGCCCCGAATAGCCCTGCTGCTGAGAATCACTGTTCTTTTTATTTATTAACCTGAAAATCGGGTACCCAAGACGGGAATCCTACGGAAAAGAAACCTGCTGAACTAATTTACACTGCAAGCGGAAGCTGAAACTGAAAATGAAGTATACAATGAGCCCAAAACTGGCTTTTCATATACATATAAATTGTTTGGGTACAACATTCTTTACAACTGAGAAGGTACAAAATACATACAAGACCTCACAGGTCCAAAACTGAAAGAAAATACATGTACATGCTGAAAGGGTGTGTGTGGGTTCTCTCTCGCGAGCCTCAGTCCACCCGCTCCTCGCCAGCAGCAACAAAACCTGAGAAAATGAAGGAAGAAGGAAAATAATGAGTGATAAAGATCACCCAATAAGCATTCCCTACTTCCCTCAACCCAAACAAGCACAAACAAGGGCATACATACCTGATCTCGGCCCTATCATACATCTATGCGCTTGCGGATACTGATCTGATACTGAATTGTTGTTTCTCATTATTATCATATTCTGAAATGAATGTCATGACATGGTATGATACTGATAACTGGATATGCATGCATGCGAATCTCTATACGTACCCGAAGGTACCTGCTATGCTGATCAGGCTGATAAACACAGGGATTTGGCATCCTGGCCAAGTGGGCTGAACATTCTAGCTACTGGCTAGAAAGTTGAAAACTGATATGCTGCTGAACAGTCTGAATGGTGTCAGAAAGCTGGGTCCTACGGATGCCCCCTCGAGTTCACCCCAAACTGTAACCCATACATTGGGTTCTGAATGCTGAAGCTACTGAATTCAGATCCATGGATCCTCTTTCAGACTATATGCGATACTATGAATGCATATGCATCTGTTCTTAGCTGAATTATGGATTATCTGATGGTTAATAGCTTTTGGATGGATTACCAAACCTTTAATAAGTCAATTTCTGAAATTTTGAGAAAATCTGGCTGACACACGACGGTGCAAGGAAGGCACACGGTCGTGCAGCACACACACACTGTCGTGCAAAAAGGGACACACGGTCGTGCACTCGTACACGGACGTGCCCAGTAAAGGCACACGGACGTGTGCCCAGGCACACAGGATCGTGTCCCGGTCGTGTGCCTGGTCGTGCTAGCTTCTGGAAAATCTGGGCCATTTCATGCATTAAAAGGACACACGACCGTGTCCCTCAGGACGCACGGTCGTGTCCTCAGCTTTTCAAACCGTGTGCACTTCGTGCACACGACCGTGCCTTCGTAGAGACAAGGGCACACGGGCGTGCTCTTGCGGGCACACGGTCGTGCGTCTTGTCCTGCTCAGACATAGCTCGCCTGAATCTGCTGGAAACCAACCAATTCCTCCTCCAAACTGAAATTAAACATAATCAACCATCCAAAGCACTTCAATATACATATTCCCATCATCAATTTCATCATTCATCAAACATCAAGCATTTCACCATACAAATATGAGATTTCTCTCACTAACACACACACAACAGAACAAGCATGCGTTTGGATGGGAAAATCATCAAACAAATCATCCTATCATCATCATAGCATCATACAAACATACACACATGTTCCAATATGCTGGAAACGTCGGCAAACGTTTCCAAGCATCACCAAACAAGTTGGGAAAGCTGGAAGAAGTAAGAGAAAACTTACCTCTCGATATGATTGCTGGAAGGCTATCTCTCAAGCTGATCTCTTTGATCTCTAGCTGGAATGGGAGCCGCTGGAAGTTGGATTTTGCGTCTAAAGCTGGGAGCTGCTAAACAAGAGAAGAAACTTGGCTGAAAATGGGTGAGAAAATGCAATAACTCCCCCGTCTCTCTCTTTTCTACCCACCTGCACGGGCGTGCAGGCATGATGCACCGGAGTGCACCAAAGGAAAATGGATGAAATCCATTTCCCGTGCTTCGTATGATTAAAACCTCCCTAAAGGCATCATACGAAGGCCACACAACTCTGGAAAACTACCGTCTCACCCCCGGACTCTTCTAGACTCTCAAACTATTCCTGAATTTTATTTCTAACCCCAAAACTCTACCCCTAAGGGCTTTCTACAACCTGGGATGCTACATTCCTCCCCCTTGTAAAAAAATTTCGACCTTGAAATTTACCTGAACAACTCTGGGAACCTATCCCTGATCTCAGACTCAACCTCCCAGGTGGCTTCTTCCACCCTCTGACTGCGCCACAAAACTTTGACCAGTGGGATCTCTTTATTTCTGAGAACTTTAACTCTGTAGTTCAGGATCTGAACTGGAAGCTCTTGGTAGCTCAGGTCTTCTGTCAATTCTACCTCTGAAAGCTGAAGTACATGAGACGGATCTCCCACATACTTTCTTAACTGAGACACGTGGAAGACGTTATGGATTTTGTCTATGCTGGCTGGCAGTGCTAATCGATAGGCAACTGTCTCTACTCTCTCAAGAATCTCGTAGGGGCCAATGAATCTGGGCACTAACTTTCCCTTCTTACCAAATCTGAGAACTTGCTTGTAGGGGGCAATTCTCAGAAATACCTTATCGCCCACTGAGAATTCTATCTCTCTGCGCCATAGATCAGCATAACTCTTCTGACGATCCTGGGCCTGTCTCATCCTCTGTCTGATGATCTTGACTTGCTCTATCATCCTCTGAGTAGTCTCTGGTCCCACTACGGTTTCTAAAGAATCTCTCTCTCCAATCTCATGCCAATGGAGAGGAGATCTGCACCTCCGACCATATAATGCCTCAAATGGAGCTATCTGAATCGTCGCCTGATAACTATTATTGTAAGCGAACTCCATTAGAGGAATCAATTCTGCCCAATCGGTCTGAAAGTCCATACAACATGCTCTCAGCATATCTTTCAATACTTTATTCACCCTCTCAGTCTGGCCATCCGTCTGAGGATGATGAGCTAAACTGTAGCCTGATTCCCAATGCTCTCTGTAGAGATCTCCAGAAGGCTGACAAAAATCTGAAGTCCCTGTCTGACACTATCGTCCTGGGAACCCCGTGAAGTCTCACCACCTCTCTGATGTAGAGTCTGGCTAGCTGCTCTGTAGACATTCCCTGTCTGACTGGCAGGAAATGTGCTGACTTACTGAGCCGATCAACAACCACCCATACACTATCATATCCCCTCTGGACTCTGGGAAGACCAGAGATGAAATCCATAGAGATAAAGTCCCATTTCCACTCAGGAATACTCAAGGGGTGAAGTAATCCTGAGGGTCTCTGGTGCTCTGCCTTCACTTGCTGACATATAAGGCATCTGGAGACGAAGTTTACTATATCCTTCTTCATCCCTGACCACTAGAAACTTCTCTTGAGGTCTCTGTACATTTTTGTGCTACCCGGATGCGCTGAGTACACCACACTGTGCGCCTCTGACAAAATCTTCTGCCTCAACTCTGAACTCTGGGGCACACAGACTCTGCCTCTGAACCTCAAGATCCCATCAGTGAACTCAAAGTCTGGCACTACTCTCTCTGACATCTTCTGAAGCATACTTTGAGTCCACTCATCTGACATCTGCTCCTCTCTGATCTCATCAAACAAAGAGGATCTGATACGCAGCCTGGAGAAACCCGTAGACATAACCTCAATCTGCTCTCTAACTAACTCATGCTGCAGCTCTCTCTGAACTGATAGGCTGGATAGAGCCACTCGTCTGCTCAAAGCGTCAGCCACCACATTGGCTCTACCCGGGTGGTATCTGATGTCGCAATCATAATCCTTCACCAGCTCCAACCATCTCCTTTATCTCATGTTGAGCTCCTTCTAGGTGAAGAAATATTTCAGACTTTTGTGGTCGGAATATATACTGCATCTGACTCCATACAGATAGTGCCTCCAAATCTTCAGGGTGAAAACGACCGCTGCTAACTCTAGGTCGTGGGTAGGGTATCTTAACTCGTGATCTCGCAATTGCCTAGAGACGTAGGTAATCACTCTACCATTCTGCATCAAAATAGCCCCGATCCCCTGATGGGATGCATCTGTATAGATATCAAACTCTACCTCCTCCTGGGGTAGCGCCAAAACTGGAGCACTAGTCAACCTCTCCTTAAGCTCCAAAAATCGCTCCTCGCACTCCTCCGACCACAGGAATGGAGTCTTTTTCCTAGTCAAGGCAGTGAGAGGCCTTACTAGGCTGGAGAACCCCTCAATGAACCGCCTATAATAGCCTGCTAACCCGAGGAAGCTTCTGACTTCTTTCACTGTTTTCGGCCTTGGCCAACTCAGAATTGCCTCTACTTTGCTGGGGTCCACTGAAATACCTTCTGTTGTCACCACGTGGCCTAGGAATGCCACCCTGTCGAGCCAGAACTCACACTTAGAGAACTTGGCAAACAAGTACTGATCTCTCAATCTCTGAAGCACGAATCTCAAATGCTCCTCGTGCTCTGTTGGACTTCTGGAATAAACCAGAATGTCATCTATGAATACCACTACGAACCGGTCCAGACAGTCATGAAAGACCCGGTTCATCAAATCCATGAAGATGGTTGGGGCATTGGTCAATCCAAAAGGCATGACCACGAAATCGTAATGCCCATAACGAGTCCTGAATGCAGTCTTGGGGACATCTCCCTCTGCTACTCTGACTTGATAATAGCCAGACCTCAGGTCAATCTTGGAGAACACCGCTGCACCTCTCAACTGATCAAAGAGGTCGTCAATCCTCGGCAGAGGATACTTATTCTTCACCGTCATCCTATTCAACTCCCTGTAGTCGATGCACATCCGCATTGACCTGTCCTTCTTCTTTACAAATAAAATTGGAGCTCCCCACGGTGAACAGCTCGGTCGAATGAATTTCTTATCCACCAGCTCCTGTAATTGCTTCTTCAGCTCCTGAAGCTCAGCGGGAGCCATCCAGTACGGAGCCTTGGAGATTGGAGCCGTACCAGGGAGAAGCTCGACACTGAACTCTAACTCTCGATCTGGAGGTAGCCCTGGCAACTCATCTGGAAAGACATCTCTGAAATCTCTGACAACCGGTACCTCCTCGATACTTGGCCCCACTGAACTGTTGCATACGACATTGGTCAAGTACCCTACACATCCCTGCCTCATCAATCTGCTCGCCTGGATGCACGAGATCATCATACTCTCTACTCTGCCCTCACCAAACACAAAGCAATCAAGGCCTATGTGGAATCTAACCTTCTTTCTTCCACAGTCTATCTCGGCATCATATTTCCCCAAGAAATCCATCCGCAAGTTCATGTCAAAATCTGCTAACTCCAGCAGAATCAGATCAATACTCATGGGCCTACCCATCACCTCTATCGTCTGACCCTAGAGGACTCTATCACTCACCACGTAACCCCCATCTGGCATCTCAACTAGGATACTCTTATCGGCCACACTAGGGTCAACCCCTAATCTCTCTACCACTCCCCTGGAAATGAAACTGTATGTGGCCCCGCAATCAATCAATATAAACAAAGGAGTACCAAGATAAAGAATCTGACCAGTGACTACATGGGGTATGGCCTCTGCCTGCTCCTGGCGGACAGCATAAACTCTGGCTCTGCCGCCACCACTTCCATCTCCTCCTGAAGTGCCAGCACCTCCTCCAGGTGCTCCAACTCCGGGTCGGGGAAAGTCGGCTCTACCCCGGTCAGCTCCACCTCTCTATGCACCGCCTCTAGGTGGACCTCCTCTGCCTCTGGGCTGACCACCACCACCACCTCTGCTGGGCCCAACACCAGCTCCACCTCTGGCTGGGCACTCAAACATCCTGTGCCCTGACTGACGGCACAAGTAACATACAATCTGGCCAGCAAGGCACTCGCCAGTATGGCGTCTGCCACATCGAGAACACTGTGGCAGGGAAAACTGTGGTGTGGTCCTCTGTCTCTGCACACCTCTGGCTGCTCTTTTGGCCGACATTGGCCTCTTGCCCTTATCTCTGTCATCAGATCTCTGCTCTCTACCCAAGGCGCCCATCCTCTGAAGACTGGCCTCTGATCTGAGGGCTCTCTCCAAAGTATCACTGAACTGCTGGGGAGGATACGGCCCAGTCAAGACATCCTTGGCTATAGTTGGGTGTAAGCCGTGGATGAATTTCTGCACTCGCCCCAACTCGGTCCCCGCCAAAGTAGGGATAAATCTCGCCAAGGCATTGAATCTCGTGGCGTACTCCGTCACTGAACTAGGCCCCTGAACCAAGTCAATAAACTCTTGGGCCTTTGCATACATTAGCTCTGCGCCCCTGTACTCAGCATCAAATAGCCGTCTGAATTCTGCCCATGTCATCTGCTCCTCAGCGATGGTAGACCTAGCTATGCTCCACCAACCCTTGGCGTCACCCTTGAGATGGAAAGTCACAAATCTGACTTTCTCTCTCTCTGATAATGTGAAGAGACCCATGATGCTCTCCACTGACTCAATCCATTCTTCTGCCACCACTGGATCTCGGGACCCACCGAATTTCACTAGCTGATACGGCCCTGGCAGATGATAGATGGGATGTAGCCTCTCTGATGAACCAGTACCAGTTGTATCTGTACTCATGGCCTGGTTGTACTCTGTGAACCCAGTCAGATACTGATACTCCTCTCTGACAGGCTGAGGTTGAAACTGATAACCCTCTTTGACTGATTGAGGTACCAAATAATATCGAGGCTGAGGCTGAGGCTGTGACTGTGGCTATGGTTGCAAAGGTCTTCTCCTTGAAGACTGATGAGTATCATGCTGAGGGGGATGAACTCTGGCTGGCTCTTGAACAATACCCACACCAGCTCGCTGTAAACTCTCTCTGACCACTTCCCCTATCATTTCTTTGAGCTGATCTTGCCTGACAGTCACATGGGAGGAACTTTGAGATCGCCGCCCCCTACTCACACTCATAGGCTGAACAGGAGGACTACTACTAGCCTCATCTAGGAATCTAGGGACATATTCCTCTTCTCTATCTATAGCATCACAAGCAAACGGGGTTAGAAACACAAACATAACAAAGCTGGAAAGAGATACCTGACTGTGTTGTGAGGAGGGTCTAGACAATGGCTGTGAAGGAGAGAAACAAACACCACACACTTACAAACTTAAACATCTACTGAAATGGCACAGAGAAACGCTCTGATACCAAAAATGTAGGACCCGTCGCCCCGAGTACCCCTGCTGCTGAGAATCACTGTTCTTTTTATTTATTAACCTGGAAATCGGGTACCTGAGATGGGAATCCTACGGAAAAGAAACCTGTTGAACTAATTTACACTGCAAGCGGAAGCTGAAACTGAAAATGAAGTATACAATGAGCCCAAAACTGGCTTTTCATATACATATAAATTGTTTGGGTACAACATTCTTTACAACTGAGAAGGTACAAAATACATACAAGACCTCACAGGTCCAAAACTGAAAGAAAATACATGTACATGCTGAAAGGGTGTGTGTGGGTCCTTTCTCGTGAGCCTCAGTCCACCCGCTCCTCGCCAACAGTAACAAAACCTGAGAAAATGAAGGAAGAAGGAAAAGAATGAGTGATAAAGATCACCTAGTAAGCATTCCCTACTTTCCTCAACCCAAACAAGCACAAACAAGGGCATACATACCTGATCTCGGCCCTATCATACATCTATGCGCTTGCGGATACTGATCTGATACTGAATTGTTGTTTCTCATTATTACCATATTCTGAAATGGATGTCATGACATGGTATGATACTGATAACTGGATATGCATGCATGCGAATCTCTATACGTACCCAAAGGTACCTGCTATGTTGATCAGGCTGATAAACATAGGGATTTGGCATCCTGGCCAAGTGGGCTGAACATTCTAGCTACTGGCTAGAAAGCTGAAAACTGATATGCTACTGAGCAGTCTGACTGGTGTCAGAAAGCTGGGTCCCACGGATGCCCCCTCGAGTTCACCCCAAACTGTAACCCATACATTGAGTTCTGAATGCTGAAGCTACTGAATTCGGATCCCTGGATCCTCTTTCAGACTATATGTGATGCTATGAATACATATGCATCTGTTCTTAGCTGAATTTTGGATTATCTGATGGTTAATAGCTTTTGGATGGATTACCAAACATTTAATAAATCAATTTCTAAAATTCTGGGAAAATCTAGCTGACACACGACCGTGCAAGGAAGGCACACGGTCGTGCAGTACACACATATGGTCGTGCAAAAAGGGACACACGGTCGTGCACTCGCACACGACCGTGCCCAGCAAAGGCACACGGGACCATGCCCCGGTCGTGTGTCTGGCCGTGTTAGCTTCTGGAAAATCTAGGCCATTTCATGCATTAAAAGGGCACACGACCGTGTCCCTCAGGACACACAGTCGTGTCCTCAGCTTTTCAGACCATGTGCACTTTATGCACACGGCCGTGCCTTCGCAGAGACAAGGGCACACGGGCGTGCTCTTGCGGGCACACGGTCGTGCGTCTTGTCCTGCTCAGACATGGCTCGCCTGAATCTGCTGGAAACCAACGAATTCCCCCTCTAAACTAAAATTAAACATAATCAACCATCCAAAGCACTTCAATATACATATTCCCATCATCAATTTCATCATTCATCAAACATCAAGCATTTCACCATACAAATATGAGATTTCTCTCACTAACACACACACAACAGAACAAGCATGCGTTTGGATGGGAAAATCATCAAACAAATCATCCTATCATCATCATAGCATCATACAAACATACACACATGTTCCAATATGCTGGAAACGCCGGTAAACGTTTCCAAGCATCACCAAACAAGTTGGGAAAGCTGGAAGAAGTAAGAGAAAACTTACCTCTCGACATGGCTGCTGGAAGGCTATCTCTCAAGCTGATCTCTCTAATCTCTAGCTGGAATGGAAGCCGCTGGAAGCTGGATTTCACGTCTAGGGTTGGGAGCTGCTAAACAAGAGAAGAAACTTGGCTGAAAATGGGTGAGAAAATGCAATAACTCTCCCGTCTCTCTCTTTTCTACCCACCTGCACGGGCGTGCAGGCATGATGCACCGGAGTGCACCAAGGGAAAATGGATGAAATCCATTTCCCGCGCTTCGCATGATTAAAACCTCCCTAAAGGCATCATACGAAGGCCACACGGCTCTGGAAAACTACCGTCTCACCCCCGGACTCTTCTAGACTCCCAAACTATTCCTGAATTCTATTTATAACCCCAAAACTCTACCCCTAAGAGTTTTCTACAACATGGGATGCTACACCCTCGCCCAGGTTACTGTGCGCTGCGGAAATATACTGTAGATAATAAATAAAATATAACTGAGACGGGGACCTCTACAGTAAAAAGAACTGCTGCTGCTGCTAACTAAAAAATTTCTTTATAAAAAGAAACTTTAAATATAATTCAGTATTAAGATATACTGAAATGTAAAAGTGAAAACCCCAGGCTACTTATTATAGAAATATAATGTCATACAGTGTATACTAATATAGAATACACACATATATACATGAGAAAATAAAAGCATACGAGCCAACATGCTGTCTGTTGCTGCCGAGCCATATCCCCAAAATCTCGTAGCTGTCTCGCTCCACCTCAGCCGCTCTCTACTTACTGACCTGCAAATGGAAATAGGGAAGAAGAGGTGAGTGACAAAGTTACTCAGCAAGCGTTTCCAAACTCAAACACTCGCAGGTCAAAACACTAACTACGTGACTCGTCACGTAGGAGATTCTGCGTTACTGATTACTTATTCTAATTCTCATGATATACCGAAGTATATCCATTTTCTACTTAATTCTTTACTGAATTATGTTCTGTTACTGTTCTATTTCTGATCTATTTCTCATTAGATGTTATACATGACATGAAATGTGTATGCTGATGTCATGTATACTGAAAAGCTATAAAACTTGCCCGTAGGCCTGATTTTCTGAAAAACTATCTTTTTTGAAAACACTTTCTGATTATAAAACTGTAATCCGAAGATCCTAGATATATACATATAGTATATCTTGAAATTTGTATTAGAAAGTACTGAAAATATCTGAAAATATCTACTATGCTGGCCAGACTGATGAATACAAGGATTCGACACCCTGGTCGTGTGAGTTCAAAAGCTTACTGAATCTACTGATGCACAATCAGCACTCTCTCTAACGAGCTTAGTCAATGACCATGTCCTCTCTAGCGGACGCTGGTTTCCCTCTCTAGTGGGTGTGCGAACTCACAGGTGCCCCCTCGTATCCACCCCTATCTAATATATGAAATCTCATATATGTATATCTGAAAATCGTACTGTTGGATCCTTAGATCCAGTCTGAAAATATATGATATGGTATGTCGTGCTCAATGCTGATAATCATGCATGATATGCTATTTTATCATCTTATTTCTGAGTTCTATGTCCTTAGAATGGCTTAGAGTGGCTTAATTTCTCTTTTTAAATTTCTTTTCTGCTTTTCATAAGGTGCACAGGCGTGTGTTTCTGTGTGCACGGGCGTGTGCCAAGGCACACGGGACTGTGTGCTTCTCGTGAGTCTGGGCGTGCTAGCTTCTGGAATGTTTTCATGAAATTTTGACTGGACACACGGGCGTGTGGTACAACACACGGGCGTGCATACCAAGCACACGGGCGTGTATTGCACTGCACGGGCGTGTGGCTGCCTCAAAAAGCTTTTCATGTTTTGCATACACGGGCGTATGGAATTGGGGGAGGACACACGGGCGTGTGTACTCGAGGCACACGGGCTTGTGTCTGGATTTTCATACGTACACGGGTAACATGCAAGGCCATGTCTCCATGCAGAATTGAGGCCACACGGGCATGCACCACGGGCACACGAGCGTGTGCTCAACCCAGATTCTGCAGATTGCGTCTAGAAATCCAAAAATTCCCATACCAAACACGTCCACACTCCAAATCAACACACAAACAAGTTTTCTACTACTGCTAGCATGCAAATATTCATCATTTCATCATCTCAAACATGTATACAGTATATACGCATGTAAATCATGGAAAAGCCACTCAATCATTCAATCATTCATCATATCAAAGCTCAAGCATGCTGAGAATATCTCAAACAAGCACACATAAAGTTCTCATAAGCTGGAACAGCAAACAAGTTCTGAACACAGTGAAATAGGTAAGGAAAACACTTACCTAGTGCCATAAAAGCTCTATCTCTCTCTTTGAAAGCTTCTGGATCTCTAATCTGAAGCTGGGCTGTTGGGGGATCTCTCTCACCCAATCTAGGGTTCACTGGAGCTGAGGAAGAATAAGAGAAAATGAAGGAAATAAGCTAAGAGCTGGAAACTGCGCGACTGAAAGAAAATAAACTTATTTATCTGCCTGAGGCAAGACACACGGTCGTGTGTGCGGTAGAAAATTTCATTTTCCACCCACCTTTGCGCAGAAACTAAAACCAAGCCCCAAAAAACTTCTAAATGACTCTTCTATCCCCTGAACTCTCAAATTCTTTCCTAACAAGGAAATCTCTATTTTACCTTTGGATTCAGAACCTAAAATGACAATTCTACCCTTGGGCCATTACAATTCTCCTTCTCTAATAAAAATTTTATCCCCGGAATTACCTAAACAATCAGAGAATCTTTCTCTTATCTCAGCCTCAACTTTCCATGTAGCTTCCTCGATTCTCTGACTTCTCCATAAAACTTTAATTAGAAGAATCTCTCTGTTTTTGAGCTTTTTTACTCTGTAGTCCAAAATCTGAACTGAAACTTCTTGATAACTCAGATCATCTGATAACTCCAGATCTTGAACCTCTAACACATGAGACGGATTGCTCACATATTTTCTCAGCTGAGAGACATGAAACACACTGTGGATTCTGTCCAAACTGGCTGGAAGAGCTAACCTGTAAGCAACTCTGCCTACCCTCTCCAGAATCTCATACGGTCCAATGAATCTTAGAGCCAACTTACCTTTTCTACCAAATCTCAGAACACGTCTATAGGGAGCAACTCTCAGAAACACGTGGTCTCCAATCTCAAACTTTATGTCCCTACGCCTCAGATCTGTATAGCTTTTCTGACGATCCTAGGCCTATTGAATTCTCTGCCTGATAATTCTGATATGCTCAATCATTAACTAGGTCATCTCTGGCCCCACTACTAACTCTAAGGAATCTCTATCACCAATGTCATCCCAATACAATGGTGATCTGCACCTCCTACCATACAAGGCCTCGAAAGGTGTCATCTAGATCGTAGACTGATTGTTGTAGGCGAACTCCATCAACGGTAGCAAATCAGCCCAACTAGTCTGAAAATTCATGCAACAGGCTCTCAACATGTCCTCTAAGATATGATTAACTCTCTCAGTCTGACCATCTGTCTGCCGGTGATAAGCTGAACTGAAATGAAGTCTGGTTTCCAATACTCTCTATAAACTACCCCAGAAAGTGGACAAAAATCTCGAATCTCTGTCTGAAACTATGTCTCTGGGAACCCCATGTAATCTGACCACCTCTCTGACATACAAACGGCCCAACTGATCTGTACTCATTCCCTCTCTAATCGGTAAGAAGTGAGCGGACTTAGTCAATCTATCTACTATTACCCATATACTGTTGTACCCACGCTGAACTCTAGAAAGTCCTGAAATAAAGTCTATGAAGATGCTCTCCCATTTCCACTTAGGAATCCTCAATGGCTGTAGTAACCTAGAAGACCTCTAATGCTCTGCTTTGACCTGCTGACAAGTTAAACATCTGGCAATAAAATCTGAAGTATATCTCTTCATACCAGACCACCAAAATGCTCTCTTAAGATCTTGATACATTTTGGTACTACCGGGATGTGCTGAATAAGCTGTACTGTGAGCCTCTGACAAGATTCTCTGTCTCAAATTTGTGTCCTTTGGCACACAAACTCTGTCTCTGAATCTCAGAATCTCAGAATCCCGTCTCTGATCTCAAAGTCTGGCGTTGTACCCTCATAGACCCTCTGAATCATACTTTGAACCCACATATCTGACATCTGACTAGCCCTGATATTATCCATGAGTGTGGACACAATCTTAAGTATGGAGAAACCAGCTGCCACTATCTCAATATCCTTTCTGGCAATCTCATGTTGTAACTGACTCTGCACTGAAATCGTGGATAAAGCTACTCTCCTGCTCAGGGCATCAGCTACTACATTAGCTTTACCCGGATGATAGCGAATCTCGCAATCATAATCTTTTACTAGTTCTAGCCATCTCCTCTGTCTCATGTTTAATTCTTTCTGGGTGAAGAAATACTTGAGACTCTGATGATCTGAATATATGCAGCATTTGACACCATACAGATAATGTCTCCAGATCTTTAAAGTAAATAATACTGCAGCCAACTCTAAATCATGCGTAGGGTATCTCAACTCATATTCCTTTAATTGCCTAGAGGCATAGGCAATTACCTTATCTTGCTACATCAACACTACTTCAATCCCCTGATGGGATGCATCTGAATAGATTTCATAGTCGACACCCTTCTGAGGTAATGCCAACACTAGAGTGCTAGTCAATCTTTGCTTTAACTCCTGAAATCTTTCCTCGCATACATCGGTCCACATAAAAGGAACCTCTCAGTGAGTCAAAGCTGTCAATGGTCTCGCTATGCTGGAAAATCCTCTATGAATCTCCGGTAATAACCAGCCAAACCAAGAAAACTCCTGACCTCCTTAGGTATCCTCGACCTTGGCCAACTCAAGATAACCTCTATCTTGCTCGGATCAACTGAAATGCCTGCTGGTGAGACTACATGCCCGAGAAAAGCTATACTGCTCAACCAGAATTTGTATTTGCTGAACTTAGCATAAAGCTGACGATCTCTGAATCTTTGAAGAACAAATCTCAGGTGTTCCTCATGCTCCTCTACACTCTGCGAGTAAACCAAGATGTCATCGATAAATACAACAACAAATCTATCTAGACAGTCTTGGAAAACTCGATTTATTAAATCCATAAACATTGCAGGAGCATTCGTCAACTTAAAAGGCATCACTACAAACGCGTAGTGACCATACCTCGTCCTGAAAGCTGTCTTAGGTACATCTCGCTCTATCACTCTCACCTGATGATACCCAGACCTTAAGTCTATCTTGGAGAACACTGCAGCTCCACTCAGCTGATCGAACAAGTCATCAATCCTGGGCAACAGATACTTGTTCTTCACTGTTACCTTGTTCAGCTCTCTGTAATCTATACACGTTCTCAGGCTTCCGTTTTTCTTCTTTACGAATAGAATAGGAGCACCCCATGGCGAACAACTCGGCCTGATAAACTGCTTATCAATTAACTCCTGAAGCTGCTTCTTCAATTCTTGCAACTCTGTTGGAGCCATCCGATACGGAGCCTTCGAAATAAGAGTCGTACCAGAAAGTAACTCATTGTAAAACTCCAACTCTCTCTCATAAGGTAACCCTGGCAAATCATTTGGAAACATATCAGGGAACTCCCTCACTACAGGCACATCCTCGATACTTGGCCTAGCAACATCTCTACATAGCACATTAGCCAAGTACCCAACACAACCCTTACTCAGAAGCCTCATTACCTACAAACAAGAAATAAGCAGGGTCTCTACTCTCCTCTCTCCAAATACAAACTGATTAGGGCCTAACTGTAGTCTAACATTTTTCCTTCTATAGTCGATCTCTGCCCCGTAATCACTCAGGAAATCCATGTCTAAGATCATGTCAAAATCAGCCAACTCCAACATGATCAAGTTTATCCTTAATTTCCTATCCATAATCTTAATCTCTTGATCTGACAGTACCCGATCACTCAAAACCATACCATCATCTGGCATCTCTATACAAATACTCCTATCTGTCACACTGGGGATTAACCCTAAACTCTTTACGACATCTCTTATTTTGAAGCTATTTGTGGCACCACAATCAATCAACACATAAATAGGAGAATTAAGAAAGAGCAACTGACCGGTAATTGCATGCGGCGCGGCCTCTGCCTGATCCCGTCTGACTGTAAACACTCTGGCTCTACCTTTACCTGAAGGGCCAACACCTCCTCTAGGCATACCGGGACCACCTCTGCTTGCTCCAGCACCTCTAGTCGCTGGACCAAGAAAACCTCTAGTTGGAGGACCACCACCAATCACTGGGCACTCTGACACCCTATGACCAGGTTATCTGCATCTGAAGCACACACTATGCCCTGTTAACCACTCACCAGAATGTCTCCTACCACAAGTCCTACATTGTGGTAGCTCCGTCATCTGCTTTCTGCCTTTACCAGATTTCTTGGACTGCATAGGTCTCTTCCCTCTATCACCAGCTCTGTCAGGACCTCTATCTGGAACTCTCTTTGTAGGTCTACTGAATGCACCCATCCTCTGAAGATAAACCTCGAATCTCAAAGCTCTCCCCAGGGCATCACTGAATCTCTGAGGAGAAGACGATCCTGTCATGACATCTCTGGCTATAGTTGAGTGTAAATCATGCATAAATTTCTGAACCCTGGTGATCTCTAAAGCTGTCATACCTGGCACAAATCTCACCAACTGATTAAACCTGGTGGCATAATCTTTAACTGAACCTGTGCCCTGAGTCAACTCTATGAATTCTTGAGCCCTGACATGCATCATATATGCACTACGGTACTCTTCATCAAATAGTCTTCTAAAATCTTTCCAAGACAAGCTGCGCACATCAACTGATGTCTTAACGAGGTTCCACCAAACCCTCGCATCACCTTTGAGCATATAAGCAGCATATCTGACTTTCTCTCTATCTGTCATGGTGAACAATTCCATGGCACTCTCACCTGATTCAATCCAGTCTTCTGTAACTACAAGATCTCTGGAACCAGTAAATCTAGGTGGCTGATGGGCTCTTGGCAGACTATAAATTAGATGAAGCCTCTCTGAACTGCTAGTACCAGCTGTACCAAAACTCTGACCTCTCTAATACTCATACTCAGGTGCCTGAAAATCCTCTGGTCTCTACTCATAATAATCTCTGTCTAGCCCCTGACGGGTTCCGCCTCTGATAGGCTCTTGGGTCTCAACCCTTTCTGCAGGCTGTCGTTCCTCTCTCATAACTTCTCTGACAATATCTCTGACGTCCTCTAGCCTAAGAGATACTCTAGAGTGCTGGGACCGCCTAAGGTCACTAGTGCTCATGGGTCTAATGGAAGCACTACTATGTTTACTTATATCTCTAGGTAAATGAGATCTCCTATCTAGAAAATCACAACATAGAGAATCAACATAAAACATAAACTGAAATTTACACTAAAATACTTACGCTGAGAGGAAGCGAGCGACGGCTGCTGGGATATATTGGCTCTCGGCTCATGCAAATTATAAAAAGCATGCATGTCAAAACTCATTTTCTAAAAATACTTTTCAAAATCTGCTAAACGGCTCAGAGCATTGCTCTAATACCAAACACTGTAGCGACCCCCACCCAGGTTACTATACGCTGTGGAAATATACTGTAGATAATAAATAAAATATACCTGAGACGGGGACCTCCACAGTAAAAAGAGCTAACTGAAAAATTTCTTTATAAAAAGAAATTATAAATATAATTCAGTATTAAAATATATTGAAATATAAGCGTGAAAACCCCAGACTACTCATGTATAGAAATATAATGTCATACAGTGTATACTAATATAGAATACACACATATATACATGAGAAAATAAAAGCATGCGAGCCAACATGTTGTCTGCTGCTGCCGAGCCATATCCCCAAAATCTCGCAGCTGTCTCGCTCCAGCTCAGCCGCTCTCTGCTCACTGACCTGCAAAAGGAAACAAGGAAGAAGGGGTGAGTGACAAAGTCACTCAGCAAGCGTTTCCAAACTCAAACACTCGTAGGTCAAAACACTAACTGCATGACTCGTCACGTAGGAGATTCTACGCTATTGATTTCTTATTTTGATTCTCATGATATACCGAAGTATATCCATTTTCTACTTAATTCTTTACTGAATTATGTTCTGTTACTGTTCTGTTTCTGATCTGTTTCTCATTAGATGCTATACATGACATGAAATGTGTATGCTGATGTCATGTATGCTGAAAAGCTATAAAACTTACCCGTAGGCCTGATTTTCTGAAAAATTGTCTTTTCTGAAAACATTTTCTGATTATAAAACTGTGATCCGAAGATCCTAGATATATACATATAGTATATGTTGAAATCTGTACCAGAAAGTACTGAAAATATCTAAAAATATCTGTTATGCTAGCCAGACTGATGAATACAGGGATTCGGCACCCTAGCCGTGTGAGTTCAAAAGCCTACTGAATCTACTGATGCATAACGAGCACTTTCTCTAACGAGTTTGGTCAATGACCATGTCCTCTCTAGCGGACGTTGGTTTCCCTCTCTAGAGGGTGTGTGAACTCACAAGCGCCCCCTCGTATCCACCCTTATCTGATATATGAAATCTCATATATGTATATCTGAAAATCATACTGTTGGATCCCTAGATCCAGTCTGAAAACATCTGATATGGCATGTCATGCTCAATGCTGATAATCATGCATGATATGTTGTTTTATCATCTTATTTCTGAGTTCTGTGTGCTTAGAATGGCTTAGAATGGCTTAATTTCTCTTTTTAAATTTCTTTTCTGCTTTTCATAAGCTCACGGGCATCTGTTTCTGTGTGCTCGAACGTGTGTCAAGGCACATAGGACCGTGTGCTTCTCGTGCGTCTGGGCGTGCTAGCTTCTGGAATGTTTTCATGAAATTTCGACTGGACACACGGGCGTGTGGTACAACACACGGGCGTGTGGTACAACACACGGGCGTGCATACAAGGCACATGGGCGTGTATTACACTGCACGGGCGTGTGACTGCCTCAAAAAGCTTCCCGTGTCTTGCATACAAGCGTGTGGAATTGGGGGAGGACACACGGGCGTATGTACTCGGGCACACGGGCATGTGTCTAGATTTTCACACGCATACGGGCAACATGCAAGGTCGTGTCTCCATGCAGAATTGAGGCCACACGGGTGTGCACCACGGGCACACGGGCGTGTGCACCACGGGCACACGGGCGTGTGCTCAACCCAAATTCTGCAGATTACGTCTAGAAATCTAGAAATTCCCACACCAAACACTTTCACACTCCAAATCAACACACAAACAAGTTTTCTACTGCTGTTAGCATGCAAATATTCATCATTTCATCATCTCAAACACGCCATAACTCATCAATCAAGCATACAATACATGTATACAGTATATATGCATGTAAATCATGGAAAAGCAACTCAATCATTCAATCATTCATCATATCAAAGCTCAAGCATGCTAAGAATATCTCAAACAAGCACACATAAAGTTCTCATAAGCTGGAAATAGCAAAAATGTTCTAAACGCAGTGAAAGAGGTAAGGAAAACACTTACCTCGCACCATAGAAGCTCTATCTCTCTCTCTGGAAGCTTCTGGATCTCTAATCTGAAGCTGGGCTGCTGAGGGATCTCTCTCACCCAATCTAGGGTTCATTAGAGCTGAGGAAGAAGAAGAGAAAATGAAGGAAATAAGCTGGGAGCTGGAAACTGCGCAACTGAAAGAAAATAAACTTATTTATCTGGCTGAGGCAAGACACACGGTCGTGTGTGCGGTGGAAAATTTCATTTTCCGCCCACCTTTGCACAGAAACTAAAACCAAGCCCCAAAAGACTTCTAAATGACTCTTCTACCCCCTGAACTCTCTCAAATTCTTTTCTAACAAGGAAATCTCTATTTTACCCTTGGATTCAGAACCTAAAATGACAGTTCTACCCTTGGGCCATTACAAATATTATATAGTAGAGATCTCACTAAATCTTTTTCTACCCCTTAAATTCTCTCATATTGATTTCTCATCCTAAAATCTCTCTCTTAATCTTGATTTCCAACCTAAAAGAACCATTCTAACTCTATGATATTATAACAATCGTGTGTCTAAATATGTAGACACACCACCAAGGTCTCATGTGCAAGTCTAATTGTGTTAAAGGCAAAACTCATTAGCTAGACACTTGCTCATGCAACGACAACACACACCTGTGTAAGTCTAGAAATCATGATCGTGTGGTGATCATACAAGTATCATGCACAAAGTCGTGTGAGCTTTTGGAATCTTGAAGCATTAAAGAGATGAAGAAACACGACTGCGTGTGTATAAAGCACATGCCCATGAAGGGTGCATTTGATAAGAGAAATTTGACAGTTGAAAAGCAAGTATTAACAAGAGCACAGCCGTGCAGCACAACCACTCAACCATATGTATGCCCAAAACATTTTCAACAACTTTCAAGTCATTTCCAATGACTAACTCTTGCAAGATGCTATAAATTGGAGATGCTTTGAAGGATTAAGGGTTAGAGAATCACATACCAAACTATTATTTTTCATTCTCTAACTCTTATTTACATTCTTCTCACTAGGACAAAAATTGCATAGCTTTTGAGAGAGCATCAGTGAGCTTATTTTGTATTTGTCTATCTAAAGGAAAATTTCCCTTCCTTTGTAATTTTCGCACACCTTTGGATGTAATCCTATGAAACTAGTGTTGTGTCAAAATCCCTAAAAAGACTACGTTAAGTGTACAATCCTTTGTTATCAAAAATAGCATGGAAGGGTGGAATCCCTTGGACAAAAAAACTATTATATTTTTGGGGTTAAACATATTAAAGAAAAATTTTCAAGTGAGGTTGCTTGGAGTAATGAATGTAGAAGGCACGAAAAAGCTTCAAACTACTATAAAAATTGGTTAAGTAATTTTTATCTCTTTCTCTCTTTACTTTGTTGATTATTTGCTTGATTATTGTGTTTTAATTTATTGATTGCTTGGCTATGATGATTGAATAACTTGTAAATAGGAAAAAGTATTAAGTTCTCAAGAAGTTTTATTATAACTTGTTCACCCCCCTCTATATTATTTGTCAATTTCATATTTTGGGTTTTATAATTAGTACTAGAGCTTAGGCTCCTGGTTTTCAAAATCTAATGATTTTAAAAGCTCAAGATCTGATTTTTAAAACTTAATGACCAAATTTTTTCCAAAACTGACTTTTAAAGAAGGGGATAGTTCTCTAATGCCATCCTTATTTTGTGAAGAAAACTATAATTAACAGAGAATTTGCGTGGAATTTTTTGTTCAATTCATTGACTATACACTTTGAAAACTCATTGATAAGAGTGATTTTGTTCCTCTAAATCCAAACACTAATTTGCTAAAAAATGGAGATTAGTTTAATGAGAATGACAAAAATTAATGAGCTTAAACTCTGGGGTATTAAATATGTTGTTTTGTGTTTAGATGCCACCAAATTTAACCGTGTTTCTTCTTGTGAAACAACAACCGAGGCCTGAACTATCCTCCAAATGATGCATGAAGGATCCAATCAAGTGAGGGAGTCTAAAGTAGAGCTTCTCTTCCGAGAATACAAGTTGTTTGAATTGAAGAAGAAAGAGAATATAACAAAAATGTATAAGTGATTTTTGAATTTGTGAACAAATTGAGAAGATTAGGAAAGAAATTCAAAACTGTTGAGTTTGTCAAGAAGGTGCTAAGGTCATCGCTAGATGCTTGGAGCATGAAAGTGATAACAATCAAAGAATTGAAAAACTTGACCATGTATGTCATGAAAGAATTGATCGGGTGTCTCTTGACTCACAAAATGAAATGAATGCCCAAGAAGGAAGAGAAGAAAAAGAAGAATATCACACTCAAGGTTAAGAATAGTTCAAGTGAAGATAATACACCCTCAACTAAAGATAAAGAGAGCTTCATGGATGAAGAAAACCTAAAGATACTCTCAAAAAAATTTAGCAAGTTCTTATCAAGAAGGAAGAAGAAGAAAAAGGAAAAGATAGTTACTTGCTACAAGTGTAGAAAGAAAAGACATTACCAGTAAGAATGTCCTCGTGTGAGAAAGAAGAAATCTAAGAAGAAGGTACTTGCCACTTGGAATAGAGAGGACTCGACCAATGAAGAAGATAAACAAGTCTCCTTGTGCTTCTACACAAAAAAAGAAGAATGAAGAATTGGTATGTGTGGCGTTAGTTTTTGTCATGCTAAGTGAAGACAAACTTGCCACTCTTGTTTAATCACCCTAAACATGGTCAAGATGAGCGTATAATGGGTTTGTGGTCTATTATGGAGTCTATGAAGTCACCACCCAAGAGTTACCTCAGAAAAATATATATCGGTGAGAATGAGCGATTTATGGATACCTTACAAATGACCCAACCACTCCTTACTTGCCCAATAAGTTCGGTTCGAAGAGTCAAGCATACATATATGTGTTTGTATTGCAATATTGGCAAATTTAAAATTCATGTCAAATAAGATCAAATTTGTTCATTTTGATTACAAATGACATAAATTTATACATTGTTGGTCCCCCATGGTCAAAACATACAAAATTTGTTATAACTGTTTTGTTTTGATCAATTTTTTGCAAAAAATGTTTTTATTCTCCTATATTCCCCAAAATTTATGAAATTGATTTCAAAGGTGTTAATTATATTTCAATTGATCTTAAACATGCTTGAAATGTGTTTTTAAATTGTTTTAAATGATTTGAAATGAATTAAAATTGAATTTGAAAAATATTGAATTGGTTTGGAAAAAGTCCCTTATGTCAAGACTGAAGTTTTCGGTAGAATTTTGGGTTTTATAGGTCATACACAATCGTGCAGTTGATGTGCACGACTGTGCATGCATCATTTCTCCAGTCACATGACCGTGCTTAAATGACATACGATCGTGCATGTCCTATAATTAGATATACACGATCATGCATCTTATTGTATGATCGTGCTTGACATAACTTCTGTAGGAACTTTTCCAGAATTTTAAACTTCAAGGTTTTATGCATAAATTTCCCTTAAAATACTTTAATGATCATATTTTATTCATGAAAATGTTGTTTTCATTAAACATAGCCATATATAAAAGGGGGGGGGGGGGGGGGGAGGATTCAAAAATGAATGCTCCTTGATTGTGATATAAGTTTGTATGTGTATGCTAATGTGAGGGGGAGTGTTCATTTTTTATTAGCAATTTGGTATCATTGAAAAAAAAGGGAGTTTGTGTTGTTCTAGAAAGGGGAAGATAAATTGTTTTTGAAAGGGAGAGAATTTAGAAATTTTTGTGTCTTATTTGGTAAATTTATTTTAATAAAGGGGAGAACTTTTTTGTGCTTAAATGAAAACAATTTAACATGCATTTTTGATTTATGATAAAAAGGGAGAGAATTTTGTGGTATGTTAAAATGAAATGATTTTTTTTTTTTTTTTTTGTGCTTTGTTGAAAATTTTGTTTGATGAATACGTTATGAGTTTTAACTGCATCTTAACATAAGTTTTTTCATCAAATCTAAAGGAAGAGATTATTTTAATTGATGAAAAATATATGTTAAAATATCTAATCGCTCCTTGTATTAAATGATCATGACAAGCAGGATCAAAGGGTTTTATTTTTGCAAACTTTTTGGCGCACGACTGTGCGTGATCAAGCCTTGCAATCGTGTATGCCCCCCCATAAAGAGAACACACGACTTAGTTAACTCAAGCAAGGCATTTGTGCATCAAGAAGCAAGGATGCATACCTGTGCACTTTTTAAGCACATGATCGTTTGTTTAAATATGTGAACACACTGCCAAGGTCTCCCATGCAAGTCTAGTCATGTTGAAGGCAAAAGTCATTACCTAGACACATGCCCATACAATGACAACACATGCTCATGCAAGTTTGTTAATAATGACCATGTGGTGATCGTACTAGTATTGTGCACAGATTCGTGTAGGCTTCTGGAGTTCTGAAGCATTGAAGAGATGTGTGGAGCACACGCCTGTGTAAAGAACGCTCGATAAGAGAAATTCGATTGTTGGAAAACAAGCATTAATAAGAGCATGATCGTGCAGCACAGTCACACAATCATGCATTTGCCCAAAACTTTTCTAATAGCTCTAATCAGCTCTAATGGCTACCTATTGTAAAATGCTATAAATTAAAAATGATTTGAAGGATTAAGGCTTAGAGAAACACATACTAAACTGTTATCTTTCATTCTCTAACTCTTTACCACACTCTTCTCTCACTGTAACAAAATATATATATCTTTTGAAAGAGCATTAGTAAGCTTAATTTTGTATCTGTCTATCTAAAGGCAAATTTCTTTCTCCATGTAATTTCCACAGACCCTTAAGTGTAATCCCGTAAAATTAGTGCTAGAGTGGAATCTCTTAAAAAACTATGTTAAGAGCACAATCCTTTGTTATCAAAATTAATGTATAATGATGGAATCTCTTGCACAAAAAACTACTACATCTTTGGGGTTAAATAGAGGGAAAAAAATCTTCAAATGGGGTTACTTGGAGTAATGGACGTAAAAAGCGTGAAGAAACTCTGAACCACTATAAAAATCAACTAAACAATTTGTATCTTTTTCTCTCTTTACTTTGTTTATTATTTGCTTTATTATTGTTTTTTAATTTATTGATTGTTTGGTTGTGGTGATTGAATAACTTGTGAATAAAAAAAAGTTATAAGTTGTTAAAAAGTTATATTATAACCTATTCAACCCCACCCCCTCCCCCCTGGCTCTTTTACTTTTTAGGTTATTTGTCATTTCATATTTTGGGTTCTACACTAAAAAAACTAATTGTTGACTTAAAGAGATAGATGAAAAATTATAATGCCTAATCAGGATTTTGATTTCACTTTTCGCTTTTGGAAAAGATGATTCAAACTCTTGGGTATTCAATTGTAGACGAGGTCAGTATACCAATCTCAAATTCATGAACAATAGAAAGTGTTGAACATGTACCTTGAGCAATATCTCTAAGGCTTAAAAGTGGATAAATCCAATAACTGTTCAAAGTTTCTTGAGGTGAGTTGAGTACCATTACAACACTAATTTTTAATTTGCCAATAAAATGAACACTTTATAAGACGTATATGAATGTGTAGCGCAAATAATACTTACATTTGAGATACCTTGACTGTACAAGTACTAGAAAAATATTTGTCTTCTCGCGATAAATTTCTCTACCAACTTTAACAACATCCCCACGAAGAAAAACACATGAAGGACGTGGACAACAAAAAGAGAACTAAAAACTTCTTCCTAAAAAATCTAGTTTTGGTGAAATTGAAACCCTACCGCTAATTAACCCTTGCTAAGCGAGTCAACAACAAAATATGTCAGTATTACCTCGAACCCTTTTTCATGTCGTGAAGACAGTGGGATTAGTAGCATATGGCTTGCAACTACCCTCGCATAAGAAGATCCACCTCACCTTCCACATCTCCTCTTAAAGGCGTTGAAAATACCCATGCACCCCCTACTATTTACCACCTACCATCATACATGTCAATAACAAGCCAATCATACTTGCAATAGCCACCTAGTTTTACGATTTGTACTGCATCGCAACGCACAAAAACCCCAAGACTTGGTATAATGCTTCCACAATATGCCAGAGGATGCCGCCTAGGAAGATTTTTGCTGCGCTTTGCTAATTTACGCAGTATTAAGCCTTGAGAACAAGGTTTATTTTAATGGAGAAGACATGCATAGGTGACTAGGCATAGAGTTTGATTCACCGAAGGCTCCAGTAACAGTTTCCAAGTGGACTTTGGGAAAAGAGGCAAAGACGTGAGAAAACGTGAGCACTAAACAATCTGGCGAGCAATGAGAAGTTGATAGAAGAGATATAATTAGACAATGGTGAAGACAATGGACAATAATTAGATAAAATATTAAAATTAAGATTAAGAATCTAAACGCGGGAAGCAGCATTTCCTACATTATAAACTATAGAAGGCACCTTTCCTTGTGTGCTCACAATATTTAAATACACGCAAGGAACATCGCAGAAGCCTTTTACATCATGGTTTCATAACCCCAAAATAAAAGACAATACGGATAAAACTGCAAATAAGTGTGGCTTCTAAATTCCATAAAGGATTGGAATCGGAGTTAGATAAGTAGAGTCAGAGTTGAACGCTTTACCACCCACCACCACTGCCTCCTCCTGACCAACCATTGTCCGAACTTTTCTTGGAAGATCCGCCCCACCCAGAATCTTTGTTGTTTGCACCATCACTTCCCCAGCCAGCATTGTCACCCCCACCACTACTACCTCCACCCCAACCACTGCTACCACCGCCCCATCGACTGCTACCCCCGCCACCGCTTCCATTTCCACCACTGCCCCAACCACCAGGCAAAGATCCCCTGCCAGCTGGATTTTGGCCTTTACCACCAGGCAAATTGTTCCACCCATCATCCCCACTCTTGGTGCTGGAATCCCATTTGGGTGTATCATAACTAGAATCCTGCCTATCATTGCCAGAACGATTTCCCATGTTGTATGAACCTCGACCACGCCCGCGACCACCATATGGTCGTGGAAGCCCACTTGGATGCCCATCCCTGTTACCTCCATTTCTATAATCATTTCGACCTAAAAATATAGAGGATAGCATTTGGTAAGTTAAGAACCACTGATGAAACGTTTATTTAGGGAGCAACTCTCTCCATGTAAAATGGCAGAAACCCAACCAATCCAAGTAAAATCCACAGGCCAAATAATCAACATATACATAGAATTCCCTAAACAGGACTGCTTTATATCATATATTGCAAATGCAAAATAAACTAAATCTAAATTCAAATCGTACAGAATACAAGAGCAAACTAAACAAACAAGCACATGTAATACACAGAAAAAACTTCATCTCATTCTTTATATACCTGGAACATGTACTATTAGAAGGATTAAGAAGGCTATTTACTTGAAATTAAGCTTATATTACTCTAGGTATAGCCACTCATAGGAAGTTGCAAAACTGAGAAATTTTGCAGATTAAACAGAGGATACATGGTTCACGTTCAAATGAATTATAACACCAGGAGAATAAAAGGAAAATTTACTTTCTGAAAGCACCGAAGTACAATACAAAGAACTAGCAGATTAATGCTGAATAATTTAACGACTGTACCTGTTCTTGAACTTGGTGTAGAAGAACGATCCCTGTCAACAGACTGGTCTCTCCAGCCACCAGTATTGTTTGAACCACCCCAGCCACTACCACCAGATGCTGCAGAAGAACCCCCAGTGGCAGGGCTTCGCATTGGTACCATAGCTGCAACTGACCTAATTGAAGGTGCTGAATCATGCTGGGGATCATCAATGTGCCTCTGAAAATATGCCACAAGCCGATCAATGTCCTCAAACATCCTCTTACGAAACTTGAATCCCTTGGGATAGAGACCAATGTACTCATGGTGAGGATTTGTACTCCGTATGTAAGTTAGAATGAAAGTGCCTGGATGTTCATGTGATATGCCAAAAGAATAAACTATCCTTGTTGGGTACTCTGCTTTCTCAATCCTTAGGAGCTCATCAACTTCTGCTTTAGTGCCCCTCCTGAACTTGCGATAGCTAAGCATTGCCTTCAGGTGGGCCACTAAGGGATCAACATATCGATCCATTACCTATATATTAAAAAAAAGGCAGTTTATCAGTTTTAACTTCATTTGCACCAGGTCGGATATCAAAAGGCACATTTTCCTTATGCCCCTAACAACACATGCATGATCACAATTCACAACAACTGATCTACTATAATGCTAGAAATCTTACCAATTACACCATTGCCAAAGCATTCTATCTTATCATTCCGTGTTAAAACATTAGCTATTTACAACGTTAATTTCAAGCACCTGCCATCTGTTTCTTAGGTAGTTATTAAAACTATTTATGACAAACTAATTTTGGGATCTCAATATGACTTCAGGGAACTTTATTGAAGTTTGAAAGCAATTTCTGAATGGATTATCTGATGTTTCTCTCTCACGTGAATTTATCGAAGAGAATAGAGACACATTTAAATTTAGCAGGATTTTTGACTGGGTGAAACTCTTCTTTGCTTACTATTTCCCCAACTTCGAAGCTGAACAGCATCTGACCATATTTCTATTAAAAGGTATAGCAAATAATTTTCCATCTTCCATAGCATGGAATTTTTATTTTTTTAAGGAGCTTAAATGATTGGCAATCTATGCACTTTTTTTTCCAATGATCCAAAAGGATGATTCAAATATTTGAAAAAGGATTACCCAGCTTAAAGGCATCTCATTCTTCAGGTGCTTTTCCTATTCAAATGACCTGTAGATTTTTCTTCTCATTCTACTTTCCCACAGCTTTAATGTTATGGAAGAAAAAATTATCTAAAATACAGCTTTTGCCAGCATATTGGCTCATAGAAGGCCATTTTGTTTAACAATACGCAAAATACAGATCATTGTTCAAACAATGACCCATGTTTTTCTTATCCAACATTTTGTACTTGTGTGAAAAGGAGTCAGAAAGTTTTCATGATTTGTTGCTTCGTTACCATACTAGGGCTCATAGTTGGTTCCTTATCATAAAAAAAAATATTGACCTATGTTTTGCTTGTCCTTCAGTTTGTTTACTGTTTAACGAGAACAAATAAGTTCCACCATGCTGAAAACAATTGACAGTAAACTTCAGCAACAATATTATATAACAAGTGTGACTGACCTCATCCAAATCCTCAAAAGTATCCTCCCCGATTTTCAGTGTCTTCCCAATTCGAAGCAAGCTTGTGATGTCCTTATGTTCCTTTCCACCTTCAACTATGTCCTTGTGAGCATACACTCCATCATAAACTTTGAGAGTCAATGTTAAATAAGAAGGCCCACGAGAACTAGGACGAATGATGCTTTCGCCTGGATCCTTGTCAGATAAGAACTGTTAAACATGATTAAAATGAAAAGAATTTAAGCCTGTATTATAAATTCATTAGAAAACGTACACAATAAATATAACACTAGCATGCTCTGTTCTAGATATAATCAATTGCAATACTCCAAAAATTCAAGCAAAATCCAGACTCAAGCAATTACACATGTACATCTAGGTAAATATTAAC
Source organism: Anacardium occidentale (assembly GCA_026122585.1). Classification (NCBI taxonomy): domain Eukaryota; kingdom Viridiplantae; phylum Streptophyta; class Magnoliopsida; order Sapindales; family Anacardiaceae; genus Anacardium; species Anacardium occidentale. The sequence goes on from JAJEJH010000187.1 coordinate 62,047, forward strand.
CACATGTAGCTCTAAGCCCACTTTCCAAAAATGTTATGGAAAGATATCCAGGCTAGGCCAAGTCATAAAAACACAAAACAAGCAATTCATAAGAAAGCCAGAAAAAAAAGTGGGGGGCAGGCACTAGAATGGCTCAAAGCACCAATTAGCACTATCCCAGTACATTAATCATTCCTTCATTATGAAACTAAATGTTAAGAAATCTCATAACTAGCTAGAATTTTGCAACCATGCACAATAGTATAACTGCATATTTGAAATGAATCAGGGTACTGATTAATGCAACTGCATGAAAGAACAAAACCATCAGACATATAAAATGGCTGTCAGTTTCAGTTAATGAGTTAGATCAGATCCTAATACAAGTCCGGCACATTATGCCTGTCCCTTATGGATTGTATTTATCAAACAGCTCTATCTTATCAACAAATTAAATTTGTAGCTTCTTTTTCTTTTAAGTAAAAATACAGAGTCAATCTTATAGAATATAATTGAATATAGATATGTTAATATATCAAGCACATGTAAAGATAAAATGCAGACACAGCAGATTTTAGAAGAATTTTTCAGATTAAATCAATTTTAAATGATTTAATGGTAAACATATTCATGCATGACCTCTCTCTCTTTGAAATCAATATAAGATGCTCCACTTATAAGAAGAATTCAAATTCAACTCATGTACAAAATATAAAAAAGTTCAGAAAGTTAGAGCATAATCAGTAACACACCTGCATTGCTTCATCAGCTGTTATATTCTGAAAGCGAGGATGAACAATCATCCGTGGCTTAAAGTGTTTCTTTGCAAGCTCCTTTTCCTTACGAGCTTTTTCCTGCTCACTCTGACGGTTGCTCCTGTCTTCATGATAGTATGGGTCAAGGTTTTGTACATGCTGATATCGGTTATTTCTCATCTCACTCTCTCTACAAATTAGGAACACCTGATATCTGTTCTTCTGAATTGATTTAATCTTGCAAGTGAGGATGTCACCTTCATGCAGTCTGTCAGACAACTCAGAAATATCCCTCCAATCATCAGAATAATCTTCCTTCATAAGCATTCCAGTCAATCCTGATTCAAGCACACATATTGCTCTTTGACCTTGTACCCTTCGAACTGTGGCTTGCACAATCCTCCCTTCAGCAAGAGTATCTTCACTTTCACCTGCAATCATATAGAATTCCTCATCCTGACTTGGTTCCTTATACTGATTACGCCAATCCTGAAAACCCTGTATTAATTCCCTTCTTATCATATATAGCGTCTCTTTCTTATTCTCACGCTTCTTTTCATTAATATGCCTGTCCAGAAGATAGGTTCTCAATAAATCAGGCCGGTCTCTCACATGTTCTATAGCCATCTCCAATGCATCTTCATCATCATTTGCATCACCATCAATGTCCCTATTATATACCTCTTTTGCCAACTCCTGTGCAAGACCATAAGATTCTGGATGTATTCTTGTATCATCCAGAAGATCGATGAACTGACTGCTGCTAGCAGCCAGCCCACTACGACGAACACGTAAAAAGCCAACTGCATTGACAAACACCTTTTTACCAAGACCATGGGCTGTCACAAAGTCCTTCCGAGTGAAAATTGATCCAGCTCTTACTAGGGATCTCTGTAAAGATGCCGCTTTTCTAGGCCCAAGGCCAGATATGAATTGAAGAGGAGCGAATAACCATTCATGGCTTACAGCCAGATTAATATCCAGGCCAACCTGGTTTGTAACATCTACCATAACTTGTTCTATCACCCCATACTTCTCATCAGGAGTGAGAAAATCCTCTAAAGAACTAAGTTTCCAAGACAAAATCTCCCTCCCAGGTCCACATAATGTTGCAACCATTGCCAATGGATTTTGCAAATAGCGCCCAAGAGCAACAGCCCGTTTAACGATGCCTGAAGAAATAAGGAAATAATGAACATTAAGTAAAACATGTCTTCAAGTACAAAAAATTCAGAAACCAAGAATGCTCTAACCTGACTGTCCAGGCAGCTGGTCTGATGAAATCCGAGAATTTTCATAAAGGCGAGGCAAAGATTCATCTCCGTATACTATGCTCAGCTCATCCATCTCATGCCCAACATCTCTTGGATTTTCCTCCACCATTTTAAAAATGATCTGATAATGAGCATAACATATAAATAAGCATCGAATGGGAAATTCAAACGTTTTCTAAATGAGAAAAATGAAATGACTTTAAAACCACCATCCATCCAAATGAAAGAAAGAATTTAAGAATAAGAATTAGATCTACTTATATAGACAAGAAAGCAATTCAATAGGTACTGAACTAGAATGGTATGCACATAAACAATGAAAAGTTGGAATGCCATTTGCTTTTCAAATTGCCTACAAATGGAGGAAACCTAGAAAAGAGAATAGTTTAACATACAATGTGCAGTCTTCCAGTAAGCACTTACTGATGTAAGCTGAGACAGCCCAAACTGCTGAAGTCTCAGGAAAAATGAATTATAATCTGAAATTGCATGTACGGAGGTAAAACCTAGAAATGTCCAAACAAAACCAATCGAATGTTACCTCAAACAACCAGGGACAGAGAAAAAAGGCCAAAGACCTTTTACCCACCAGTTACTTAGATTTAATGACCTTAAAAAACACAGCATATCACTTCAATTTTATAGTGCCAACTTAAAACAACTTATGATCTAAGATCTAGTCACCTAAAAAACCCCAACTATGCTTCGTGAAACCAAAACCATTGGTCTACACAGAGATATTGAGTTTCCACAACACACAAAAGTATAGAGCAACTGACTTAGCTAATCCCATGTTCAATATCAATAACTTACTGAGACCAATGAAGGACACTGGTGTTCCAATGTCCTTCAATAGGACATAGCATTTCAACAAAACATAACCTTAGTGTGAATCCAAAAACCAAGGAAAGAGAACTACTAATGCTTACCTCATAAATGTCATCCTTCAGCCCAGTACAGGACAGGTTTACAGCTCCTAAAACAACAACATGTGGCTGGTGATCCGTCATAAACTTCAGTACACGTTGTTGGTCATTTTTCTTACGCTGTTGATCATTAATATTTTGAGACCGTAAAGTTAAAGATCCCGCATAAAGAACATCTAGCACCTCCCCAGATGAATCTAACATTACAAAAGTGGTGGCAGGCTTTCCTGGGCCCCAACAGCAAGCCATGACTCTTGGTGCAGCTTCATCATCTGAGATAATATCATTATCCTTACGTTGATACGGCCCCACAGAAACTTTATTCCACAAATTCTTCCCATATTCCAAGAGTAACCAGTTTTTAGCTCTACTACTCATCAATGATCTAGCTTCTTTCTCCATTGAAGGCAGAAGAAAACCATGAAGTGCATCATGTAGAATTAGCTTCCTCTGTTCATTCCACAGCTGGGCAGATTTGCTGACACCATCACTAAGATAATGCTCATTGCAGTCACTTATCAACTTATCTAGAGAATCATCTGGCAACTTAAAAGTGACTTGGATAAGCTTCTCCTCCTCAGCCTTCTGGATAAGGAGCCATTGTGCATCCTCAAATTTTCTCAACGGCTTTTCTCGCAACCATTTCACTCCAGCAAACTGATGGAAAGAATCTATTGCTAAATTTCCATCAGGAGTTGGACTTGTTGAGACTACAGCATTATCCATAAAGATACTACGGACATATTTCCTAACAGACGGCTCACAGCTTATCTCAACTGCTGCCTGAAACAAACACAAAAAATGGAAGCAAAATTAGAACATAACTGATTATCAAGCACCAAACAGCAAAAATTGTTTTACTCGTTAGTATGCACAAAAAAACTCAATGCATACCATGTGCCTAGCCCCTTTAAGCACAGCTTGAGGAGTCTCAAACATTGCACAAGTGAAATTCGAAGCCATCTCCTCAGGTGTTTCCCTGGCATCCTCCAATTCATATCCCTACGATCAGGCAATGATTGTCATGTCTTAGTTCAACATTTCATAATGTATTTGGAACAGTAATGATTAAGGCGAGAAAAAAGAATACATGCACAAACAAGGGACGTATTCTCATCCGTAAGAATGCAGTGACAATCAGAATGAAGCAAACTTACCATTTTTTCCAAAGATAACTGCAAGCCAAGTTGCTCAGAGCTGTAACCAAACTTGCTCACAACCTCCCATAAACCTGACTTACTGCAGATACTATATTGTGATTTCCTCTTGGGCCTCTTATACTGACCTTCATCCACACCAACTTCACCCGGAGGAAAATGCAAGTTAAACTTTGAGTCAACATCATCAACCTCTCTCTCTGATTCTGCAGCCTTAAGTGACTTAGAGATTGAATCAAAAAGCTGTTTATTTAAAGCTAGTCTTGGCTCATCGTATATCCGTCGAGATTCTTCCTCAAAACGCTTCTTATAGTAAGATTCAAGTGCGCTCTTTCGCTTCTGTAGAAGCAACCACTTTCTGTCCAAATCTTGAATTGCCCAAAGTACCTAAAAACAAAAAACCAGTCATTAACTTCTAAGGTTACGTTTTTTTTCTTAATAAATAGATTTTTTTCCTACAGAATCAAGTTGCTAATTCAATCACTCCTTGACAAGTACAATCACCTTGTGCCACTTTAATTTAGGTGGTGTCTCAAAATCATCCTTGTTATCATCATCAACTTCTTGTTCCTCAGGATCTTTTAATAGGCTCAAGCACTCTTCCTTCCTATACATAGCTATAAAGGGAATCTGAAAGCAAGAAGAAATTACAGCATGAAAAGACAAAGAAAGATCAAACTGTGAAAGTTCACCAAAATTAATCAGAAAATACTTACGTCTAACTTCTGCACATGCAGTAGCTCCAAAAATCTATGGATATGCTGCCTGATTGTTGACAAATCCTGTCCCTCTTTAGGTAACCCAGCACTTCTATGACCAAACAAAGGCACTGTACCACTGAGAAGCTGATTACATATCCAACTGGCCTCTTCCTCAATACTAGTTTCATCTGTAGGAGGACTACCGGTGCTTTCCTCAGAAATCTACAGACAAGAATAAAATTTAAGGCTTATATCAAGACACTCGGGGTAACTGCTGAGATATTTTTCAACAGCAACTATGCTTACAAAGTCAGTATCCAAATTTATCTCAAGTGATGTGGAAAGTTATTTATGAAGTTATATCATTTACCACATCATTTCATCATTCTCCTGAAGTTGATAAAGCAAAATCACATCCCCAGGGAAGCAAAGTTCAGACACCTAGTTTGTATGTACAGCATTATTACAATCAGAAAGCAAGATAAAAAACCTGCATTCTTTCTGGACTATCAGTCATCCGAATCTGGTCATCCTTCTCTGTCATATACTTTTCAGAGAGAATTATAGGTTCAAATTCATCTTCAAGTCTCCTTTCTCTCCATTCATTAGAATCTAACCCCTGTTTGCGAAGCTGCAAAAGCTCATCAACATCACCAAATATTTCATGCGCTTCCTGCAAAGCTGTTGATGAAACTCCTGGAGCCTGCCTAGATTTCTTTTTCTTCAACTTCTTCCGTCTACACAATGAGTTAATTATTCAACATAAATCTTAACACAGAAAACAACTCTACCATGCCACGCTTTATACCTCACAGGAGCACCATGCTCATCAACTTCTTCTTCATCTACGATGAAGTCTGCCATTTCATCTTCTTCACCAATGTCTCCATCCTCTTCTTCTTCTTCTATTTGCTCCTCCTCCTCAGCAATATCCTCAAGAGGTGCTCCTACAATATCAGTTAAAGTTTAATTCATAATAAACTGAAAAAAAATCATAAAAAACTAGGGGCAATTTCTAAGGTATTATATACCTTCATCATCACCAAATAAGCTACGCTTAAGCTTCTCCTCGGCAGTTCTTCCACCCCTACCACTTCCATCAAACTCCTCGTCAGAAAACCCAAATCGATCTTCATCAGCATCCCTCTGAGCTTTCTTCAACCGCTTAAACTTTTTGCTTTCCTGCAAACATTTCCAAAGCCCATATGGACATGATAAGTAACTGTAAAATTCTTTGAGAAGGGAACAACAAGGGTGAAAATAAAATTCACAACCTTTGGACGGTAATTAATATTGTTATCCCGGAGCAGCTCATAGTCATCTTCATCAAGTACATCCTCAGCTTCCCTAAGAGTGATGAACAGCAGTGATTAGAACAGGCACTCTTCATCAAATTGTTGCAAAAGGTTAGAAACTCAATAAAATAATAAAAAGAAAAGAATTAGAACCACCATTTCATTGCTCTGGTCCACAGAGACATACACTCACAAAAGCAAGAGGAAAAAAGGTACAAAAAGAGACAAAGAAAAGAATAAATTAGCTTAATGATAAGATAAGGTTAGCATGAGAAACAAATGAAGAGGTTTACTGTCACCAATCCTTGAATGAAAACCTTCCCACTTAGAACTTTTGGCTCCAATGTATTCTTACAAATTCCACAAACTTAGAGCATTCTACCAGAGACTTAAAGATCATGGGAGAAAAATATTTACTTTTTCTTCCTTTTCTTCTTCTTCTTCTGCCTCTCCTCGTCACTGTCAGCCCTCTCTTCCTCTTCTTCCTCTTCTTCATCAATATCATCTACTATAAATCCATCCTTCTCATATTCATCTTGCCCTTCTTCTGCAATAACACAAATTAAATTATTCATAGGCATTGCATACTAAATATGAACCAAGTTAAGACCTGAGTAAACAAATTGACATGTCAAGTGAAGAACTTAAAAAAATAAAAGGCACACATAAGACTTCCGTGACACCAAAACCAACAACAACTAAAATCCAAAAAATATAATACATGTTATATTAAGCCCAATGAATTGAAAATACAAAAGAAGGAATGGATGTGTTAATGCCATGTAAATGAACATGTTTCCCAAAATAAAAATAAGATGAGCAACATAAATTCAGATATGAAACAAAATCAAGAAGAGACAACAAGCCAAACACAATATGAAACAATAAATGCCGTTCAAGCAAACAGATTAAATTATCACCACAACAAAACACTAATTCCTATTCGTTTGAACAATATCCCATGCATATATTTTCATAACCAAAAAAAACCAACCATTAACAAAGCATGATTCTCTGTTTAATTAGCTCTAAGCTTGACTTATATGAATTTACATTACCACTAAAGTTTCATTGTGTACTTGCATAAGCACAAAAGGAAACAAAGCTTAAAATGCATAAAGACGCTAATTCTTATTCATCCTCAACTTCCCAACTTTTCTCCTCAAACAAACTGCCAGTTAACATACGGCAATCTTGAAAACCCAGATTCTACTCCTCCAGCTTTACCAAAAATTGTCAAAAACTTATTTTCTTTTCTCTAATTTCTTTTCCCAGCAACGACACAGATAATCGATTAGAAAGAAGCAATACAAAAATCACTCCTGGCAATGGAACCTGTACATTCAAAAGCCGAAAAACTTGAATATCCAACAGACACAAGTCCCCTAAAATTTCCATGAAATTAAACCCTAGCGCTATAAAAATTTCAAAATTCGACCCAAATCCAAATCTCTCACCATCATCTTCATCGTCTTCATCTCCATCTCTACCCTCAACTGCATCCCCCTCAACGGGTTCTTGTTCTTCTTCGACTTCGTACTCGATCTCATCTGAACAAAAAAAGAGCCCATTTCAGAGCCTTATCAGGCAAAAAAGATTAAAGATTAGGGCATGTGGGGGGTCGACCTTCCTCGTCAGAAACAACGTGCTTGCCCATTTTTTTCACAGAGAGATGCGGATTAGGTTCAGTGCAAACCCGAAAGAAATGCAAAATCTTGCAATCAGTGAGAAACCCTACAGAGCCAAGTGAGAGATTTTGAGCCGCGAGTAAACTATACCAGCGACCTTTTGTTTTTAATGAACGCGAAAAGTCTTTGCGAGAGAGGCGGTTCATATAACGCGGGTTAACAAGTTCAGCCGAGCAGGCCCAAATGAAGTTCGGTTTTCGGGTGAAACAAATTGTACGAGGGGAATAATTTCAAAATCACCCCCAAGGATTTCCAATGTCATCATGCCCGGATCATTCAAGTTGGAGGGGACTCTCCGCCGAACGGTTAATGTTTTTAATAGTCATCCCTTATCTGGGTGCAAATGAATTGAACTGAATGCTAGTTGGTTCAAGCTAGCTTAACAGATTCTTATTAGAGCTTAAGATCAAGCTTCTTACTCAACAAATTCATCACTAAGTTCATGTTTTCCCTAAACATAATTAAGATTAAGTAATTATTGATAACTTAAATTTGGCTCAAAATAAAGGTTTGAATCTAGTTTAGTCTCAGAATACAATTTGTATTGTGTATTCAAAAGTAGAATTCAGCACTGATTGGCCTTCAAATTCAAACACAATAGTAGAATTACATCATTCAAAATGCAATTCAAACAAAACATCATTCTTATACACCATTATCCTTCAAATTCAAATTTCACAATATTCATAACCCTAACAAATAAACAACATTCTAAGACTTATATCAATTTACTCTAGCATATGATAAAATATCAATTTACTCTCTGTGATCAGATATAAAAAAATAATTCACATAATAAAATACTGATTTAACCCTAAAATTAGGGGTATGTTTGAATAGACTATGTTCAAGTTTGTTAAGATTAGACAAATAGGATTTGATACAGTAGCCATCAAATACAAACATTGAGTTTGGAGAAAATCAAACATGAGCTTAGGAGGTGAATAGCTTAGTTGGCTCTCGTTTGACGCATATTTTATACAACAATAAGATTGTTTTATAAAAAACAGTAAAACAATGTCGTTTTCATATATAACAAAATCAAAAAAAAAATATTTTTCTTATGTTATCAATTTCTAACTAGATAACAACAAAATCCTTCTACTGTTCCATTTGAAAGTGCATCTCAATTCGACAGTGGTGCAATTATTCTCTGATGATATTACAAGCATTTTCATTGACACAACGAAGATGAACACATGACCTACACTAGCAACGAGCAAACGTCCTTCTATAATCTGAGGTGATAATCTAAACATGAAATTAAAATTTGGCTACACATTTTTTAGCTTCTCAGTTCAAGGTCATTAACACAACAACAAAGTAGAAATTCTAGTGAAAGTTACTAAGTTCTTCAACCCAATTTGTAATCAATATTTCTTAGTTGGATATTGTAAATGTTGAATTTGTTGGTTCAATTTTCAACCCAATTTGCCATCAATATCATATTGTTGCATTGTGTTGCAATCAATGTATCCATTTGTGTTGGATTGCTAGTATTTGTTATTTGTGATTTGTGTAGTTGGAGTCTTTTTGGCAGGTTGTGTTGTGTAGTTCATTATGTGTATGTGAATTGCACAACATAAATGTCCACAGTATGTTATGGCTAGTTATGTTTATGTAGATGTGGAATGTCGGCATGTCTCCATTTATGTCGGCTTTATGCCCTTGTGATTTCTTTTATGTTAGCTTGAATATGGGTAATCAGCATTCAATTACATAGGAAAACGTTTTAATAAGGTTACATTCAATTTTGTAAGTGCGAGGAGGTTGAGCTTTTACAAAAACACATGGTTGATAACTTGATAATAGAGCCTCGTTGCAAGTCTTTGGGACTTGGCATTTACGTCTGTGCATGAGAAAAAGGGGGAATATATAAATTCTGAATGCAGGACAGATGGTGGTCAAGGTATCATAATTACCATTATTATTTTAGAATATTTCGATCGCATCCATTAATTTTGGGGATATTAATTTGAATACCTAAATTTGTTATTTAAAAATCAATTTTTCAATTTTTTTTCACTTCTACAATTTTAGACAAAATTTGCATGTATCCAGTTTACAATTTTAGCCAAAATTTACACATATTCAATCACTTGTAATCCGTGTGTCACGTTTTTAAATGATATTGTGCATGGATAACTATAGATATCTTATTTACAACCTAACAGAATTATTTTTGATAATAAAAAACTTAAAATAGTTAGTTTAATAATTTTTGAAATACCAAATTGAAAATAGATAGGTAAAAAGTCAAACCATAACCAAAATCAAAACCAAACTACTAACCCAAATAAATAAAAATATATATAATAAAACCTACTAAAAATCCAAACCCAAGACGCTTGGCAAAATAAATACTGAACTCAACCCAAAATAAAAAAAACCCAAGCCCTTGAAGCTAGCCGCCAGGTGAAGAAAGAGAAGAGAGGAGGAAAAAGGCTAGCAACGCGTTAAAAACCCAAGAAGCATGCATGCAGGCCCCATTGGAGAAGGAGGCCTAGGATGGGCCTGTACGCGCACGTGCTCACACACGCCCCCTAATGCGAGAAAGATGTAATTCAAGACAACCACATTTCAAGTAATACTTGAGGAGATTCTTTTGAAATAATTTTTTATTCTTTATATTTTTTCATTTATTTTTTATTTATATAATCTACATATTATATATATTATATAAAATGTATATATGTTTTACGTATGGAAGAGTCACAATATTAAGAAAGGAGGTCCAAGAATGAAGAAGGGGTAGAATTACTGAATGAATACGAGTTGTGGCTAATACCCGAGGCATAAAAGAAGCATTTTCTACGGGATCCCGAAACTACCAGCCACCCCGACCTAATTCATGATAAGCCCACCAACTTCCTGGCAAGATGCCTACGGTTAAAAACCACCAACATGTCAAGATCCAAATTCGAATTGGTTCCTGGTCCCGGTCAGAGACCACTGTGTATATATCTATATATATATTTTTATATGTTTTACGTATATACATATATATTCTACATATTATATAAAATGTGTATATATATTCTATATATATTATACTTTATATATGTATTTTGTACATAAAATATATACTATGTATATTTTATATATATATATATATATATATATATATTATTTTATATATGTACACTATATGTATTCTATATATATAGTCTATATTCTGTATATTAATTATATATATCATGTATAATATGCATACTATGCATATTTTGTATTTTATGTATGTATACATTTACTATACACACACACACACACACATATATATGTGTATATATATACATATATATGTATGTATGTATACATATACACACATTTTGCTTGATTTGTGCATTTGTATATGTTATATTAATATATTGTATGTATATTCTATGCACATATTTGCATTATACACACACACACACTAAGCTTATCGATAGAAAAACTAGCCCACCACTTGATGAAGAAATTTCTCCTTTAGTGATGGTCTTCATAGTTATCAAAATTTTGAGAGAATAAATTAAAACCTTGATGCATTGATTCAAGGAAAATTGATTCATTTAATCCAAAATAATAAAACCATTATTGAAACCATTTTGGAGAATATCTTGGGCAGACTTTATCGAAAATGAGAAACCATGAATGAGTGGCGTTTTGTAGAAATAATATGTTGAACTTGACCTTTTGGTAATCTTTGTAAGTAAATTGCTAGGGTATAAAAGTTTCTGAAATTTTCTTGTTTTCATAAACACTTTGGCCCTAGTCTTTTGGACAATTAATTTTGCAGTTTGAGAAAGCAATTTGCTTTGAATCATTTTTTATTGTAATTATGCATAATCTCTATAGAATTAGTATCTACTAGAATAAATTCGTAATAAGTTCTTGTTTTTAATAAATCATCTAAATAAAAAGGAAATCTTCAAGGAAGATTTTGGCTAATGTTTCTTGTAATGAATTTTGATAAAATTAAGGCTCAAGTATTGTTATTGGAAGAGTCATTTCCTATTCAAGTATTGAGGGTTTGATTTATAACAGAGAGTTTTGATGCATAAGACATCCTAGAAAGTGCAAAAGGCACTTATGGGGTAATCTGTAGTGTAGAAGGCATTATTGGCATGATCAATGCTTGTTAATAATTCTTGGGAGATGAAGTACTTGATTCTTCATCTAGAAGTGCCAATCTAGTTTTTTTTTTTTTTTTTTTTTCGTGAAGATTGATAAATATTTTGAGGACTGATGGGTAGTTTTGTTATGGGAGTCTTCATAGTATATGAGGATTTGGTTTTAGGAATGGCTTCTAGTTTCTTCTTGTCACTCATTTAGTGTGATAAATTCTTTCTTTCCTTGTAGATATTTTTGAGAAAGAAAATCAGAAAGAATATTGTTTTTGCCTTTAATGTGTTATATTTCAAAATCGAAACATGATAAAATAGTTTGCCAACTTGCAAAAATTTGTTTTAAAACTAGGTTTGTAACATCTTTTTGGAAAAAGAATTTTGATGCAACAAAATCAATTCTAATAAACAATTTTTTGTTCATTAAGTCATCTTGAAATTTGGTAACATTTAAAACGATTGATAAAACTTCCATTTTTATGGTTGAATAATTTTTCTGTGGTCCTAATCAAACTCAACAATGAAATATTGATTCTTGATTGTCTATTTGTTGTTTTAATATGATGTCATATCCTATATCAGATGCATCAGTTTCTATGATAAGTGAGGCTTGGGGATTTATAATATTTAAACAAGGTAAAAACTTAATTTTAGACTTAATTCTTTGGATTAATTGGGTGTGATCCTTAGACCATGATAGAGGATTATTCCTTCATTTTTGATGTAAGGGTTCACAGTTTTTCCTTAGGTTAGGAAAGAAGTCTATTACATAATTTAGATATCCTAAAAACCCTTACAATTGATTTTTATCAATGACAACATTAGGAAATTTATCTGCAAATTCTATGACTCTATCGATAGGCTTAATAGTTCTTTTGTTGATTTCATGACCTAAAAACCTAATTTTTGTTTGAAATAATCTTGACTTATTGGCTGAGAGGACCAATCCATTTTTCCAAATTACCTCTTCAAACATTTTAATATGTTTAACGTGTTGATCTACTGATTTTGAACATACGAAGACGTAATCTATATAAGTTACAATAAAATTAATATAATGGTTAAATATGTTGTTCATAATATTTTGGAATTTAGAGGGAGCATTTTTTTAATCGAAAGGGCATAACATTCTATTTGTATTGACCAAAAGATACATTAAAAGTAGTTTTGTACTTGTTTGATTCTTGAATTTGGACTTGCCAAAATCTTGATTTCATATCAAAATTTGAAAATATTGTCGCTAAATGCATAATGTTTATTAATTCTTTCTTGTTGGGTATGGGATGCCTAATCCATTTTAATACTTTGTTTAGTGGTTTACAATTTATAACTAATCTTGACACTCTTCTTTCTTTTTCAGCAGCATTGTTGACATAAAACATTGAGCATAGGAGATTTGCTTGGTTTAATTAATCCTTTTAATAATAGATCTTGTATTTCGTTCTGACAATGAGTTAGTAATTCTTGGTTCATTTGTATTAGTCATGATTTTATCGGAATATCTTTTTCATTAAAATTGTCTTCATAGTGTAGATATACTTTGTGTTATTTTATCCCAAAAGGCATTCGAGAGTGTTAAGCATGATTCTATGATAAATCTTGTTTCTATTGACTTAATTAATTCTTGTGTTGCTTTTTCTTCGAGCTATTTTCTAATTCTTTTATATTTTAATTCATCCTTCAAATATTTCATATGTTGTCTTTTATTATTAATATTATTGACATTAAATATAGAATTATCCTTTAATTGATTCCCATCCTTTAAGATGGTGGCTTCATAAATTTGAGCGTTACATTTTGCCCTAAAATATTGGTCGTAATTCCTTCCTAATTTACTGCAAAAAGATATAATTGTGTAATAAATAGTGTTTCTAATATTATATGCTGGTCTAAATCTTTTGCTAATATAAAAGTATTTTTAATACAAAATGATTCTAAACAAATATGTGCATTTGATAATTTATATTTCATGTTTAGTTGTTGACTATTTACTCATTGCAATTTTTCTCTTGCTTTTTCATAATACTTTATGGGGATTAGTCATTCTCTGATACAATTTAAATCAGCACCCGAGTCTATTAATATTGGTTCATTATGTCAAATTCATTATTGATATTTAATCTTATATAAACTTGCCATTTCTGAAATTGTATTTTTGTAAGGGTATTTATGGAGTTATCATCAATTATAAGTATTTATGTAAAGGGTTTATCTTAAGTTTTTATTTTGCTTTCTAATTTTAAAGTTAATAAATAAGTTTTTATTTCAGTTGTTTCTTTTTATAATTCTTTATTTGATTTTTAAAAGAATTAATTTCGTGTTGCAAATCTTCTATCATTACTGGTGTTGGTTTTTCAAATCTCCTTAAGGTATCTTTCAATTATATTGATTTACTTGATTTTGATTTTCTTCTTGTAATATTAATTCCTTTAATTTTAATAAATATTCTTTCCTTACTTCTTCTTCTTGTATTTTATCTATTATGTCTAACAAAATTGCTTTAATATTACCTCTTGATAACATATTTATTGATTTCAGAGTACAAAAACAAGGTCTAATGGATCCACAATCACTATCTGACGATTAAGGAGTCATAATTCCTTAGGAGGTGTAATCTGAATCTTCTTGAATTTGATATACTATACTTTCATCTTTAGAGCTTAACGATTCTTCTTCTGATTGAATTAAGCTTAATAACTGATCTTTTAATTCTTCATCTATTTTTAATTCTCTAATTTTATTTTTTAAGGGACATTTTGAGGCGTAATGACCTTCCTTTTTACACTTATAGCAACCAATATTTTTCTTTGTCTTTCTTGATGATTTAAATTTTTTACTTTTATAAGGTCTTGTTTTCTCTTCATATTTCTTATAAGGTTTTTTTCTCTTATAGTGAGTATCTTTATACTTTCTTTTCTTATATTTTCTTTATTGAGTCGAGGTGGAATTAAATTTTCATATCCATATAGGCTACAAAATCCGCTTAATTTTGATATTCTCTGTTTAACTTGATATTTTAATTTTCCTTCCAATTTTAAATCGTGCATATAATAAATGCTTCATTATTAATATGATTAATTAATTATATATCTTGCATATAATTTATTTAATGAATTTTTGACTATTTGACTAAATAATTTTGGTTATCCGTTTATGAATTTTTCTTTTTAATATCTTTTTCTACAGTTACTTCTTATGTATACTATTAATAGAAACATAACTTTGTACTATTTAAAGTCTACCATTGTTGGACATCTTAAATTGAATAATATTTCTTTTGCTTTATTTTTGAATATTGTTGGATCTCCTAAAAAATATTTGGTTTTTGTGTATAATAATGTGGCTACAACATCTTCTTCTTCATAATTGATTATTGTTGTTCCTTCTTGTTTGATGTACTATTTTCTAGTGGTTTTGATTTGTAATCTTTGTAATTCAATTAATTCATTATCCCATCATGACTTAAGGTTTCCAATAAATTCAGATATAATCATTGGTAATCTAAATTATTATTGACTTTGTAAACAGTTGATGCCATTAACATTCCTTGTATCGTATTCATTATTTAATGTTTTGTCATTCTGTTTATGTTTTATTCATATATACTTGATCTATTATATTGTAATTGAGTTCGTTGCGTCCATTCATTGTATTGTATATCTAATATTGTTGGTTGATTGTAATAATTTCTTAGTTTCAGATAATTGTATTTTGATCTTATTTTGTTCATGTCGGGATTTTCATCTATATTGAATTGTTCTTCTAAGAGCATTATATTGGTATTATATGAGAGCACATTTATTTTGGGTGAGAAGGATTTATCTTTCAAGGTTAACTGATCTAATTTTTTATTGATTGCTTTTAGTATCATATCATTATTGCCCAATTTTACTTTTGTGATATCTTGGATATTGTAAGGTGTGAGCAAAGAGTTTTGGATTTGATTTGCTATTGGTGAGTTTTGAGATAAATTTCGGCATAAATTTTGGTAAATTGATTTTCTCTCTCTCTCAGGGGTTAGAAAGAGAGGATTCTATTCTATTTAATTGATTTCCTATGGTGTGTAGGATTTGATATGAATAATTATTTTGATGTTGGATTTTTTTTTTTTATCTCTTATTGTAGATGTTTGTGTTCATCTATTGCATTAATCATGTTAGAAGGAAAAACAATTACTTCGGTACTTTGATGTTGAATCTTAATTTCTTCTAAAGGGGGATGCATTAAAGTAGTTGTTTGATTATTTGTGGTTTGCCAGGTTATTGTTATTGGAGTAGAAGTTATAGTATTTAAATTTTGTGCAACTAATTCTTTATAATGAGCTTTATTGAAAAGCCAATCGAAGAAATAAATATTCTATTGTAAATTGTTCATACATTGATACCATTCTTGTCTTACTTTGTTTTGAGATTGTTTATCAAATATATCAAAAAAGATTTTATTCTTAAGTTCATTTTATGGGCAATTAAAATCTTCTTTGAGTAATTATTTATTGATAGTGAAGTCTAATTTGTTTTGAACTTTACTTATTGTAAATACTTGAGGATGTAATCCTAATATTTTTGATTGCTTGGGTGATGATGGTTGAGGTTGTTCATGTAATGGTGGTGGAACAACATGTGAATAATTTACTCTTGATAATTTTGGATTACTTGTAGATGGACTTGATGCTATTTCATCTATATATATTATAAAATTGTTAGGTGTTGAAATCCAACTATAAAATTAGGTGTTAGCCAAAATAGGTTAGGTCACTTTATAAGTTAGAACTCATGACTGCTAATAATAAGTTATTGAAGTTTAGATTTTTTGCATCTCTTCATAATACTAATATTGGAATAATTTATCCTAATGTAAATAAAGGTTTTATAGCTACTTGTACTAATCCTATGTGTAAGAATTTATAGTCATTTTGTTTATGATGTATTATAAATGATTTAGAGAATAATTATATCTATTGTACACCTACATTTGATATCGTAACTGTTTCTTCATGTTATTTAATACATAATAAAAAAGAAATTTGGAAGTTTCCATTTAATGTATTGTTTTTTTGTTTACAGGACGAATGTGCCATTTATGTAAATATTGGCCAATTCTTGCCATATTGATTTCTTGAGTGTTTATTGATGGCGTTAATTCTAAATTATTATGATTAATAGTATTATTGTCGTTAATGGTTTGATTGTTGAGTCTAAAAGATTGTTGATTGTTTCTTCTACTAGATAATCTTCTGATTAAAGACATTTTTATTAAAGTTTAATTATTCTAATTATTAATTCTGATTTGTGATTTTTACTTCTACAAATTATGAGGCCACTAACTAATACTAGGTGTGAGACCACTACTATGACCACCTATTACGATTGAACAAATGGATTAATCGATTGAGCAAACGTACCCTCTTTAGCTGACCAAATGTATCTAAAGGGTAGAAACTAGAAATTCTAGTTAAAACAAGAAGAATAATTAAACTATATTAAAATCAATAATTTAATCAAAAAATTTTAATAACAAAAATTTTTTCAATTAGAGATGAGAAGCTAACAGAAAAACTTGGCTTTGATACCATTTCGTCTATGTTCCATTCATATATATTTGATCCATTATATTGTGCTTGAGTGTCTTGCGTCCGTTCTTCGTATTGTATATCTGGTATTGTTGGTCGATTATATAAGAGTGTCTGCAAAAAAGGTTGTAATTTTTATTTCATTTTCCGTCTTTTTTTTCATGGGCAGATGTAATTTATTTTATGTGTGTGATTGATAATAATATTGTATTATGTGATAAACGAGACATAATTAAACTCAATAATGTGGCTAACAAACAAACCATCAGAGTAAAGGTCGACATTTGGGCTAGACAACCATATCTGACTCTTCGAATCTAACTTATTTGTTCTCATCAATGTGTACTTTTTTTAGGCAACCTTTGGATGGTGGCTCTATAGACTCCATAATAAGTTATAAACCCGTCATGCGCTCTCTTTGATCACGTCTAAGGTAATTAAATAAGAGTGGTAAGTCTGTCTTGGCTCAACATAATAAAAACCTATACTATCGCTCTAGTGACTCCATTGGGGACATTGTGAAGAGTCAATCTTGATGTGTTAAGTTTGTAAAACACTTCTGAGTTTAATCAAGTTTCTTGTATTGCATAACAGTAACACTTACTGTATACAGTGCATACGATGTACATGATATTATTATATATTATTATTATTATTATTTTATTACTATATTTTTTTTCCACCGTATAATATCATAATCACTATATTAATTATTTACAATATATATAAAAGTATCACACCCACATATACTTATTGAAAATATGCATGTCGCGGAAGCAAGAACATGAATAATCACTATATTAAAAATTGTATATATATGCATGGAAAACTGTAGATATAGTAGAGCTAAAACACATAGATTGCATGTCATCAATACAAGTGAGAACCCACTCAAAATTGTATCCTGCTCCATAGCCATCTTGCGTCTCATCTAACATGTAACAGAAACAAAACTTTAAAGAATAAGTGACAAATCACTCAGTAAGTATTCCTTAACTCTACCCATAAAAAAGTTCATATTCTTGAGTATTCGTGACTTGTCATGATCATTATCTGATTTTGTGTCTTATTATCATACTTACTTTATTTCTTGTTTTAATATCATTGCTTCGCAATTACATATCATTATATCTTTGCTCTATTTCATTGCATATTGTGTGAAATCATGTTTATGCTGAAAATCATATATTAGCCGTTGAGCCTACTTTCTAGAAAACATTTTTTGAAAATAACTATTATGATCCAAAGATCATATAATAAAATATACCTAAAATCTCTCTTTTATATAGAATATATATATAAACTGTATTTTGAAAAATTATTGTGCTGATCAGACTGATGAATACTATCATGACCCAAGGTTAGAATTATCCTTTTAGGCTTGAAATCGAGGTTAAAAGTGAGATGTGATAAGACATAAAGTTAAGAGAGTTCAAGAGTAAAACAGTCATTTAAAAGTTATATATGACTTGTACATAGGTATTCTTGGGGGAATATTCCATATATGCCACAAAAAGAGAGAAAATTTGAGATTTCCATTAGACATATGACCATGTGCCTTAGGCACACGATTGTGCATTACCTTATTTAGCTATACATACTTTTTGTTTTCAACTTTTACGTAGTTTTAGCTTTCATAGTCTTAATTTTCTTTTCCCTAATGAACCCTAGAGTTGTAAAAAGAGATCAACTAGTAGCGTAACATAAGATTAAAGATCTAGAGACCCCAAGAGAGAGAGATTCAACAATCATGGCTAGGGCTAAGTGTTCCCTTACTTCTTTCACCTTGTTTCATAGCATGTTTTCTCTATGATTTGAGTTTTATGGATGTTTGCTATTTGATTATCTTGTTTAAACATGTGAATGATGATGTAGAAGTTGATTAAGTGGCTGATTTTATGAGAATATGCTTATATGCTTGTATGCATGAGTTTCACACTTTATTTTAAGAAATATGGCTTGGCTAGTATGATTTTGATGAGATTAAGGATTATGTTCGAGATATGTTGATGCCTTGAGTGCGTGAATCCATTTGTTTAAGCTTTAGAAATGTTTGGATGGAAAATGATTGGGATTTCTATGTTTCCAGATAGGTGTTACAGAGATTGAGTTAAGCACATGACCATGTACCCATAAATGCACGATTGTGTGGCCTTATTTCTACAATAACATGGTCATGCATACCTGAAAAGCCTAGGCACACACCAGAGTGAACAAGAACACGTGGTGTGCTTATTGCCAATTTCACACACCTGTGTAGCATAACATAAGAGTGTTGTATAAGTAGTCACACACCTGTGTAAGTGTAGGACACAGCTTTGTGCTTTGATGCATGCTCATGTGCCCTGCACCATACACTAATGTGCTAAACCAAGAAATCATAAAAAGAATTTCAGAAGCCAACATGACTGTGCATCCTTTTGCATGATTGTGTGCTAAGTTCTATACACGCTCGTGCACCTTAAGAAAAGGATATGATGGAATGTAAAGCAATCTTAAACCACTCTAAGCCACTTTTAAGTATACATAACTCAATAATATCAAAAGAAAACAACATATCATGCGTGATTAGTAGCATATAGCATGATATGTCATATCATAGTTTTCAGAAATAAATCCAAGGATCCAATAATATGTTTTAGAGTATAAATATATGATATTTTAGACATCAGTTATAGGTGAAGAAGAAAGGGTGCTTGTGAGTTTCCACACCTATTAGATAAGGAAACCAGTGTTCGTTAAGGAAGATATGTTTATTAACCAAGCTTATTAGAGAGAGTACTAACTGTGTATTTATAGTTTTAGTAGGATTGGACTCACACGGTTAAGGTGTCAAATCCTTATATTCGTCAATTTGGCTAGTATAGTAGTTATTTTCAAATATTGTATTTTCAAATTCAACTTTTTAGTATATGCTATATGTATATATTTAGGATTTTTGGATCATAGATACTATTTCAAATAGAGTTTTCAGAAAATAGACCTAAGGACAAATCTTTATAGTTTTCATTTACGAAATAGTTTTCATTGAATTTAACTATATGAATTAGGAGGAGAAATGATCATTTGGATATTCCTTGCTTGTGATATGAAATTGTATGGTTAAAGGGAATAGTCATATATATCTTATGTAAGAATTGATTGAAAAATGGGGAGTTTTTCAATTGTTTTAGAAATGGAGAGAAATGTTTTTTTTTTGCTTAAAAAATAAAATATTTAAATGAGAGGAAGATTTTTTTTTTGTGCTTAAAATGATTTCTTTTAATATACATTTTTTGTTTATAACAAAATGGAAGAGAATGTGTAGGTATGTTAAAAAATATATATATTGGAATTTTGTTATGGAAATTTTTTAATGTGTTTTGATTATAATTGTGCTTAAATGCATTTTAACATAAATTTTGTTATTAATAAAAAATAGGAAGATTGTTGAATCTTTGTTTGTTTTGATTTGATGAAAATACTATATAAAAATATCTAACTTGTCTTTATATAAATTATCCATGACAACAATCTAGGACCCGCCGCCACGCGTACTCCTGCTGCTGAATACTGAGATTCTTTTATTAACAATCTGGAAATACGGATACACGCGACAGGAATCCTACGAAAATAAAATCTTCTGCAATACAACTGAATACAAATATGGAAGCGAAACTGAAACATACATTAACTATATAATGGGCCCAACTGGCCTTTATTATATATACATAAACTGCTCTGTATATATACATACATCTGAGAAAGTACAAAAATTACATATGACCTAACGGGTCCAAAACTAAAACTGTACATACTGAAAACTATGGTGTAGGGCCCTCTCCTGCTAGCCTCGATCCACCCGCTTCTCGTCAACAGCACGCACACTTGAAAAGGAAGGAAGAAGGAGGGGGATGAGTGATAAAGATCACCCAGTAAGCATTCCTTACTTCCCTCAAAACCCAATCAAGCAACATACAATCACAAACATACCTGGCCTTGGCCCTATTCATACATCTAGTCGCTTGCTAGAATCTGAAACTGATTACTCTGATTATCTGAATCTCATTCATTTACTGATATCATTATTATCCATGTCATGATGTGTATGTCATGTCATGCTAATTGAAAATAACTATAGAAGCATGTAACTGAATATCTGAATATACCCGAAGGTACCTGTTGTGTTGATCAGGCTGATGAACACATGGATTTGGCATCCTGGTCATGTGGGCTGAACAGTCTAGCTACTGGCTAGAAAGCTGAAATAAAATGCTGAATAATCTGACTAGTGTCAGAAGGTTGAATCTGAAATTGTAGCATCCTAGGTTAGAAAGCCCTTAGGGGAAAAGTTTCGGGGTTAGAAATCGAATTCAGAAAGAGATTGAGAGTTTAGATAAGTTCAGGGGTGAGTTAGTAAGTTTTCGAAGCCGTGTGGCTTTCGTAAGAATCCTTTCGAAAGGATTCGATCAGGCGAGTGAGCGGGAAATGGATTAAGTCCATTTTCCCTTGTGCACACCCGTGCATGGCATAGTATATAAGTAAGAGCCGAGAGAATTGTCATTTCTTTTCTCACACATTTGCATTTCAGCCAAATTTCTCTCTTCATTTTCAGTTCGTCCCGTCCCTAGAGAGGAAATTCAGCAGCAAATAGCTCCCGATCAAGTTAGAGAGTGAAGAGAATAGTTTGAAAGTTTGTTTTCAGAAGCATTGCGCGAGGTAAGTGTTCTCTTACCTTTTCCTTACGTTTCCCAGCTTGCTTTGTGAGTTTTGATGCCATGGATGGGTTAATTACATGTGGATGAATGTTTGGAATGCCTATATGGCTTTGCATGTTGATTTTGATGATGAAATTCCACCCTTAAAGCATGCATGTCTGATGTATGTGTTTTAGTGAGAGAATCAAGAAGTTTCCATGGTAGATTTCATGATGATTGATGCATGTGATGGTTGATGCTTGAATTGTGTTATATGAGGTGCTGGGAATGCATATTTGGAGTGATTTTAAGTTTGAATGTGATTTGGTATGAGTTTAAGGCAAGTTTCCGGCGGTGCTCTTGTTGAAGAACAAGACGCACGGTCGTGCGCCCGTATGGTACGGTCGTGAGTCTTTGTTTTTCCAGATGCACGCCCGTGTGTACGCCGTATGCACGACCAGAAAATGCACATGCACGCCCGTGTGTCTGCAGACGCACGCCCGTGCATGCGCTTTCAATGAAAAGTTTCTAGAATTCTAGTAACTTACACGGCCAGACGCACGACCGGTGCACGACCTCGTGCGTCCAGACTCACGCCCATGCACTTTTCTCATACGCCCGTGCACCTGCAGATTTTCAGAAAAAGAATTAAAAATGAGAAATAAAGCATGTGCATTCAGATTAATGATATAAATGCTTCAGATAAGCATCAGGTAAGCACGAATTCAGATGATAAGCTGCATATGCATATCATGGCATGACATGTAGCTTCAAAAAGAATCAAGGGATCCGAATCCAACAGTATTCAGTATTTAGAGCCTAATGTACGGGTGAGAGCATTAGGTGGAACACGAGGGGGCATCTATGGATATTCAGCCTTTTGACACCAGTCAGAACGCTCAGCAGTATTTCAGATTCAGTTTCTGACACCAGTCAGAATATTCAGCAGCATTCAGATTTTACCATCTGACACCAGTCAGATCGGGAAGCAGTATTCAGATTCAGCTTTCTAGCCAGTAGCTAGACTGTTCACCCCACATGGCCAGGATGTCGAATCCCTGTGTCCACCAGTCTAATCAGCACAGCAGGTACCTTCGGGTACATTCAGATAGAGTTATTAAGATATATGCACCCATCAGATATATTCAGTTAGCATGTCATAACATACACCTCATGACATGCATAAATATGATATCAGTAAATGAATGAAATTCAGATGTTCAGTAATCAGTTTCAGATACCAGTAAATGCATAGATGTATGAATAGGGTCGAGGCCCAGGTATGTTTGATTATTGTATTTGTTTGTGCTTGCTTGGGTTTTGAGGGAAGTAAAGAGCGCTTACTAGGTGATCTTTATCACTCATCCCCCTCATTCTTCCATCCTTTTCAGGTGGTTCGTGCTGTGGTCGAGGAGCGGTTGGATCAAGGTTGACGGAGAGGGCACACACGCACACCGCGATCTCAGTATGTATGGTTGTAGTTTTGGACCTGTGTGGTCATGTGTATATACCTTATGTACTCTGATGTAAATGAACAGTATGTATGTATATATATATGTGAGAAAGGCCATTGGGCCCATTGTATAGAACAGCTTGTATATTTCAATGATGTATTCCAGTTTCAGCTTTCGCATTTGTACTCTGAATGTATAGCAGGTTTCAGGAGTTTTATTTATTTTCGTAGGATTCCCGTCGCGGGTACTCAAGTTTTCAGATAATTAATAAAAAGGCCTTCCAGAATACAGCAGCAGGGGTACTCGTGGCGGCGGGTCCTATAGAAATACTGAATAATCTGACTGGTGTCAGAAAGCTGAATCTCACAGATACCTCCTCGAGTTCACTCAATACTTTAACCTATACATCAGGTTCTGAATACTGATATCTACTGAATTCAGATCTCTTGATCCTTTCTTATGCTACATGTCATGCTATGATATGCTCATGCAGCCTTTACTGTCTAATTTCATGTGAATCTGATGCTCTTTAGTCTTAGAAATTAGTTTTCCATGCTTAATATTCATTTTCTGAAGTTTCTGGAAAAGCTTGCTGTTGCACGAGCGTGTGGGCAAGACACACGGGCGTGTAGGGCAAAGGCACACAGGCGTGCAGGACAAAGGCACACGGGGTCGTGCGCTGGCCGTGCAGCCGATCGTGCATACTTCTAGAATTATGGGCGTGTTTCACTGAAATTGCTTACACATGGTCGTGTCCCTCAGGACACACGGGCGTGCATCTGTAATTCTGGCCATGCACACAACGTGCACATGGGCGTGTTCCTGCAAATACAAGGACACACGGTCGTGCCATGCAAGCACACGGTCGTGTGTCTTGTTCTCCAACAAGAACACCCGTCTGGAAATTGGACAATGCACATACCATTTCTCAATCAACCTCAAATCAAATTCTAACACACATTCCCAGTACTTCAATAAGCACATTATAAGCATCCAATTCAACATGCATCAATTATCAAAGATTCTACCATGGAAGCACCTTTATTCTCTCACTAAACACATACAACAAGCATGCATGGTTCAAGGATGGTAAATTTAGCATCTCACACAACAATCATCATCATATAAGCATGCACGAAGCTCATCAATATGCAATAGATTCATCCAAGCATCACAATTCATCAAAACATGTTGGGAAAACTCAAAGAGAAGTAAACGAACACTTACCTCTCGCCATAGCTGCTGGAAAGCTTTCTATCAAACTATTCTCTTGGCTCTCTCACCGGATTGAGAGTTACTGGAGGTGAAATTTCCTCTCTAAGGTTGGGAGGAGCTGAAACAAAGAAATGAAATGCTAAAATGGAAAGCTAGGTGAGAAATGAAATTTCAATCCCCTGTGTCACTTTTATATATGCCACTTCCACGGGCGTGCAAGTCAATGTGCACGGGCGTGCACATGGAAAAATGAAGATTATTCATTTTTCGCGCTTCGCATTATCTAAACCTCTCTAAAGGAATCATACGAATGTCACACAGGCTCTGAAAACTTACTAACTCACCCCTAAACTCTTATAGACTCTCAATCTATTTCTAAATTTTATTTCTAACCCCAAAACTCTACCCCTAAGGGCTTTTCTGAATCTAGGATGCTACAAACAAGGACAAAAGAGTTTATTTTTACAAGTTTGGCCAAGTATACAGTTGTATGTGTCATGGTAATATGATTGTGTGTCACTTACACAGTGTAACATGACTGTGTGTCATAGGATCTTAAATTGTGTAGGTGTCTATGTAGCATACGATCGTGTAACTTTTGAGCATATAATTGTATGTCATAAAAGTGAAGACACACTACCAAGGTTCTCATGCAAGTTTAATCGTGTAAAAGTCAAAAGTTAATACTTGGATACACACCCATGTAGAGAAGAAACATGACCATGCAAACATCAAACTTTGTTAGTGTACATCTCGTGAAGGGTATTGTAGTGCAAGTTCATATGGCCTTTTGAAAATTTGAAGCCTTGAAGATATGAAGACACATAGTTATACGTATGGTGCACACACTTATACTAGATTGGTACGATATAAAAAAAGTCAACCATTAGACTATATTTAATGATAAAAACATGATCGTGCATCTACCCAAAATTTCTCTAATAGATTTCAAATCAGATGCAATGAAGTTTTTCATTCTAACATAATAAAAGCAAGTTGATTTGAAAGAATGAGAAAATCATGCTTTAGACTTTTATTCTTTTCATTCTCTAATTCTCTGTACTATTTCTCTCCAAACTTTATTTGTATACCTTGGGAGAAACCTTTGTGCTTAACTTTTGTATTAGCCTTTAAAAGGAAAATTGATATCTTTGTATTTGATCTCCAAAACCCAAAAGTACAATCCCGTGAAATTAGTGGTTAGGTAAAATCACATGAAACTATTGTAAGCCCAAGCTTTTGTTTTAAAACTAGTGCGAAGGGTAAAATCCTTTGTATAGAGAAAAAACTATAAGCAGGGATGCTTAGAGGAACAAATGTAAGATTGTTGATTCGATTGAATTGTTGTTCATTTGTATGTAAACGCGTTATTGGATGAAAAGTTTTCATAATTGGAAAAAATTCTTAAAAATCCTATTTACCCCCCTCTAGGATTATTTTTAGCCATTTGGGGTTTATTAAGCTCACTATTCATAGATACAATGATGTTATTTTTCAAACTAATAGAGATGATTTTAAATCCTAATCGAGATTTGTGTTTTGTATGAATGGTGGTGCAATTAGAAAAGCTCGAAACAAAGTATTGTTGTTATTTCTATGATTGAGTTTGAGTACATTGCTTTGGCTAAGGCAGGCAAAGAGGCAGTTTGGATTAGAAAGTTCATATTTGAACTTAGAGTGGTGCTTAAAGTTGTTGAACTTATAGGCTTTTATTACGACAACAATGGGGCTATTATGTAGGCTAAGAAATCATAGTGTTATAAAAAATCCAAACATATTCTTAGACAATTCTATTTAGTATGTCAGATGTACATAAAAGGATGTGAAGATCGAGAGATTTAATACAAATGATAACTTGGTTAATCCACTAACTACACCATTGTCGCAATAGAAACATGATAGACGCATAGCCTCATATGGCATTAGATGTGTGTTTGATTAGGTATAGTGCAAGTGGAAGATTGTTAAGATTGGTCCCTTATAACCTTATGTATGTTATTGTATTTTTGTATTTACTTAGATTTTATTGTAATTTATAAATACATTATGATTATTAATAATGATGAGATATTTTAGTCATATTTATGTTGGTGCATATATGTGTGTGTGTGTGTGTGTGTGTGTGTGTGTGTGTGTGTGCATGTATGTGTATGTATAACGTGCATTTAGTATGATAGAACCTTGACGATGAAATCAGATGATTGATTATACTTTCTATAATAGTTATACTAGAACTGGTATGTAATCCCGATATCACCATGACACCGTAAGGGTAGTAATGATAGTGTAAGAATTATCATGGTGTATGTAATCTTATCAAAGGACGAAAGTGGCTTACACGTAGCAAGGTTTATTACTTGCAATCTAGTCTGACATATGGGTGCATGGTTTAGTGATCATATTCACTGGATTGACCCAATGATGAAGATCCCATATAAAGTGTGTTCTTCTGTGTCAATAAATCAATCCTTATGACTTGTAAGTGATCTTTTGACTTGAGATTTATTGAACTGTTTTATACTAAGAGTGATACTATTTGACATCATCAAATGTATCACCATAAATAAGGTTTTATAAAGGTAAGTGATCAATTGCATCATGATCAATGTGAAGATTATAGTATATCAACACAGGGCTTATCGTTCTTGGACAAGAGAGTTGTGTCTCTATTGAGTATTTCTAAAATCACTAAGTTTATGACAATAGTTGGATTGATTGTTATTGTATCCAACGTCCCTATTTAGATATTTACGTATATGAGGGCTTTATAAGATAAACACAAATCTATGTCTTTGTCGTAAAAGACGCAATGACAAAGGGATCGTATTGTATATCAACTAGTAAATTGATCAAGTTTAGAGATGGTCATTGACACTTTATTATTGGGTTGATCATAATGTTTTGTTAGAGATGGTTTTTTTTTATCTATATTCATATCTGATTAGGATCTAACTGCTATCAACTTAGTAGGAAGCTTATAGGTCAGACAAATATAGGAGTTGATAGCTCAGGAGATAGGGAATTGGTTACCTTGGTATTTGTATTTGGGTGTTATTGCATGCAACTCACTTATTCGACTCAAATTAGGTTAAAAAGTCATGATTAAATATTCGCCTTGACACATGATCATATATGTTACGCACATATGATTGACTTAAATTATTTGTTTGACCAAAGTTAAATGAAATATTATTGACACATAACCATGCAGTATTTACACAACCATGCTTGCAATAGTAAATGTATGAGCAGTGGTGTATTATACTATGTGACTTACAACTGTCCAAATACGGTGTACGACCATGTGCCTGTTCCTATAAATAAAGGCACAATTTCATTTGACAAGTGCTCATTGATTTTGTGAGATTTTATACTACTGATATATATTATAAATACCTCCTAAACACTTGTCATACACACATCTTGCCTAAAAAAATACACACTTATATATCGATCGAACTAGCATTTGGAAAATATACAGATCTCATTCAACTATTTCGTGTGAATACTATTCGTACCAAGAGCTTGTCAATTAACGGATAAATAAACAATACACTACTAGGAGTAAGAAATTTAGAGGGGCAAATCATAGCTACACTTTTTAAAAACACCATATATGTGTTTTAATATTATTTTTCATATATTTTGATAGACATGATCGAATTTTAGAATTCTTGGATTTTGTAATGAGTTTTAAATTTTACTGCATGACTACCTTTCATCGATTGTGAGATTCCAACAAAATCTTGGTTCAAGTCCAACAATGATTTTTTCAATTGAATTTTTTCACTATGTCAACAAATTATTTTCATGTTTTCTAATGGGTGATAGTTTAACTAATCAGATCAATTAGTACGATCTAATTTTTAAAACTATGATAGGCCAAAAAATTGGGCCTCCTTGTAAAAAATGACCAACCCGTAAGCATTTGGGTTGTGTATTGCATTGAGAAAGGCCACACCACAGATATATACACTCCAAGTGGCTAATGCTTGTTGAAGAGAACCATCAGTAAAAGCCATTCATGACTTGTGGAAATCAGTCCATGAATTTGCTTTGGCTCTGACTTGTGGAAAATTCCATGCCAAATTTGAGCTTACGATCTTGTAGGTTTTTTTTGTTTTTCCAATGCCTTTGTAAATTTTTATTAGCAAATTTGAGTTTAAAAGCTTTTAGGGCTTTGTTACCCAATGACTTACAATATTTGATCCATCAATTTGCGTTTTAAACTTAGCCCGAAAATGAGTAGAAATTGAAGATCGACTCTTGACTTTTTAATAATGGCCCAAAAGCATTCAACATTAGCCCACAAAATTATGGACTTTTATGGTCAAACTTGAGCCTAAAATGGTTTAATATGTTTTTATATAAATCAGCCCACTTACCAGAAATATATGCTAGAGAAAATCATCTCCTTAGATTATAAAATGCTCAAGAATTTCCCCCAAGGGAAGCTTGGATAAGAAGGTCCATGCAGGGCTAAAAAATCAATTGCGGATTCGAGTCTCTAACTCACCATATCAAATTAGACTCTTTAATTATCTAGTGAAAATAGTTATAAAATAAGTTATTCATCTAAGATTTATTGATCCATTATGATTCACTTCAAAAAATAGATGTGTGTGTATATATATATATAAAACCGATGACTTAATAATCTTGGAATTGGGCTGAAGGATTTTAAAACAGATTCCAATATAACATACTCAATCGCACTTTTAGCTCTTATGATGTCATCCAATCATTATGCCTAGCAACCCCAATTCTTTCGAAACTTTGAAAGACTCTTCCTCTTTTCGCTTCAGTTAAAAGCGGTCTCCTTTTTCTCCTTGACCTCCGCTGATCTTTTACTCCAACTTCTTCTTAAGATAAGAAAAAAATGGTGCAAATTAATTATCTAGTGAAAGGAAGCTTTTAATTGAGGCTTAAATTGTCACAAAAGTGATTAACCAAATGGTGGTGTCTCTTTCTATTTTTTGGCTGGTTTTATTTATAAAAGAAAAGCCGTTGTTAAATTTTTTAAATAAACTATACGGGATAAAATGTATTTTACAACTTTTTTTAAACAAGCAATATAAGACAAGATTCAAAACACAACTTCATCAAATTCTTTTTTGCCTTGAATTTTACTCTTCCAACTCCAATTGCTTCCCTAATCTGGGCCAAGTGGTGAAGTTTTAGAAGATCAAGATGCTTTTGATTTTTTTTTCAAGAGTGGGTTTGAGCCATTTTGGTGTTGGAGTTGAAAGGCTTAAATTGTTTCTTCTTACTTTGGACGAGATAATGGTTGATGACCATGTTGTTCTTCTCTTAATAGTGTTCGATGCCAAAGTCATACCCCAATAATTTCATAAGCTACTTCTATTGAAATTTAATCATTATCCATCGTTTCCATAATACTTGAGGCTATTTTGGTCAGTCTATGTCACAAATTTTTGCACAGGAGATAAATATACTATTTTTGGTGCTAAAGCCACTGAGTTTCTTCACATAAGTTGACAAGGTAGGTAAAGTGCTTACCTTTGGGACTAGCGTTAAAGCAGGCCAATAAGCATTTATTTTGCATCAATACTGCAGTGGCAGAGGAGTTGGGTAATGTCACTATTGGTGCTTTAGTCACCGCCTCTTTTGTTGGATAAAGCAGTTGTCAATTTCCTCCCTCCATTTTAAAACATTTTTTCTAAGCGTGCTTGTCAAGGGTCCCTGATAGTAGTCAATAAGACCTAAGAATCCTCTTAACTATTTAGTGTATTGGATTTGGACTACTTAATCATGACTTCTATTTTTTTATCGGCTTGTCGTGCTCCCCGGTAATACGCCCCAAGCAATGTATATGTTTTTCGGCCAAAAGCCCTAAACCCACCAAGGTGTTTTCTGATAATAAAATTCCACCTATTTCAAAAAGGCGAAAGGACTTAGTCCCACCCAAGGTTCACTGAAAAGACCGAAACTCATCCTTTAATTTTGAAAAACCCAAACACTCACCCTTGACCATTTTTCATTTATTTTTTCTAACTTTTTTAGTGAAATGATTAAATTACCCTTATCATAAAAAAATATAATAAAAATATAATTTAATATTTAAATAAAATATAAAAAAAATAACCATCGCCGTCGGTGCCGGTAGTCACGAATAAACAAATTAGGAAATTGAAAAACAACCTCTTGATTTATAGGAAGACTGGACATAACTGTCTTATTTGGAGGAAGAGGCCATTTTTTCGGAGGTGGTTAGGAGATCGTTTTTGACCTCTTAGTTCTTTTTAAAATTTTAAATTAAATTAAATTTATTATTTTAAAATTTTAAATATTTTTATAATTTATTTTAATATTTTTATATCAAAAAGATAAAAATTTTATTTTAATTGTTATTTTTTAACCGTTGATTGTTTGATAAACGGGGTAAGTATTTAGGGTTTTAAAAATTAGAGGGTGACACTTTATTTTTAGTAAACCTTGGGTGGAAAAATGTCTTTTGGCCTTTCAAAAACCCAAACACTCGTTCATAAAAATACTTTCAAAAAAATAAATAATATTATAATAAATTTTAATATTAAATAATAATATATAATATTGATAATATAATAATACAAATTTTAAAATTAAAAATAATCTATTGATATTAATAATTTTAATATAAAATAATGTTGATATAATAATAAAAAATAAAAAAATAAAATTTAATTTATTAACTTTGGTTAAGTGAAGGTGTTTGACTTTTTTGAAAGTTGAAAAAAAAAAACTTTGTCAGTCAAGGAAACTTGAGGTGGGATTAAGTCTTTTGGCCATGTTTTTTTTTTTTTTTTTTTCTTAGCAAACCTACATTTTTCTTGTTTCACCGCAAAGTGATTATTTTGCAAAATTTTTGCTAGAAGGGTAAACCAAAATGTGAACAGTTTTCTAAATGTTCCTTTCAATTTCATCTGCAAATGATAACTTGTATTCTCGGCCACTATCAACAATTATGGAACGACATTTATTAAAATGAAAAAACAATTTTATGTAATATTTTATTATTAAAAATAAAATATTGTTATACAAATAAATTACCTGATATATTATTTTTCTTAACCGTTCTATAAAATTTTTAAATATAAATAGTATTATGTTGGGCTAAAAAGTAACATATATATTTTTTTAAAATTTTTTTATTTAAAAGGTGTAATAGAAATTTTCTTGTATTGTTAAATTATTAAATTAATTAATTAAATTACTTTTTCAATCACCGTCTTATTGTTGATATATTTTTTTAAAAAATATTTTTGATATTACTTATTGTTTTAATTAAATAATGAGAAAAATTTTGTAAAATAATTAATAAATAAATATAAAATTATAAGAAAATTAAGATTATCATACTAATATTTCCTGTCATACCCTTAGTCAAATCAACATCTTTTATTTCTTACCATTTAAACAAAACAATATTAATTTTCAAAAATTAATAGACAAAAATTTGTCATTAAACAAACACTGGATTGGATTATGTCCTTTGGCTGAAACACTCACAGTCCTGACACGGTACCGTATTGGTATGTGTAGGCGGGAAAAATGGGAGACAGTCACAGGTGGAGGAGGCGTTTTGACGAGCCCCCGTGAGTAGCGCGTGGGCCGTCATTAACGCCAAATTGGAAGCATCCGTAAACTACTTTCTCTCACAATTCAATGTGTCACCCACCATTCACTCCCGTTTTTAATTTTTTACACAATTATCTATTTATTTATTTAATAAATAATAATATAATAATTTAAATTCCATTTGAATCTGTACAGTATGTTCAAGATCAAACCTACAATTATTTATCATCTTCAGGATTGCGTATTAATTTTGCTTGGTCTTCTTTCGTTTCCAATAGAAAGTCGCGCTTCCGCGGTGGGGAATGCTTACGTTCTATTTATGTCATTATTTTGTATTTTATAATTTTTAAATAATGTGATTCTTTAAATATAATTTAAATACTGTTTTTATAATTTTTAAATAATGCTTTAATTATAACAAACAGAAAATGATTATGATTGGGATGGATATTATATTTTAGTTTTATTATATGTTAATTTGATAAAATTATTTAGCAACTCGCATGAACCAAAATTGGTAACTTAACTTCTCTTGATTTGAAGCTAAAGTTCTAGTGATTTGTCAATTATACCGTTAAAACGTTGCTAGATTTTATTTTATTTAATAATTTAATTTAAGTATGTTGGATGATATCAAATTAAATATTCTATCCCATTTCAGTTATTTCCCACTTTAACTTTGTTGAGACTTAAATAAAACAGTGTGTTTTTGATTAAATCAAAACACATCGTTTTAACTATTGTAAATAAAGGGCGGATAAAAATCTGGTTAATTTCTCATTCGAGAAATCTCATTTAGGAGCTAGGGCTTCGATGTGCTGCTGCTCTACTGATCCTCTGCTGGAGTTTCGCTGCGATTCATCTTCAATTAGAGATAAGTTTTGTTTTCTTTTCAATTAGTAGTTAGTTTTAGTTTGTTTTTCAGTTATTCTTGTGATTGAACATGATTGGTTACTGTAAATCTTTCCAATGCATTTTGGTTGTAATCTTTGTCTATAAATTCATATGTACTCTTCTGTATTTTGATGAGTTTAATAGAAAAGAGTTTTAGAGGTATTATTCAGTAATATTTGGCTATTTTTGTGATTCTGTTCTTTTTGCTTCTGTATTGTTGATTGAAGTGAGATTTTTGTGACTGTGTTATTCTTCTTCTTCTTCTTCTGTGTTGTTGTTGTAATCAATATTAATGACTATATTTTGGCTACTAAAAATAAAACATGCATTTCCAGAGCATATAAAAATTAGATCAGAAACAATAAACACAAATAACAGAACACAGAGATTTATAGTGGTTCGGTAATCAAAAAGATTACATACGTCCACTTTGGGGAAGCAACAATAGTGTATCCACTATGAAAAACATGAAGAAAATACAGATCTGAAGAAAGGTTTACAGTTTCGAAGATTACCTTTCTCCTTTGCTAAGAACAACCTTACCTATCCTTTCCCTCTTTTAGATCCCACTCACAGTCACTCGAACCCAACAATAAACCCAGCAAATCATAAGATTTCAAACCCTCAACCATTTATATTACATAAAGAAACACGTATACACAAAAGGACACTCACCGTTATGTCGAAACAATTGTCATTCCTAATTCTTTTAATTTTCTTCCCAGTTTGATTTTCAATCATCATTTTCCAGTCCTTAAATTTACCTACAGCATCAGATTTGTTCCTTAGGAAATAAACCCAGACTCTCCTTGAGAAATCATTAATAATGCTTATGAAATATCTACATCCCCCAAGAGACAAGTGTTTAGTTGGACCCCACACATCAGTATGAATGTAATCTAGGACAGATTTGGTGACATGATGGCTTTGTTTAAATCTGACCCTACTCATCTTCCCATAAATGCAGTGTTCATAAGGACCTAGATTCTCAATTTTATCTTCTAAAATTTTCTGTTTACTCAACTCAACTAGACCCTTCTCACTAATGTGCCCCAACCTGTTATGCCACAGAACAGTTTTATTTTGGTTTTGAGAATGTGACACAGCCACTGACCCTAACACAACTGACCCACTCAAGACATACAAGCCATTTTTCTTTTCACCCTTCAATAACACCATTGAACCTTTTGTGACCTTTAAGACTCCACCTTGAGCTTTAAAACTACAGCCACCTGAATCTAGAGTTCCTAAGGAGATTAAATTCCTTTTTAACTCAGGAATATACCTAACCTCTGTTAGAATTCTAGTACCTCCATCATTCAAGCTTAGTCTAACATCCCCAATTCCCAAAACCTTACAAACTGAGTTATTTCCCATCAGTACTTTTCCTGAATCTAACTTCTGAAAATTCATCAATAAACTCCTGTTTGGAGTCATGTGGTAAGAACAACCTGAATCTAATATCCATTCAGTGCTTAAATCATTTTCAGAAGCCACTAAAACATCAGAACTCTCATACCCATCTAAAGCTATATCTACATTGCTGGTTGACTCTTTTTCTCCCTGTTTCTTTTTTCTCTCAGGACAATCTCTCTTAAAATGCCCTTCTTTATGACAGAAAAAGGATTTTTTGCTAAACTTAGATCTTGACTTAGACCTACTTTTAAATTGCCCCCTTTTATAGCTTCTCTTATCTGTTCTACCTCTCACATTGAGCCCTTCTCCATCTATTCTCCCCTCTTTTCTAAACTTAGTTTCTTTTGTAGTTATAGCCACTACAACTTCATCTAGCATTAGAGTTTGCCTATCATATTTTAGGGTGTCAACAAAATTTGTGTACATTTTTGGAAGAGAATTCATATGGATCACAGCTTGATCTTCATCATCTACCTTCACACTTAGGCTTTCTAAATCCTGAACTAGTTTCATGAAATCATTCATATTATCTCCTAAAGGCTTATGCTCATCCATTTTAAAACCAAAGAATTTTTGTTTTAAAACTAGCCTATTTGGAGATGATTTAGACTGGTGTAAGACATTTAATTTCTCCCAAATCTCAGCTGGTGTGGTCATTTTCTTTACCTCTCTCAACACTTTATCACCCAAACCTAAAATTAGGGTACTGTAGGCTCTATCTAGGAGATCTTTCTTCTCTTTTTTCAGACAATGTTTTAGGTAAACTACTTTCACCATCTAAGGTAGCAGATAAGCCCTCTCTCACTAAAACAGCTCTCATTTTCATTTTCCATAGCCCATAGTCATTGTCCCCAGTGAATTTTGACATTTTAGATCTTCTAACTTAGACGGAAAATCTATTCTACCAGCCAAAATAGAAAACAAAACCAGAGAAAGAACACAGCAGATATGTACTCACTCTACGCAGAAATAGATTCACACACAACCAAGCTCTGATACCACTTGTAATCAATATTAATGACTATATTTTGGCTACTGAAAATAAAACATGCATTTTCAGAGCATATAAAAATTAGATCAGAAGCAATAAACGAAAATAACAGAACACAGAGATTTATAGTGGTTCGGTAATAAAAAAGATTACCTACGTCCACTTTGGGGAAGCAGCAAGAGTGTATCCACTATGAAAAACATGAAGGAAATATAGATCTGAAGAAAGGTTTACAGTTTCGAAGATTACCTTTCTCCTTTGCTAAGAACAACCTTACCTCTCCTTTCCCTCTTTTAGATCCCACTCACAGTCACTCGAACCCAACAAATCATAAGATTACAAACCCTCAACCATTTATATTACATAAAGAAACATGTAGACACAAAAGGAAACTCACCGTTATGTCGAAAATCACCACAAACCATGGATCTACCTCAGCAGCATCCCAATCGTACACGTTCGCAGCTTCTGGAAAGGGTTTGTTAGAGAGATCGAGAGAGAGAGACATTTTGGCAAAGCGACAGGTTTGTTTCATAACAAACCCTAAGTCAAAAACTTCTTTATATATGGTCAGCCTAGTCAAACAGTCAAGAGAGAGTTGAAAGTCAACACTGCCAGCAAGGATTAAAACCTCCACGTCATATGCCACATGTTAACAGTTGTTTTTGTTTATAGTGAAAATTTTCAAACTTTGATTCATTTGAAAAGTTTATTAAATTCATACTTCAAAAATATTTTTGTCATGTTGATAATATATGATATAATTAATTAATAACATAAATATGTTATATTTTTATTTTAATTATTCATCTTTTTATTTATTGATTGTCGTAAAATATTTTAAAAAGTCAAATAGATTAACAACGAAATTGAATTAAAAATGAAAGATGAGATAACAATCAAATTATTATGAAGAGAGAAGTTATCGAAGCTATAGAAAAAATTGATGAAAGAAAGTCGACAATATGAACTGGAATCTAAGTATCTTCATTTTTGGAAATCCTATAAAAAAGGGTTGTTAGCCCTCACAAAGCCATTTATAACCGCTAATCATTTCTCTAATCTCTCTCTCCTAACTTATCCTAATTCATGCAACACTCTTTAATTCGAGAAATCCGACCTCTTTTCCAAATGAATTACTTGTGTCACTCTTAATAGCGAACCCAATTATTCCTCCGTTGGTTTTTTTAAAGGCCAAAGACATTTTCCCACCCATAGTTTGAGGCGGGGACAAATTCCCACCCGCTTAAGTTTAAAAGCCCGAAGTCCCACCCTTCATCCAATTTCCCATCCAATTTCATTAACCCATTGGATGAAATGACAAAAATACCCTTATTAATAAAAATTTATAATAAAAATATAAAATAATATTTAAATATATTAAAAATTTAAAAAAATATTGAAATTTAAAAAAAATAAAAGCCAGTCCCGTCGCCACACCGGCGGCGATGGCCGCAACAAATGACACCAGATGGTCGTTCCGATCACCTGATTCTAAGGGAGGCCAGATCTGGTCACCTCCGTCAGAAACCTTGGCCGGAAACGACAGTTGGGGCCAAAACCGGTCATCTCTAGCTGTTTTCGACCCTTTTTTTATCAGAGGAGGTCAGATCTGGTCGCCTCCATCGATTCCGGAGGCCAGATCTGGCCTCTCTTGGATCCAGGTGGTCGAAACGGCCACCTGGTTCTATTTGCTGCGGCCATCGCCGCCGGCGCGGCGGTGGTGGCTGGTTTTTATTTTTTAAAATTTAAGTAATTTTAATAATTTTTTAAATTTTTTTATAAATTTTAATATATTTATATATATATAAATATTATTTTATATTTTTATAAATTTTAACTCTAAAATGACAAATTTACCCTTGACTCACTGTTGACTGTTAGATTTAACAGTCAATGGGTGGGACTTCGGGCTTTTAAACTTAAGCGGGTGGGAATTTGTCTCTGCCTCAAACTATGGGTGGGAAAATGTCCTTTGGCCTTTTTTAAATGTTGATATATAGCTCCTTCCCAATTGATTGTGTAATGGAACTATTTCAAAACATTTTTAATTTTTAAAAAGTTTAATTAAATTGCAATTTTCGCACTCATTAATTTTGAAAAGCCTATTTTCACCCCTTATCTATACAAATCACACTTGATTTTTAATAGTTAATGAATATTTTTGTCACTATAAATAATATATAATAGATTTACTATCAATTACACCCTAAATAGTATATACAAATTATATTTTTATCCCAACCATTTTTATATTTTTATCTATATATATATTTTTTATCCTTTCTCATTTTCTTTGTTGTCGTAAAATACCTGGGAGGAGCCAAAGAAGTCGACGACAAAATTGAAGAAGCGATGCAAGGCAGCCACAAAACCATTGAAAGGGAAGCCGCTAGAACCAAAGAAGAAATTGACGAAGGTAAGTCGACAATGACAAATCTAAGCAACAAGGTAAGGACGGTTGTGCGCTGGCAATAAATCTTTTACAATGTAGAAATAGTATGTTATTTATGTTTTACACTATAAATTTAATGAAACAGGAACAAATTATATATCGCCCATTTAATGAAATAATATGGCAAGCAATTGTAAACAAGAATTTAAACATACTCATTAATTGTTTTTTAACTACCTATAACTCCTTTCCATAAATTGGGTATGGGTTGCACATTTCTAAGCATGGTAATATACGACCTTTGTGGTAAATATATTTGCATGACAACTCTTTTGCTAAATTCCCAAGCTCAATGCTTCTTTATGTATTGCACAATGACTCTTTGAATTTATATGGGTGGATGAGATTTCACTTACTGTGATTTGAATCCATGACAACTTTTAATGCTAGTAAATAATGTTATAAAGCTAATTTAAGATGGTAAGTTGGAGTAAATTGGAGCGGTTTTAGGATATAATTAGAGTAGCAATTTCATTTTATTAATGGATGACTGTGACTTTGTGTGCTTGACTTTTACTTTTAAAGTCTCGGAAAAGTAACGTTTTTTTAATTTGAATAAAAAAGAAGGATTGATTCCTTTTCTTTTTGTGAGAGAACTCTCTCATATGTTCTCCTGGCTCCATTTTCCATCTTATAGGCAAACATTTCAACTCTCATTTGTTCAAGCTACACCTTCACCACTCAGTTTCTTTCATAGTACTATTCTGAGTTTATGTTAAAGAGTGCACTTTGAGCGGAAGGTAGTTATTAAATCTTGGAGGTCAGTCCGCTTTTGAGCCATTTGCACCAGGAAGATCTTTCCAGTGGGACGAAAATTTGATCTTAAGGACAGTCCTTTGCACGCTTTGACGTCGTGATTGTTATTTCCTCTTGCTTCGATTATCTTTGCTGTTCCAGGTTTGCTTCCATTTTGTAATTAGTTTTCCAACAAATTTAAGATCATATTTCTTAAAAAAAGGAAAAAAAAAATGACGCTACAATACTCACCGCCAATTCGCTCCCTGACATCTCAAAAATTGAACTTTGTGTTGGAGCTCATTCTAAGAGATGGCAAGAGAAAGCGTTAGAATTTAAAATGGTAGAAGACAAAGAAGTTTCCATGCAAGTTCACGACTATATATGTTAATAAATGATTTAAAAAATGATGATATAACTCTACCTGAATCTTTCGTAGCTGGATGTTTAATTCAGAAGCTTTTAGATTCATAGAGAGATTATAAGAATGAAATTAAACAAAAGCAGGAGCAAATGAGCTTAGAAGATGTGATGGTACATACTAGGATTGAGGAGACGAATAGGCTTAGAGATAAAACCAATAAGGCCAAGGAATTAACATCCAAGGCTTATGTTGTTGATAATTAAGTGGCTCTTCCTCAACGCAAGAACAAGAAACCTTAGAGTTTTAAGAACAATAACAAGAAATTTTTTAACAACAAGAACCCTCACTTTCAAAAGGAAAGGACATTGTTTTGTATGTGGGAAATTGGACATTTTGCTAACCAATGTAGATATAGGAAAAATGGAGACAACAAAAATCCTACTAAAACCAATTTAGCTGAAGGAGATGATGTTATTGGTGCTATGGTTGTCTCACAAGTGAACTTGATTGCTGAAAAGAAAGAATCGATCTTTGATTTTGGGCCACAAAGCATATTTGTGGAGATAGAAATTATGTCTATGAATATATACCAGTGAGGGAAGGAGAAGAATGTGTTTACCTTGGGGATTCCTATTATACTCCAATTTTGCGAAAAGGGAAAATTCTTCTCAGGCTTACTTTTGGAAAAACCCTTTCACTGAGTAATGTTATATACGTACCAAATAGTTGATCTAATCTTGTATCTATTTATGTATTGGGTAAGGCTTGAGTGAAAGTCTCATTTGATGGTATTGTAATGTCCAAAAATGGGGCTGTTGTTGGGACGGGGTGTTGTTCTAGAGAGTTATTTAAACTTAATGTACTTAACATTATAATGAATGAAAATGCATCATCTTCTGTATGTTATTGATTCAATAGATTTATGACATGGTAGATTAGGTCATGTGAATTATGGTTATTTGAAAAAGATGAAAGAACTTGATTTACTATCAAAATTTGATATTTCAAATATTGGTAAATATGATGTTTGTGTAGAATCTAACTAGTTCTAGAATGAGAACATGAGTTTCTCGGCTTAATTCATAATGACTTTGGAGATTTAAAACAAACCATGACCAGGGGAGTAAAAACGTTTGATATAACTTTTATTGATGATTACTCTAGATATACTAGAGTATACTTAAGTAAAGATGAAGTAATTGAAATGTTCTTAACTTATTAATATGAAGTTGAAAATCAACTTAATCAAAAAATTAAATGTTTAAGAATAGATAGATGAGTTGAATATGAGTTAAATGACTTTGATTCCTTTTGTAGAAATCATGGTATTATACATGAGACTATGCCTTTTTATTCTCCATGATCTAATGAAGTTACTGAGAGAAAAAATATAACTTTAAAAGAAATGGTGAATGTTATGTTGATTAGTTATGAAGTACCTTTGAATTTGTGGGGGGAAGTTATGCTTCGTACTTGTTACATACAAAACAAAATTCCTTTTAAGATAAAAAGGAAACACCATATGAATTTTGGAAAAATCACATACCTAACCTAAAATATTTTAAAGTGTAAGGGTGGTTGCTGATTGCGTTAAGTTTTAAACCCTAAATTCTTAGTAAGTGTACTATATCTAATAAATTAATGAAAGCAAGCAATTAAGAATGAAGCCTAAGTAAATTAACGGATGACAATATGCAAGATGACACTAAGACTTCGAGTTTACTAATTCATTTCATGGTAGACTTTCTATATGACTGAAATTGTTGCATTATTCATGTGACAACGGAACCTTCTAAGTTGATTAATATCTTTTCTCAAGCAATATTAATTTTATTTCATACTCTAATGTAAGACCCATCGTCATGCATACCGTAATTGCTGAATATTCTCTTTACTTTTATTAACAATCTAAAAATCTCGGTATACGTAACAGAAATCTTATAAAAAGAAAACTGCTACTATACAACTTAATTACACATGCATGTGGAAGCTGAAAACTGAAATTTACAATGGTGGCCCAAAATACACTTTTCATATATACACTGTTTCTGTACAATACATCTGAGTATTTACAAAAATTTACAATAAACCCCACCAAGCCCAACTGAAAACTATATGGAGTCCCTCTCCCGTCAACCATGACCCACCCGCTCTTCACCAACACCACACATACTTGAAAAGAAAGGAAGAAATGAAAGGAATATGTGATGAAAATCACCCAGTAAGGGATCCTTACTTCCCTCAACCCAAGCAAGCAAGTAAAACAATGTACATACCTGGCCTTGACCCTAACATTCATACATTCGCTTGCTCATTCAATAAACTGGATATTGCTTATTCTATTCTCTTGGTTACATTATTAGTTAGTGAATAATGCAATGAAATGAATGTCATGACCTCATGTCATACTGAATACATCTGATTATGCATGTATCTGAATCTATACATATCCAAAGATACTTGCTGTACTGATCAGACTGATGAACACAAGGATTTGATATTTTGGCCATGTGGGCTAAACAGTCTAGTGAAATGCTAGAAAGTTAAAAATAATATATTAGTCCTCAGACTTATAAACTAAAACTAAACAATCCGATCGTAGTCAGAAGGCTAGAATCCCACAGATGTCCTCTCGAGTTCATCCAAAACTCTAACTAGAATATCGGGTTGTGAATGCTAAACTGAATGCTATCGGATCCCTTGATCCTTAATCATGCTGATGCCTTGGCATGTCATGCTATGTAATACTTATGCAGCATTATTTTATCTCATTTTACTCTTATGTAATGCTTTATGGCCTTAGAATTGGTTTCCCATGCTTAATCTTCATTTTAAACTCATTTTCCTCAAAATTGGCTTGTGCACGAGCGTGTGGGTCAAGACACACGAGCGTGCAAGGAACACACACGGGTGTGCATGACAAAGACACACGGGCGTGTGTAGAAACACATAGGGCTGTGCGTTGACTGTGCAATCGGTCATGTAAGCTTCTAAAATTCTACGTATTTCACTGAAAAAATAGGTACATGATTGTGTCCTTTAAGCACACAGGCGTGTCCTCTTGCAATCAAGCCGTGTACACTTTGTGCACACGGACGTGTCTCTGTAAAAGCCAAGGCATACAGGCGTGCACTTGCAGGCACATGGGCGTGTGTCTTGCTCTGCATCGACAACAACCGCCTAAAACTTGCAAGAAACCATACCAATCCTCAACCAAACTGAAATTAATCAACAACAAGCATTTCCAGCACTTCAATATGCACACAGCAAACTTCAATTTCATTCATAACACACCATATCACAATCCATCATAAAAATCATCCATTCTCTCACATATTCACACACAAGCATAAGCAAGCATGGTTCATGGGTGTGGAAATCATTATTTCAAGCAATTTTTCATCAACACATCAACACATAAACTCATTCACATCAATCATAAGCATGTTGGGAACACAACACACAATACACAACATCACATACATGCTGGGAAACTTAAGGAAGACGTAAGGAAGCACTTACCTTTTGCCATGACTACTGGAAATATTATCAAGCTAATTTCTTTCTTCCCTGGCTAGATTGGGAGCTGTTGGCTGCTAGAAATTATTTCTAGGGTTGGGAGTAGTTGAAACCAAAGGGAAAACTTTGGCTGAAAATAGAAGGTAAGTGGGTAAGAAAACACTTAAACTCTCATCTCTCTCCTCCAACACACCTGCACGGGCGTGTAGGAAAAAACTGTATGGGAGTACACAAGAAAAAATGAATAAACCTTATTTTCCTATGCTACGCATGATAGAAACCTTCCAAGGAGAATAATGCGCAAGCCACACATGCTTTGAAAACTTACTATCTCACCTGTAAACTCTTCTAACTCCCAATCTATTTCTATTTCTCATATCTAACCCTCAAATTCTATCCTAAAGGGTATTTCTAATTCTGGGATGCTATATCTAATAACCTAAATATCTCTATGTAAGCTAAATTAGATGGAAATGCATTAATGCACTATAAAGTTTACTAGCTTTCAGCATAAACCTATTATGCCTATGTTTATTGCATGTATTGATTCATATATTTCTATATTGAGTTAATTCACAGTTTCTATACTCACAGCTTTTATGAAACATCGCCTTTCAGTTTTTATTACATAAAAAAAATCTTAATAATAATTAGCCAAATTTCTAATAGGCATTAAGTTCAAAATACAAACTCACAATGAATTCACACACACTTCAATCAGAATCGAAAAACACTATAATTCCATAAATTAGCTAGCCCTAGTCTTAGCAAAAGAAGATTTAGTTTATAATTAAACAAAATAAACACACAAATTCAAGTAATTCATAATTGAGATATAGAATGAAACTAGATGAAATCTTGAATTTTTTTTATTGTAATCTTCTGAAAAATCATCTTGCTATTACAGTCTATATATCTTTTAATCAAACCTCTAAACAAAATTCAAGAATCTATCAAAAGTGCTTAAAAATTCTCTCTTAAGTTCTCCTATTGTGTCTCTCTTCTTTCCCAAAAAGAGTTACAATTAATATATATAACTAAGGTTAGGAAAGAGTTTCAAAAAACGGAAACTCATGTGTATGCCATTAGTGCTACGGTATAGCACCATAACACTGATCTTTTGTCTCAACATGCAGGTGCATCTGTTAGGCATGCCATAGGATGGCATCGTAACATAAGTCTTATTATGTGCGTTTATGCATTGGCATGGTGACATGGCACTACAACGAGAAAATTTTGGATAGCAAGCACCTATACTGTGACATAGTATTATAGTGCCCAAATTCTGGTTTGCATGCTATCTTCTCGCTACAACATGGTGTCGCGACGTTAGCTTGCTCAACTCCTTTTGTGTCTGCTTTTTGGTTTTTTGTCTCAATTGTGATTTTCAGACTTGGGCACACTTACTTAGCATCATTTTGACTCAAAATCATGCAAAGTCCCATAAAATAACAACAAATATTGCGTGAACGTGAATTTGCACAAATCAAAAGGTGAATTTGCACAAGTCAAAATGTGAATTTGTAAAATCTCATCTGAATTTATCCGAAACTACTCTTAAATGGTACGTATGCCTAATACTCATCATTTGTTAAAGTCTTGATTCTTGAACCTAAAAATTAAAGGTTAGGGTCTCGGATTATTAATTGTATGTTTATAGGTTTATATATTCATGGTAATAAAGTAAGAAACTGACTTATATGATGTAAACATTATTATTGAATATAAAAATATAGATTTCTTTGACAATGTTTTTCTTTAGAAAATCAATTATGAAAAAGCTTTACCTTAAAATGAAACACTTCAAAATTTTCCTGAAAGTTCAAAGTTAGAAATAAGGAAAAATAAAAGAGTAAGCAAAGCCAAAAGTTTTGGTGATGATTACGTCTTTCTTATAAAAAAGAATTCTCAAACTTTTGAAGAAGCAACAACTTCTCGTGATGCATTTCTTTGGAAGTAGGCAATAACTAAGAAGATGAAATCTAT
The DNA here is from genome assembly GCA_026122585.1 of Anacardium occidentale. Taxonomy (NCBI): domain Eukaryota; kingdom Viridiplantae; phylum Streptophyta; class Magnoliopsida; order Sapindales; family Anacardiaceae; genus Anacardium; species Anacardium occidentale. Next base: position 106,780 of record JAJEJH010000187.1, read on the forward strand.
TATAAGTAATCATACATGGAAAGTAGTTGATTTATCTCTAGGTACTAAACCAATAGGATACAAATGGATATTGAAAAAGAAATTAAAGGCTAATAGATCAATTAAAAAATATAAGGCAAGGTTATCTAGCATTAATTAGAGTGTTAATTGCTTTAGCTGTAATTTATAAGTTACATATACATCAAATGGATGTAAAAAATACTTTTTCTTAATGGAGACCTAGATGAAGAAATTTATATGAAACAACTAATAGGTTGTGTTATCCTAGGTAATGAGCATAAGTTGTGCAAATTGGTAAAGTCTCTTCATGGACTTAAACAAGCACCAAAACAATGACATGAGAAGTTTGACCTAGTGTTAGTCTTAAATGGTTATACAATTAATGATTCAGATAAATGCGTATATTCAAAATCATTTGAAGACAACACTTATGTAAATGTCTCTATCTTAATGGCAAGTTAATATTTAGTGTTAATATGGATGTGATAATTAAGACTAAAGAGTTTCTTGCCTCAAATTTTGATATAAAAGATATGAGAGAGGTAAATGTTATTCTTGGGATTAAAATAATTCAGAAAAATGATGGTTTTAAGTTATCACAACAACATTATGTTGATAATTTCTTAAAGAAATTTAGGTATTCAAATGACAAATTTGTTTCAACTTTTTTTGATAAAAATACTCAACTAAAGAAAAATACACAATAGAGTGTTAGTTAGAATAGATATGCCTAAATCATTGGTAGCCTTATGTACTTAATGAATAGTACAAGGCTTAATATTGCTTATGCTATCACTAGATTGAGTAGATTGACTTATAATTCTAACAAGGATCACTAGATAACTTTAGACAAAGTTGCTTGATATTTAAAAGGACCATAAATTATGGGCTAATAGTTAGAAGTACACTACTTATATTAGAACAATATTTTGATACTAATTAGATATCATATGTTGGTTGTGTGGGAGCTCGAGTTCAGATAAGGGTTAAAATGGGTAAGAATGAGTGGAAATAAAGGGTTTTATGGTTTTAATTTAGTTTACATAGTTTTTAAGGGTATTTCAGTCTTTAAAGGCTTTATTTGAGTCATACATATGTCAACCTAAGAGACTGTCATGTGTATAACATAAAAAGGCAAGAGAATTATGAATTCTCTCTATGCACGATCGTGTGTCAACATTTGCACAATTGTGCATGTTTTCATTTTTGTGTGCTTTATATAAAATAGCTTGTGCATGTTTTTTTCGTTTGTATTCAAATTTAACTTTTGAGAGATCTCAGAAAGGAGATCGAGAGAGCTAAGAGTGCTAATCAAATGTTGGTGACTAGAGTTTAGCCTAAAGAAAGAGTGTTAGCGAGCCAGCTTTAAGGTAAGCAATTTCTTAATTTAAATTGTATGATTCATTTATGTGATGCCTTGATCTATTGTGTTGAAGCATGTTTGAGTGAGATCAATGTTAAACAAAGTTAATTAGTACAATACAAAGTGTGATCATGCAAGCAAACTAGAAATTTAGCATGAAATATTGTAAATCTAGGTTGCTTATGCGAAATGCATGGTTATATCATATGTTTGACTAAAAGCTACAACCTAAGGTGCATTTCTTATTAATTCTCAATTATTTTGCTAATAATTGATGATTTCCATGATGAACTGTGATTTTGAAATGATTAGTAACATGTATAGAATGTGTGTGAGTAATATAAGCATATTAAGCTTGGATTGATGATGCTACATTTGGATTTGAGAAAATAAGTATGTTAACAAGCTGGATTTGATGTGTTTTATTATGATATTATGGTTATGTTATTGAAATGGATGATTTATTATGTTGTGATGTGATCTTATGATTGAAATATTAAAGATCCGTGGCTGTTTGGCTGAGATTTATAGTAGTAAAGCATAATACATGATTGTGTTTGTGAAGGACACAAGATTGTGTAATCATGTCTATAATGTCAGGATCGTGTATGCTTTTACATGCATGATCATACAAGGTACATAAGAAGTCTTTTAAGATCCATGACCATGAGTTGTTGAGTCATGGTCATGTGAGAGTCAATTCCACATATAAGGAATTTAAGAGGTGCATTACCATGTAGATTATAGGCCTTTGGTCAAGCAGCAATTACACGACCATGCAACTTATATGTGCACAACCGTGCACATAATCTAGAACATAAAAATTAAGTTAAGATTAAATTAAGATAAATGATGTAGGAATTAAAGTAAATAATTGATAAATAACCTTAAGAAGATATAATACATTTTTCTATATCTCATGACACGACTTGCGAACAAAAATGATTTATAAAAATAAGCAAATGTTTTATGATCATCAGATCGAATATGCATATTTTATGAAATAGTAAAAAATTAATGTTTCAGATATCTTTTAAGGGTGGATATGATCGAACATCTATAAGCTTACATGTCTGTTAGAGAGAAAAACAATGTTTCTTAGAAATGATATGACCATTGGTTAAGCTAATTAAAAAAAGCATTGGTTATGTATTACTTTGAACTTATATAGTTGATGTGTCAAATCCTTGTGTTTATCAGTTTGATCAATATATAATTTTATGAATGATTTTATGAAAGAAATGATTTATAACAAGTTTTTTGATGAGATCTATAGGTTAGTTATGATAAGTTTTATGATGAGACTTTCAAACCAATTATAAGATTTTCAAGAAATGATTTTAAGAATAAAGTCTTTGAAGCCAAGGTTTTCAACTGTATAAGTTTAATGATTTCAGAGATCCGATAACAACTAAGAAGTAGATGAAGTTGATTGAGAGTGTGATATGGTTGTTTCAAATGTTAAATAGATAGAAAGTGTAGTATATAATGTAAGGGGAGATGCTGGGGTTTGATAGAATTTAGCCAAGATATTTATTGGTGTGTCTAGATTAAGTTGGAGTAAGTTCTAGAGGATGTTTGATGAGGAGTTTAAGAGTGTAGATTTGGTGCATGCACGTATCTAGGAGTTTATTAAGTTAACTCAAGGATATAGTTCAATTAAGAAGTATGCCAGATTTAGTGGCTAGCACAACAATTATTTTCAGATACAGTATTTTTAGATGTAGCTTTTCATTATATATTATATGTATATATTCAGGATTTTTGGATCATAGCTATTATTTTGAAAGGCATTTTTAGAAAAACAAGCCAAGGGCAAATCATTATCATTTTCAGCATTGACATGACATTAACATATTTGCATCATGTCATATACAGTATTTCATGAGAAACAAAATCAAATAAAGACAAGTATACAACAAATACTTTAAACATTACAGAAAAAAAATAAAGAGAATGCTAAACTAGTTATAACGTGACAAGTCACGAAATGGGATAAGCTTGGAACCTGCTTGTGTTAGAGATAGGAAACACTTATTGAGTGATTTTATCACTCACTTTTCTTTATTTCCTTCTTTTCAGGTCAATGATTTCTTTTAACGCTAAGTTAGAGACGAGAAGACTGGGAGTTTTAAAAGACAACTTGGTAACAGTTAGCATGTCAGTTGCTTGCATGCTTTCATACAGTTTTAATCATGCATATATGTGTACTACACTATTAATATGTACTGTATGGATAGTATGTTTAGAAAAAATAGTAAGATATTTAGTGGTTTTCAATATATGCATAATATTTTCTACATAATATCATTGTTATTGTATGTCTGAAGCTTTTGCACACAAAATTTTAACTTAGGAATAGTTTTTTTACTGTAAGGATTCCTACTACAGGTTATAAGTTATTAGTGTAATATTAATAATGAAAATAAATAGTGGTATACAATGACTTGTGATGGGGACTCTTACATAACTTACATAGTCGAGGTGTTGGATCCCTTCGTTTATCATTCTAATCAACATATGATTTTTATAAATGATTTTATGAAAGAAATGATTTATATCAAGTTTTATGATAAGATCTATAGGTTAATTATGATAAGTTTTACAATGAAAATTTTGAATCGATTATGAGATTTTCAATAAATGATTTTAAGAATGAAGCATTTGGGTTAAACTATGGTTTTTAGCATATTTTACATCATGACAAACATTACATAACATGATTAAAGAGGAAAGAATAAACAAGAATTATGAAGAAATTAAGAAATAAGGACAAGAAAAGAATAAAGATTGAGACATTTAAGATATAAATTCAAGGATAAGGTTATGTATGTTAAGTAAAAAAAATTGCTTATTGAGTGACTTAACACTTATTCCAATCCTTTTTTTATAGTTTATGGTCTTATGTTTATTAGGTAGCTATACTGCTTAGGCTACCTATGTCAAGATATTGATAATAGGTCATGTATATATATATAGTTTATGTTTATGTTTTTTGTTTTCAAAACAATTCATATGGTTTACATTTATAAATATTTTTAGTTTTGCATCATGAATAAATTGGAGGTATATTTAGTATGTTTGAATAATGTACAGTTTTATGAAAATTTGATAAAGAGGTATTTCATATATATTTCAAAAATGATTGAGTTTTATGATTATAATTTATTATACCACATATATATATGAATAAAGTTTATGTATGTTTGTGATACTATTACGAAAAAAATAATAATAATAATAGCGTTACACTCTGTATGTTTTGATATGATAAAAAACTTGTGCTAAAATATCTAATTTATTCATGACATGAATTGAATTATGACTAAGAGGACAAAAAGTTTTTATTTTACTATTTTTGTTAGACACATGATCGTGTGTCTCTTAGTAGTACGATTATGCTCGTGTTGCTAGACATATGAGTCATCAAGTTGTATAGACATCTATGCAAAAAAATATGAAGACGCAGGATCATGTGGGGTTGGCATGATATAGAGAATTTGATCGTTAAAGAGTTGGTCGAGACAATTAATGAAGAGAATACCACTATGCATTAGAAGCACATGATCATGTGTTTGCCTAAATTTTGTTGCAACGACTCTTAGATCAGTTATTATGGCTAGTTTACTCTAAATGCTGTAAAAGCAAGCTAGTTTGAAGATTATGGTTAGAGAAACATGCCTTAGAGTCATATTCTTACATTCTTTATTCTTCTCCACTCTCTTTCTATCTTGGAATCATTTGTATACACTTGAGAGAATTTGTTTGTAATTAGATTTTTTCAGCCTATCAAAAGACGACTTATTTTGATGTATTGTTTTACAAACACTTGAGTGTAATATTGTATAACTAATGTGAAGGCGAAATCCTATAAAATTATCGTAAAAGGCATAATTTTAACAAAACTTATGCAAATGAAATCCTAATAAAACTATTACGTGAAATCTCATGAATCTTGTGGTGGAAAAACTTTAAGCAAGGTTGCTTGGAGTAGTAAATGTCAGAGGCTTGTGGAGAAGCTCCAAACCACTATAAATCGCTTAGCAAAATTCTTTTTTCCCTTACTTTCTTAATTTCTTTATATGTTTATATTTGATTATGTTAAACCCTAAAAACAAAATCAAATAAACCTAAGAGGGCGAATAGATTTTTTAAAAACTCATGAAAACTTAAAACTTTTTCCTATTCACTAGTCAATCAACCAAACAACTAAATAATATAAAGCAAACATGCAACAAATAAAGTAAAGAGAGAAAGGAAAGAAATTGCTTAACCGATTTTTATAGTGGTTGGGAGCTTCTCCAAAGGGCTCTTACATCTACTACTTCAAGCAACCCCACTTGAAGATTTTCCCTAGTAATTTCAATCATTCAAAAATTATAATAGTTTTTGCCCAAGGGATTTCGCTCTTATACACTAGTTTTGATAACAAGAGATTACACCTTTAGCATAGTTTCACGAGATTTTATCTTACACTAGTTTCTTGAGATTGCTCCCTTAGGTTTTCAAAATATAGAGTGAGAAATTTTCTTTATAAGGCTGATACAACAATAAGCTCTCTAAGTTTTTTCTTAAATGATTTACAATTGAATTTTAGTGAGAGAAGGTATGGAGAAGAAGTAGAGAATGAGAAATGAAAGTTTGAAGTGTAATTCTCTAACCCTTGCAATCTCAAATTGGCTTCAATTTATAGTGTGAGAGAGAAAAAAGTCATTGTAGCTAATTTGAGAGCCATTAGAAAAATGCTAGAAAGTTGCACGGTCATGTGCTTTTACTATACAATCATACTTTCATCAATGCATGCACTTCAATGGTTGAATTTCTTTTATTGCGTTAACCCTGCACGGGTGTATGCCTCACACACACAGTCATGTGCCTTTATGCCTTTATTGCTTTAGATTGTCAAACCGACACAAGATCTTGTGTACAATACCTATGCATTCACCATATAATCAAGATTTATAACTTACATGGTCGTGTGGAATTTTCTATATAGGCATGTACCCAATGAAGTATATCTGACTTGAGCATAACTGGTTAAACATGAGAGACTCTAGTGGTATGTCCTCATGTTATAACACGCAATCATGTGTTCTAAAGTTGCACAATCATGTATCTTTGCTTTTTGATGCACAGATGCTTTGCATGACTCATCCAAGGCATGTGTTTCCCTTATGAGACACATATAGTTGTGCAACCTAGTCACACACGATCATGTATCAAGCAAATCTTAAAAAATTAAAACCCTTGGTCCTCTTTGTCATGGATTAATACGTGTAAGGACCAGTTAGATATTTTAACTTAAGTTTTGCATCATATCAAAATACACAAGGGTTTAACATTTTCCCTTTTTTTATTGATGTAAAACTTATGTTAAAATACAATAAACATAATAACATAATCATAAAAAAAAATTTAAGCACACAAGAAAAATTGTTCATAAAAAATTATGTCATATTAACATACCTTACATATTTTTCCCCTTTTTGTTATAAATTAAAAAAGTATGTTAAAAATTTTTAAATTAAAGCAAAAAAAAAAAAAAAAGTTCTCCCCCTTATTAAAATAATTTTATCAAATAAAGCATAATTCAAAAAAATATTTCTCCTTTTTCAAACATACTTTAACTCCTCATTTTTAAAACTTTTTAATCTCCAGTTTTTCAAGCACAGTATTAAGACAAGTTTACTCCCCTTCGCATAAGCATGCATAAACGGTCATGAAGTATCCAATTTTCATTTCTCTCCCTTTTATATGAATAAATTCAATAAGCATATCATTTTCATGGATAAGACATGATAATTAAAACATTTAATAGGAACATTTGCAAAAAACTTTAAAAACTTAAAAGTCTGAAAAAAGTCTATAGTTTTTGTGCCAAGCACAGTCATGTAGGTCATGCGTATGGTCATATATGTTTGATTACAAGATATGCATAATTGTATAGCTTGATACCCTAACTAAAGAAATAATGCATGCACAATTGTGTAGCGTATGTAAATGGTCGTGTATGACTAATAAACTCAAAAAATCTACAAAAAACTATAGTTTTGACAAATAGGATTTTTCCAAATTAATGCAAAAATATTCAAGACTAATTTCTTTTCATTTCAAATCATCAAACACAATTTAAAAACATACTTCAAACATGTCTAAGATTATTTAAAATACAATTGACATATCTGAAACCAATTTTGCAAATTTTGGGGAATATAGGGGAATAAAAGCTTTTATGCATAACATTTGATCAAAACACTACAAATATAACAAGATCATAGGGGACAACAATATATAAATTCATGTCATTTGATATCAAAACAAATCAAATTTGACTCATTTTGACATGAATTCTAAACATGTCTCCATTGTAACATTATATATATATATATATATATATATATATATATATATATATATATATAAAACATACTTGTATTCAATTTAACTCAATAATTTAATCATAGCAAGTATTTATGTCTCCATTCAAATCCAACCACAACATGGCATCATCATCATCAACCAAGTACAATCAAACAAAATAAATATATAAATTACTTACTTAGATTGATGATCATTCTACACCAAATCTTCATCTCTTCTTTTCAGTGTACAAGCATAAGGAGACTCATTTATCTTTATCATTGTTTGAGTCTTCCTCATTTCAAGCGGTAAGTGCTTTTTTGGATTTCTTCTTTTTCAGCTAAGGGCATTTTTGTCTATAATGCCCTTTTTTTCTACACTTATAATAAGTCATTATCTTCTTTTTCTTCTTCTTCTTGTTCTTTGATAAGAACTTGCTGAATTTCTTCAAGAGCATCTTTAAATCTTCTTCACCCATTGAGCTCTCTTCATTTATTGAGGGCGTATCATTGTCACTTGAACTCTCCTAAACTTTGAGTGTAATGTTCTTCTTCTTCTTTTTCTTCCTATCCTTCTCTCTCTTAGGTATCCATTTCATCTCATGAGTTAAAAGACACCTAATCAGCTTATTCATGCCCAACATGGTCAAGTTCTTTGACTCCTTAATTGCCATCACCTTTATGCTCTAAGCTTTCAATGATGATCTTAAGATTTTCTTGACCAACTTAATAGTTTCAAATTTCATTCCTAATCCTCTCAAGTGATTCACCAAATTCAAAAAATTTTTGTACATCTATGTTATGCTTTCTTCTTTTTTCATTTCAAATAACTTATACTTGTAGAAGAAAAGCTTTACCTTGGACTCCTTTACTTAACTTGTTCCTCTATTCGTTATTTAGAGTATAGTCCAAACCTCATTTGTTGTTTTATAAAAAGATACATGATTTTATTTGGTAACATTTCAAGCATAAAATGGAAAATTTAATGCCCTAGAATTTAAACTCGTTAATGTTTCATCATTTTCATTAAAGTCATTCTCATTTTTGGGCATAATTGTATTTGGATGAAAGGGAACAAAATCACTTTTTTCAAAGCTTATAGTCAATGGAATAAAAAAATTTCACACAAATTTACTATTTGAACTCCTATAATCGTTTGATTTTAAAAAATAAGAGCCTAAGCTTTGCTACAAATTGTTAAACCCTAGAAACGATATCAAATAAACCTAGAGGGGGTGAATAGGTTTTTCAAAAACTCATGAAAACTTAAAACTTTTTCTTATCCACTAATCAATCAACCAAGTAACTAAACATACAACAAATAAAGTGTAATCTCCTAATGTTAGAATGGTCATTATAGGCCTTGAATTGAGGTTAGAAGAGAGATTCTTTAGTCAAACAGTAGCTTCAGTGAGATATGAGGGTAGAATAGTCTTTTTGGAGGCTTTATATATAACTTGTGGAAGGAGCACGATTGTGCATCTCTAGACACACGCCTATGCGTCCATTTCCTTTCATGCACGCCCATGTATGCCTATGTATATGTGTATGCGTTTAAGGGTTTAAAAACATGTTAAAGTGATTTGGCTATTATTGATGGGTAAAATGTGTTTATAGTAGTGTATTTTACATGAATACATGTTAGAATAAGTTTAATTGAATTTTGAGCGAGATTTGGGTTGAGATTGGATGTGATCTTACATGTTTCAACCATGGGTGCCAAAACGCACGCCCGTATGCTTGCTGGATGAATGCCTGTGAAGTCTTATTTCAATAGAGTCACGGTCATGTATACAAGCCATACATAACTGTAGTTGTGAAGGGTCACGACCGTGCATTAGTAGAAGAGAAAAAATAAGCAAAAATTTCAGAAGTTAGCACGGTTGGGTTGCATGACTGGCATATTACCCATGCACAATCATGCACGCCTATGCATTTGATAATGCATTCTCATGCACTTAGTGAAAATTTGAGATTTCCTACCTATTCAGCAAAATATCAGTGATAAGATAACATATCAAGTATTTTAGGTAAAATAAAAGAATAAACAACCAAATAAAACAATGAATAAGTAGAAAGAAGAAAAAGACACAGAAAATTATAGTAGAAAACCATTCATATCAAAGAGTAGAGAATAGTAAGATAGAAATATCTTTACAGAATTAGTAGACCCAAACTCATATAAGTAAAGAAAAACTCAACAGTAGTCTATAAACAACCTAAATAATCAGTAAAATATGATTAAAAAGCAGAAAGAAACAAGAAAATAGTTAAAGAAACAGTAAAAAAACATACAGAACAGAAATTAATAGGTATACATCAAAACACAAAATAACATATATAGAATTTATTAACAAGCTTAATAAGTTATAGAAATAGTAACTTCAGTAATATACACCCGAAACAAAACTACAACAATTATTCAGTTAAATAGAAATATATATAATTATATATATATAAAGAAAAAAAGAAAAATAAGATATCATGCATTATATGCATCCATGACATGATATACCAACTCAGTGTTTTCAGAAAAAAAGATTAAGTATTCTACATGCATGTGTTTTTAAAATAGAAATTCAATAGGCTGAACATTATTTTAAGGATAAATACGATAGGGCATTTGTGAGCTACACGCCTACTAGAGAGGGAGCCAATGTCAGATACGCTAGTATTCAGTTGTACACCCATTAGAGAGAGAGCCAATGTTAGTGCATATTGATGTATGTGTTGGTGTGTATTAGTTATTTGATTTCAGCGTATTGATCTAGTATTAGGAAGTTGATGACTCATAAAGCCGGGTGTCGAATCCCTGTATTCATCAGTATGCGAAACACAATAGATATCTTTGGATATATAGAGGTTTTAGATACAAATTTTATTCAATTTTTAGTATATGTATATCTTTAGGTCCTAGTAATATTTTCAGAAAAACTAGTTTTAAGAAAGATGTCTTTAGTAAACCGGCCCAAGGGCCCAACTATGATTTTTAGCATCATTATATATGATTTCAGCATATTTCATATTATGTCACACATAACATAAAAATAAGTAGAACAGAGAAACTATAATATATATCAGTAGAAAACGATAGAGAAACTATCAGATAGTCTAATAATTAGCAATAAAGTCAGAATAGATAATGTCATAAATATAAATACATATAAAATACCACATACATAACATAATAAACAAGTTTATAGAATAAGCTATAACATAGTAGTGATGAGAAACAAAACATGAATTAGAATATATATAATAAGATAAGAGAGACGTAAATTATGATTTATAAACATAAAATAATAGAAACTAGTTGCAAGATATATGATATAAGCAGAAACCTAAAAGAATTAAGTTAAACTCTTCAAAGAACTCATAAGTACTATCGATCTTTGAAATTAGATAAAAAAATAGGATAATGAATATTAGAAAAAAAAGAGAACTAAATGAGCTAGTTCCAACTGGATCCCTTTTCAAGCTAAGTCGTATATGTGTATACTCATATATGTACTTATGACGAGGTGTGAAGCAGAATAGAAGCAATAAGATAAGTGAGAACAAAATAGGAAACTTGCTTAACCAGTTAAGGACCGAGTTAAGTTTATTAGTTTAGTAGTGATACTAGTCATAAACTAAATAGAGTTTATTCGATTATACATGTAAGAAAGATAAAAAGTCAGAATAAAAAGAAACCTATACTAGAGTAGAAAAAACTATTAGGTATTAAAACCTTAGTCAAGTTCATCAACTTAGAGGTAGCCAATTGAATTAAATTATCTTAGAGTCTACTCAATGGTAAAGATAAAAGATTCTTATTGAGTGATTTGTCACTCAATTCTTATAGTTTTCCTTTTCTTGTAGGTTGAGTTGGGGAGTTGAGTTAGGGAGTTGAGCTTGAAGCACGAGATGGCTAGAGTGTGGGATATGACTTGAGTGGGTTCTTACTTGATTTTTCGATTTCATATGTGTATGTGTATATGTATTTAGTTATCAACAGATAGCATGTTGGCTCGTATGCTTATATTGCTCATGTATACGAGATGTACAATATTATTTATGTTTTTAGATACTAATTATTAGTAATAAAATGTGAGTTTTATTTAGGATACTATACAGTGGGTTTCAGTTTGCTATCATATTTCATTTATATTCTTCCGCACAGTGCACAGTTTTCAAATAAACAGTTGTGTAGAATCACTACTGTGTGTACTAATAAAGACTTATTTTCTCAGGAAAATATAATAAAGTATTATTATTTTGAAGATAAACTATATAATATAGTAATATTAGTACATACAGTAGCAGAGTCTTACATAAAGTAAAGAGAGAAAGAGACAAAAATTGCTCAGTTGATTTTTATAGTAGTTTAAAGTTTTCTTATAAGCCTCCTACATACACTCTTCCAAGCAACTCTACTAGAAGATTTCCTTTAGTAATTTCAATCATCTAGATAGTTTTTGCCCAAGAGATTTCACCCTTAGACACTTGTTTTGATAATAAGAAATTGCATCCTTAATTTAGTTTCACAGGATTCTAATTTACACTAGTTTCACAAGATTGCGCCTTTAGGTTTTGAAAATACAAATTAAGGAATTTGCCTTACAATGTTGATATAACAATAAGTTCTTTAAGTTTCTCTCAAATGATTTACAATTGAATTTTAGTAAGAAAAGATGTGAAGAAGAATTAAAGAATGAAAGATACAACTTTGGAGTGTAATTCTCTAACCCTTGCAACCTTAAATCAACTCTGATTTATAGTTTAGGAGAGAAAAGAGCCGTTATAATTGATTTGGCAACTATTGAAAGAATTCTGAAAATTTTCATTGTTGTGTACTCCTACTTTACAGTTGTGCTTTCATCAACACATGCACTCCAACAATCAAATTTTTCTTATCATCTGAACCCTGCACAGATGTGTGCTTCTATACACAATTGTATGCCTTCATGTCTTCATTGCTTTAGATCTTCCAGAACAACACACTGTCTTACACATGACACCCGAACGTTCACCATACAATCAAGATTTCTAGCTTGCATGGTTGTGTGAACTTTTCTGTGTAGGTTTGTACCCAATAAAGTTTGTCTAGCATAAACACAACTAGGTCAACATGGGAGACTATGACAGTGAGTTCTCATGTTATAATGCACAGTCGTGTGTTCAAAAATCGCATGGTTATGCATTTTTTCTTTTTGATGCATGACTCAATCAAGATATGTGTTCCTCTTATAGGACACATACGATCGTACGGCTTGATCACGCAAGATCGTGTGCCAAACAAATCTTGCAAAATTAAAACCTTTAGGGGTCCAACAAATTGGGTTGAATTGATTAATTGTTTGGTTTGTTTATTATTTGCATTAAATTTGGTTTAGAGTGAAAAACTTTTAAGTTAAAAGAAAGTTTCGAAAATCTTATTCACCCTTCTCTAGAATTAGCTATTAAGTGTTTTGGGGTTTAACATTAGATTTCGATGATATAAAATCCACAAGTGGTTATATCTTTACACTTGGTGGAGGTATTATGTCATGGAAGTCTTGAAAACAAACTTCTATAACTTGGTTTACCCTGGAGTCTAGGTTTATAGCCTTAGAAAATGCATGTTTTAAGGTTAAATGGTTAACAAATCTCTTAACAGATCTTTTCATTGAAACTTACCCTCTTGTTTTAGCATCAATTCATTGTCATTGTCAAGTCGCAATATCTAAAGCAAAGAGAAAAATTTATAATGGGAAAGTAGACATATTCGAATAACACATACCATTATAAAGTAGCTCTTAGAATCTAGGGTGGTAAGCCTGGGTTTTGTAAGGTCAGAGCTAAATTTAGTCAAGCCTCTAACTAAACCATTAAGTAGGTGGTTAATGGAATACACGATGGGGTGAATGGGACTTATGCCTAAATCATAAGGCAAGTGTCATGAAAACCCTACCCATGTGATTGGAATTCCCAAAAAGTAGGTTCATAAGGGTAATAACAAGTCACTTGTTGCCTTGTTAAGTATTATCAAACTTTATATTCAAAGAAAGTCCTCCCTATGTTGAGATAATATTAATTGCAATGAAAAAGGTGGTATTAAAAATTTGTTGTTCACATCTTATGGAGATTCACCTATGTGAGTGTGGAATTGGGTCGATTTTTACAAGATCTTAATTAGACATTGCTAGAGCATCCATGAAATCCAAGTTGGCACAAGGCCATATGGTGTCAAACCCCAGAACAATATACAATGAGGAGAATTTAGCGAGGAACTATGTCTCTGAGTTACATAAAAAAATTTTGGTTCATAGAAACTTAATATCACCAAATTCGTGTAATTCAACTTTAGTTACTCAGTGATTGGTTCATAGTCTGAAAGACACTGACTCATAGGCATTAAAATTTTATAATTAGTGGTGATTGGTTATTTTGAAATATGTGGGAGATTGTTATAAAGTTAATTTAAGATGGTATTTCAAATTCCAATTTTTGGAATAATATGCATTTAAAAGCAACTGTAGTCTTTGGTTTTTTTTTTTTTTTGGGGAAAGCAAATTGCTACGGTTATGCAATTCAAATCGGAACTGCTTCTATTATTAAATTAGAGCCTTGAATGGTAACCGACACTTTTATTTGAATTTGTGGGTCGCCGTTATTATTTTGAAGCTGTTATGCATTAATAATGGGACTAAATTGGAGTTTCATTTTATTAATGGATGGCTGCTACTTTGTGTGATGGACGTTTACATATAAAGTCTTGAATTGAAAAATGGATTGACTCCTTTTTCTTTTTGTAAGAGAACTCCGTCGTATGTTCTCCCAGCTCCATATTTTTCCAGCTCCCTTTTCTGCCTAATAGTCAAACATTTCAGCTCTCAATTTTCCCAGCTACACCTTCACCGCTCAGTTTCTTTTCTAGTAATGCTCTAAAGTTCTTGTTAAAGGGCGCACTTTAATCAGAAACTTGTAATTGTATCTTGGGGATCAGTCCGCTTTTGAGCCGTTTGCACCAGGAAGATCTTTTCATTGGGGCAAAGATCTAATCTTACGGACAGTGTTTCGCATGCCTTGACGTCGTGATTGTTGTTTCCTTTTGCTTCAATTATCTTTGCTGCTCCAAGTTTGCTTCTAATCTGTAATTAATTTTCCAACAAATAATCCACCCGACTTAATCTTGTTACATCATTTATTCTTTTCTCAAAAACATGAAAAAGAAGTCGAGAAACGAACGGCGATGGTTTGGGGGTGCGATTGGCTTGGATGGCAAAGTGGTGGTGGGGTGGAGGGTTGGTGGTTTGATTCTAGTTTAGCTGCCAAATACTTTGTATTAATCAGGTGTGAAAACATTAATAAAGATTTTTGGGCGTAAATTGTTATTCAACGTAATAGATTTGACTCGTGAAATTTGATCAAGGGTAAGCAAACTGTAAACTTAAGGGGCGAGAAAGGTCATTTGGATAGACCTTGAGAGGGAAACAGTCATTGGGCCTTACATTTGGCGAAAGGTAAAGTTTTAATTACTTTTTAAAGGCTTAAAAAATTTTAAAAAATCAAATATTTATTATTTTATTAAATTTTTAATATGTTTTTTAAAAATTAAAATACTCTTTATAAAATAAAAAATTTAAAAAAATCAGTCATCATTATCATTAACATAATCAAATAATTAAAAACGATTATTTGATTTCATTGACAATTTGATCTTATAACTTCTATCATCAAAACAACTTAAAAGTGACTAATATGTTTGAAGTCGACTCTTTTCAGTTATTTTAGATGATTATATCTAATTACTTTTACTATTGAGATAGTTAGATCTAATCGTTAATAGAACCAAATAGTTTGTTCTAATCACTTAATTAGATTAACGATGATCACCACTGTTAGTGACGATGATTGTTTTTTTAAATTTTTATTAATTTATTAAATTTTTATTATTATTATTTTAATATTATTTTATATTTTAATTATTTTTGATTAATTTTGATTATGAGTAAATTTTTAATATTTTAAAAATTTTATGATGAAAAGGGTAATTTAAAAAACTTTAGGTGTCGTCCGGCCACTTTAAAATTGTAAAAAAATGTCAAACAATTGTCCAATAAGGTTAATGTAATAACAATGGACAATTGAAAATACCAGCAATGCCGCTTAGTGCATGGATCATGCTCACACTGAGTGTTTTTCATTTTTTATTTTCTGAAAGCACTTTCCATAAATTTCAAAAACAAGAAAAACAAAACAGATAAACCACCACCATCTCTACATCGAAAGCCTATACTTGTCATTTACAGATAGTTCCCTTTTTCTCTCTCTCCATCTCTGTCTTTCCCTTCCTTTCCTTGACCTTTCTTCAAACCCTAACTCTCATTATTTTTATTATAATTTCATTTTCAAATATTCACAACAAAACAATAAAAAAAAAAAAAAAACAAAACAGAACCTATATTCACAAAACGTTTTCTTGGTTTTCGTTTGTTTGTTCAGTTTTATCAACAATGGGTGCACCAAACGGAGGCCCAGATCACCTACGTGGCTTCCGAGGAGGTGATGGGGTCTGACCTGACCTCGTCGCATGCACTATGGGGAAGTCTGAGGATGAACAAACTCTTGCCGTTAGTGTCGTGAATGAGGATGTACAGCAAAATGTGGACACGAGATTTGTGTCTAAAGGATGCTGTTGGATTTATAGGCTCATTGGCTTCAAATGTTTCTTCATGCTCTTGTTATCGCTCGCTGTCTTTCTCTCTGCCTTGTTTTGGTTACCTCCTTTTCTTCAGTTTGTAGATCAGAAGGATCTGGATCTTGATTCCAAGTTTAAAGGTCAGATTTGGGGGTTTGATCTGCGTTTTCTTTTGCTGTATTTGTCTGCTGAAAAAACATGGGAAGATAAAGTGGTTTGTGTTTTTATCATCCTGTTGTTTTGTGTTTTAGTGTTATTTTCGCTTTTATAATTATAATTAGTGTTTTTTTTCTTCTATTGAGAGAAGCGAACCAATTAGTAAATTCTAGTGGTTATCTTGTAAATTTCTGTTTGGAGTGACGTTTGCAGATTTGGAGCTATATTTTGGGAATTTAATTTCGATGGTAAATAGGCTGAATATTTAAGTGGGAAAGTTATTTGATTGCTGATATTTTTATTTCTGATTTTTGAAATCTAATGTGAAGATTTTGTGGATAATTTCATTAATAAAAACTTTTCTCATAGTGGGTATATAGGTGTTATGGAAAGAAAGGATATTTTTATTTTATTTTATTTTTGTAAAATTTTATGGATAGAATTCCCTATTTATGCTGAAGTTTTCAGGGATAGCTTTGTGTTGAGTGATTTTTATGATAAATGAGAGAGAAAATAATCCACATGTCACACGTATACATGGCTTGCAGTATGGTTGATGTAATGTCTGAAAGTTTCTAAATTTAGAGTTCTTTCTATTGTGCGGCAATAAGTTATGGTGTTCAATTTCATGGGAGAATTACTATTACAGGACACATCGTACTTAAATTTGAGAGTTTGACTATTAAAATTATTGATGAACAAGTGTTCAGCAGGGTCTTTAAAAAGGAGTTTATTGGATGGTTTTGGTGGGAATAATTCATATGAGAACAATGTTTCTGCAATGATAAAATGTTTTACTCTTTATTTCTGGTTTCCCCAGTGAGGATGCAGTCACTTCCTATTTTGGTTTACTAATTTGCATCATGTGTGCTAAACATATTATTGTAGAACAAATTACTGGAGACTATAAATTCATTTCTATTCTAATCACTTACCAAAAATGGTTGAATTGTTATTACTAGTTTTATTGTTGTTTTTGGCAATACAACATGTAGCAGAAGCCACTAAAGATGGTCACTTGCCATTTCAATGTGTGTTTATTGGATCCTTTTAAAATGAAGGCAAATAATATGCTTGTGAAGAAGTGAAGCAGGACTTATGCAATTGGAATCAATAGACCATTCAAGTAATTTGTATTTGAGTTTAGCTAGTATGGAGAAGCAAAAGGGTTGGAGATTAATGTTGACAAATTCAACATTCTATCATTTCTAAAGAGAATGTGAATGAAATGCATGTGATGAAGTGAAGCAGGACCTAGGCAATTGGAACCAATATTAGGATAAAAGTTTTCTGGATATGAGTTTAGTTACATATGTTGGAGCGAAGGGGCTAGAGACGAATGTTGACAAATTCAATTATATTTAGTCAGACAATTTATTATAAATCTGTTGTTTCTATAATTTCCTGAGATCAATTATTTCAGTGTCACTTCTGGTTTTTGGGATTGGCCTCCTTACCCTTGTAAGTGGAATGGAACATGAAGTGCTAAATCTGAGATGTGTATAGTTCTTTAGCACTCATTGCTACATATTCACCAAGTTGGTTCAACATTTCACTTAAAGCAATCCAAGATCTGTTTGTCTTGAAAAGATTGGTAATTAATTCAAGATTTCTGGTCATCTCCTAATAATTTACATCAATTATTAGAACTAAATATTTTAAAATTCGTTCACATATTATATAACTTCTTATATGTGGAATGGCGCTCGGATGCAATAAATATTATCACTGTAGTCAATATTAAAGATTTTAGTCCGTTGGCTTGGGTGTTTGGCATTCATTGTCAGTATTGCAATGCTATATGGGAACGTGTAAAACTACCCAAATGTCTTGAATATGCTGTGGTAGACCGTTGGTCAGATTGACAATTTTTATATTTTGTTTTTCCCAAGGTCAATCTGAGTGTATTTTAATGATCTTGGCTCTCGGGAGTGTGTGGAAGACAATGTCCATTTGGGCATTAGACCCCTCATCGCTTGTGTAGACTTCCATAACGGTACTTATAGTAATGTCAATGTAAAGGGTTTAGGGTATTTGGTGCAATAGAAGATGTGAAGATGTTAACAATTTTTATGAGTTTTGCACTTTCTCATAATTTCATTATGGAAATGTTGTGGGTTCTATTTATTATTTTCTTTTGTGTGATAATCAGTAGATTTTATAGATCATTATAAACTTTCTTGGTTTAGTAAATGTGACATCCTTGATACTGTAATTGCAGTTATTGATTTCTTGAATGAAAAATGTGTTATGTTTTTGATAATATGTGCTCAATAGTATTTGTTAATGCAGATCACGACATTGTTGCAAGTTTCAATCTTGAGAAACCAGTTTCTTTGCTGGAAGTCAATATCATACAGCTTGAGTTAGACATTTATAATGAGATTAGCGTTCCAACCATCAAAGTATCTTTTCTCTTATTCCTTTTCATGTTACTTTTTTAATGTTTACTTTCCATTTTTCCTTCCTCATATATTTACTTATTAATTTTGCTCAGGTGGTTATTTTATCTCTTGAATCTGTAGCTGGTTCTAACATTACGAAGGTGGTGTTTGCGGTGGATCCAGATGCAAAAAATTCAAAAATATCTTTATACTCTCAAAGCTTGATCAGATCATCATTTGTATCTTTGGTTATAAATCAGTCATTCCTTCGCTTGACTACATCCTTGTTTGGGGACCCATTTTTTTTCGAGGTTTTGAAATTCCCTGGAGGAATTACTGTGATTCCTCCACAGAGTGCATTTCTTCTTCAGAAAGTGCAAATCCTTTTCAACTTTACTTTGAACTTCTCCATTTATCAAATACAAGTTAATTTCAATGAACTGACGAGCCAGCTGAAGTCAGGATTACATCTTGCATCCTATGAGGTAGACAATCTTTACTTTATATTTTTTTTCTCTGTTAAACCTATACTTTCTTGATTTTATATACAATAGAATAAAGAATAACCATATAATAAAGAAGAAACTTTTATGCATTATGATACTGGGCTCTATGGCGATATAAGGGAGATATTCTTATCTTTTATAGTGAGAGTGTGATTATCTGATTAGTGTTTTTGTTGCTTTCAGAACTTGTATATAAGCTTGTTGAATTCCAAAGGTTCAACGATGGCTCCCCCAACAATTGTTCAGTCTTCTGTTCTTTTGGCGGTTGGAAACACTCCCTCAACCCCAAGGTTGAAACAGCTGGCTCAGACTATCACTGGTTCAAATTCCAAAAACCTTGGCCTAAATAACACTGTATTTGGTAGGGTTAAGCAAGTTCAACTTTCATCTATCTTGCAACACTCCCTCAATGGTAGCGATGGGAGTGCCCCCTCATCATCACCTTCTCTTGCTCCTCTACCTCATTCACACCATCACCACCACCATCACCACCACCATCATCATCATCACCATGACCACAATGACCATCTAGCTCCTGCAACTTCTCCAGCACCTGAGACTCAGACAGTTGCACCTCTGCCACAGCATGGTTCACCTGCCCCAATGAAAAATTCACCTGCACCTCAGAAAAGTCACGAGGCAAAGCCTCCTGGCTGTCATAGTGCAAATAAAGGGTGGTCTAAAAAAAAGGGCAGGACACGGTCCCATATGGGCCCTACAATTGCTCCCACTATTTCTCCTCATCGTTCTGCTGCCTCGCGACAAGCACGTATAGCTCCACTGACACCTACACCTGCACCTTTCTCCCATTCACATCCTGCATCAAGTCCCTTGCCAAATGTAATTTTTGCTCATGCGAGGTCCCCGTCAAAGAGTGGTTCAGACATGGAGCATCATGACTCAACACTGCCAGTTTCACAATCTTCTCCTTCATGTGAGTATCTCCTATAATTGTAATTTGATGTTCCAATTACTTTGAATCTGACAACACATTTTCATGCAATCATTGTATGGTGGTTTTGTTGTGTAATGATTTGATTGGTCATTTGGGTTCTTTTATAATTTTCTTTATCACTAAGAGTTCCTTTGCTGATGATTGATGAATCATTAGATTGACTGGTCTGATATTTTGACCTATACCGAGGAATATTTTTGTTTCATTTTAAGTTATCATTTGTCTTGGACTTGCAGTTGAAATTGTTTCTGGTGTCTATTACCATAAAAACACAAACTTACCTTTTTGTTGATAACAAATATGAGGTAGTATTTATGGTTTGCTATTTTTGCAGCTGATGCAGGTCATTCAAAGGTTCAATTGGTGTTGTCACTCTTGTTAGCTGTTGTATTACATTTTTAACAATGAAGATGAAATAACCTACTTTCAAGATAAAAATGCTTCTCTAGTATGTGCGGGAATCAATTGTATTTTTCAAATTTAAATGGACCTTGGAGGAGCTTTGTAAGTGAGAGCAGTGCAAAAGGCGTGTCTCACGTCTGAGTGGATATATGTTTTTGTGCATGTAAATATTTGGGGAAAAGAAAAAAAAAAAAAAAAAACAAGCCAGCAGATGCATTATCAGGTCAAAGTCACGGAGGTGGCAGGCCCTTGCTTATGTGCATTACTGCTGGTTTCTGTTTTCTCTTCTGCAGAAATGTAGGGGGGTAAAAGTAACAAATGTATCACATTATTGTTTCTAATCCTTCAAAGACCAATCAGGTATGAAATTTTGACCTCATGTTATAACTCTTCTCGTCTTGTACTTCTCTGCAGTCTGTCAAAAGTCACTGATGCTGGCTTGTTTAAACTCAAGTGTATATTGTTCATTGGTAATTTTGGACAATATTTGAAGTGTCAAATTCTGTTAACATATAAGCTAGTGATGCTTTCATCATTTATGTTTTAGCATAATTTCCAGACATAGAAGTGAAACACATGCATGCCTGTAATTTTCTTCAACTCCATGAAGATTGTTGATTAAGCAAAAGTCCCCCACTTTCATACGATAAGGGTGTGTATGGTTGAAAGCAATGAGAGATCATTCTGGTAATCTACGACATTATCTTATCTAATTCTTTTGCTGATTAAAAATGCTGTGCTGTATTAAGATGGGGGATATCCTCAGTGTGGTCCAAGGTGACTCACCGTGACACAGAGGGAATACAATTTTGTTTTATGTTTTTGGGGGTGCTGATGGGATGGCAGACGGTGGTTGGATATCTGGTGGGTGGGATTACATCTAGAATTTGATTGATATTTTGATGTCTACAGCTGGACGAGTCCAAGTTTTCGATTGTTTAAACGTTGTTGGTCCCAACGGCCAAGATTGAGATATATGGTTGATGTGCTGTCGTATCGGTCCAAGCTTTCATATCAATTGATTTCCGACCCAAAATTTTGGTTCGGTATTTGACAAATACATAATTAGGTTTACTATTGTCCACCTAAAAATTTAGTTCTGCTCTATTTGTTAACATGTCTACAGTAGATTGTTAGAAAATCCATTTTAGTGACCAGATGAATGCCCACTTGAATTATAAGATTTCATGCTGAGGATTTTCTCGAACTCATTACTAGCCTAAATCTATGGGGAGGCTTCCTGAGGCATGTTAAGTATTTCACCAAGCCATTAACAACCTTGTGGAGGTCTTTCAATTCTACACCCTTTAGGGTGCGTTCGATCTTTTATTATCAATTACCATTAACATAGATTATTTAGAAGATCATGGATTTGCTGGATTCTTATGCTTTAAAATGGTAATGCTTTGTTAAAATATAGAGAAAGAATATGAACATATATAAATATGAAACGAGGTATTAGATTAGAGTTTCCTTTTATCTTGGACACTATAACAAAAATTATAAGACTTATTTTGAGAAAACATTTTGAGCGTGATATTTGTTTGTTTTTTATTATTAAATGATCTCCATTCTTGATCTTAGTAATAGAGATGGTAATTCGGTCTACAAAATTAAGTATTCAACTTATCCCTTTTAAAACAAAAAAAAAAAAGAAGATTTCTTAATAAGAACGAAAACACAGATGAAGATAATAATAATTAAAATCTTTATAATTGAGAACGGGGTTAAAATGGGGATAGATGTGTCTTTGACTTGTCCCCTCCTTGCCTTATCCCTTCCCCAACTTTTCTCTTCTCCTATATACTTTTTAAACCCTTAAATATTAAATCACTCTTAAAAATTTTGAATTATTATAAATATATACTAGTACCTAATAAATATCTTATTATTTTTCTTGTAAGGAGAAGAAAAGAAAGTGGAGGGAATTTTTCCGATAAGAGTGGAGAGGGGATTGTGATGGAAAAGGTTTTCCTTTACGGGAATGAGGACAGGGATGAAGATGAAAATTCCCTATCATTCTTGTATTAGGGACGAGAAAAGATTTTACCTATAACGATGGAGACGAGGATTAAAGTATTTGACCCTTACTTTATCCGTTGCCATCTGTACGTAAGAGTCCTTATCTTAAGGGTAAAATTGTAAAAATAATATTTTATTAAATAAGGAAAATTAATTAAAATAGCCCTATTTGAGGTATGTGTACAAAATTAGTTAGTACTTCTAAATGATATACCTAAATAGTCATTGTTTTTATTTTAAAGATTCCTTTGTGTGATTATTGGAATGTTTATGGTTGCTTTGAGTTTTTCATTTAAGGTATGGATTTAGGAATTATTGTTGATGAATACTATGCTTTTTGAATGGAAATTAGTTCATTATTCATGGAAAAATGATCTAGGAAGGATTAGGTTATGTTTTTTGGGTAAAAAATTCAGGTTGGTAGATGTTAGTTGCCAAGTAGGCATGATAATACTTATGACAAGATTTTGAAGAAGAGGGAAATTTTTTTTTTTTTTTTGACAATAAGGGGTAAATAATTTTTTATTAGGCAAAGTGAGGGGGTCAAATGATATATACTAGACACTAACGTCTTGTGAGAAATAATTGATATTGTACAATAAGCATAATGAGAGCTTTTGGTATTTTACTATATGCTAACGCATAGTAGACATTAACTAATATTTTATTGTAACACTTTCACTAGAAATATTGACCTCTGGAGAGAAATGCTATTATATTGAACTAAAAGAACATGCATAACTTAAAACGTACATTTATCCAAGACATAATTTAATATTCCAAAAGTATTCCTTCATTAAAATATAAATGTACAAACATGTAAAGGATGTCAAAATGCATAAAATACTTAAATAATATGTGTACCAAACTCAAATAAATTCATACATAGTCTCAAATCTAAATAACTAAATACATAGATAAACTAGGAAAGACTAAAATGCCCTTTGCCCACTTCTGTACCATCTTTCCTATATTGCTACCATCTTGATTACTTGTTATTTGCAAAACATTGAAAGTAGGGAAATGAGTGATAAATCATCCAGTAAGTAGGAGAGCTTTACTTAAACTTAACTTTGTCCCTATTTTAATCTTGGCTTGGTTCCACCCTATCTTGGTCATTGCCTTTTCGAAATTCAAACTTTGATGACACGGAACTTACATCTCATATCTTATCTTGAGAACTATTTTCGTCTTTTTTAGTCATCTTGAGAAACATTGAGATCCTAAATTAATGATGACTATCTCTTGATCATTAAGGATACTCTTGAGAATCTATACTATGATAATGTGAAAACATTTATACATTTTTGGTAACTTAAACATTTATGTTGATCAAACTGGGTCGAGACAAATATCACATACTATCAATTCCAATTTCTCTACAAATTATTAGATTGCGATATTATGTCCATGACCTACTACGGTTCATTGCAACCTATTGCAACCCATTATAACTTATTACGGGTAAATTTATTATATTACGAACTACTATGCCTTACGAGTTACTATGCTCTATTACGGGTTATGTCTTATTGTGGGTATGTGTAGAGAAAATCTCATATGTACTCCTTTGTAATGACTCTTATGAAACATACCAACTCATGTGAGTCTAATCTACTAGGTTAAAACTGACTAGCTATGTTCATGAAAAAACAAGTATGCATCTTAAGCCATAAACTTTACTCTTGCTTGTAAGTAGCTTTCAACCTATCTTGACTTTATCTCATGCCTTAAAATGTTAGTGCGCTCTCTAGGCATGACTTGATACAACTATGTAGCTTATACATTCTTACTATCCTTTGGGACATTACTATAAACATTTAGGTTTAACCTTTTAATGTTATTCCTTTTTTGCTTGAATGTATAATTGTGCATAAAAGGTTTAATGATACAAATCTCATTGATGATAAAAAAAAATTGTAACATCCCGATGTTAGAAATGTCTCTTTAAGCTGTGGATTAAGGCTAAAAGAGAGATTATGTGATAAGAAATATATTTGAGAGGTTTCAATGGTAGAATAGTCTTTTGAGGGTTTTATATGGCCTGTACTTAGAGTATGACCATATATCCTTTGGACACATTGTAGGACCCGCTGCCACGCATACCCCTGCTGCTGAATAATATGGTTCTTTTATTAATAATTTGTAAAATATGGGTACACGCGATGGAAATCCTACGAAAATAAACTCTATTGCTGCTATACATCTATACACAAGCGGAAGCTGAAATACATACAACTGAAATATACAATGACTATACAATGGGCCCAAATTGCCTTTTTCATATATACATGTTGTTCTGTACACTATTCTTTTACATATGAGTAACTGGAAACATTTACAAAATGACCCATCAGATTCAAAACTGGAAATATACATACTGAAAACTGTGGTGTGGGGCCCTCTCCCGCTAGCCTCGGTCCACCTACTCCTCGTCAACAGCACACACACCTGAAAAGGAAGGAAGAAAGATGAGGATGAGTGATAAAGATCACCCAGTAAACATTCCTTACTTCCCTCAACCCAAGCAAGCAACATGCAATATCATACATACCTGGCTTCGGCCCTATTCATACATCTAGTCACTTGTTGGAATCTGAAAACTACTTTACTGATTATCTGATTACTTTATTAATCATGCCATGATGTAAATATCATGCCATGCTAACTGAACATAACTGAGGATGATGATACATATATCTGAATATTTGTATGTACCCGAAGGTACCTGCTGTGCTGATCAGACTGATGAACACATGGATTCGACATCCTAGCCATATGGGTAGAACAATTTAGCTGCTGGCTAGAAAGTTGAATCTGAAATGTTGAACAATCTAACTGGTGTCAGAAAGCTGAATTTAAAATGTTAGACAATCTGATTGGTGTCAGAAAGTTGAATCCCACAGATGCCTCCTCGAGTTTACCTATACTATTGCTATGATATGCTCATGCAACTTTAATTATCTGATATTTGATTATCTGATTCTTATAATGTTTTATATTTGGTTTCCCATACTTAATTGTCCCTTTTTCTGCTTATTCTGAAAGTTTCTACTGCTGCACGAGCGTGTGAACAAGGCACATGAGAGTGCAGAGGTCACACACGGGCATACAGGGCAAAGGCACACGGGCGTGTGCCCAGACGCATGGGGTCGTACGCTGGTCGTACAGCTAGTCGTGCTCACTTCTGGAATTCTGGGTGAAATTCATAAAAAAGCTGGCACACGATCGTATTCCTCAGGACACACGGGGGTGCATCTGTATTTCTGGCCGTGCACAAAGCGTGCACACGGGTGTGGTCCTGGAAAACAAAGGGTACACGATCGTGCTCATGCAAGCACACGACCGTGTGTCTTGTTCTCCAGTAAGAACACATGCCTGGAAATTGCACAAATCTCATACCATTTCTCAATCAATCTCAAATCAACTTCTAACATACATTCCCAGCACTTCAATAAGCATATATATCAATTCAATCTCAACATGCATCCAACATAACTCATTCCACCATGAAAGTATCTTCTTTCTCTCACTAAAGCACACATAAGCAACATGCATGGTTCAGGGGTGGAAATTCATCATCTTATCCGACATGCATCATCATATAAACAAACACAAAGTTCATCAACATGCAAGAAACTCATCCAAGTATCACAATTCATCAAAGTAAGCTGGGAAAACACAAGGAGAAGTAAGCGAACACTTACCTCTCGCCATAGCCGCTGGAAACCTTTCTCTCAAGCTAATCTCTTGGCTCTCTCGTTGGATTGGGAGTTGCTGGAGGTGAAATTTCTTCTCTAAGGTTGGGAGGAGCTACTGAAAATAAGAAAAGAAAAATGGCTAAAATAGGCGAGAAATACTAATAAAGTCTCCCGTCTCTCTCTTCTAGGTAACTTGCACGGTCGTGCAAGGCAATGTGCACGGGCGTGCACATGGGAAAATAAAGGCCACACAAGTTATGGAAACTTACCATCTCACCCCTAAACTGTGTTAGACTCTCAATCTATCTCTGAATTTTATTTATAACCCCAAAACTATACCGATAAGGGCTTCTCTAAACTGGGATGCACACACATGCCCATGCATCCTTTAAGTTGTGAACCATGACCAAACGCCTCAGTGGGACACAATCGTGTGTCCCTCATAAGTTGCATAACTATATAAAGTAGAAGATCACGTTTTTCAACTAGTTTCACCAATTTCTCTTCTCTTTCCTTTAGTTAACCCTAACCAAAGATCAAATGGAGAGATCAATTTGTTAGTCAACCAATCCAGTTAGGGATCAAGCCAAAGTTACTATTTCTTTAACTTGTATATCCCTGTTTTGGATGTGAGATGAGATAAGAAGCATGTTTTAAGTTTAAGTTGTATGTCTTTATGATAAGATGGTAGAAGATACGAGATTTGGAGGCAGACACATGTTTAGAGTATATGTATATACCTGTTTGTTTATGTATATGTAGTTAAGAGATCTAAAAGCATGTTTAGCTATGATTAAATATTAATTGATGATGAAGGTTAGTATGAGTAGCATGTTTATATATATATATATATATATATATATATATATATATATATATATATATATATATATATATATATATATATATATATATATATATATATATATATATATATATATATGTTAAAATAAGTTTGATTGAAGATTGGTTTGAGTTTGGAGTGCGTTTTGCAAGTTCTAGAGGTGGAATTGTAGATACAAAATATGACACACGACCTATGCTCAAGGGTGCACGACCGTGTTGTCATGAATTCTGCATGGTCATAGTCGTGTAATACATGCACTATTATGGCCAAAGTAATAGTGCTTGAAGGCACACGATTATATGTCTTAAGGTCACAATCGTGTACATCTTTCTTAATTTTACATGGTTGTGTTTGGATAGAGTCATGGTCGTGTATGTGTTGAGTTCTACCGGCCCATGCATATAAGGTCAAAACCCTATGTTTGACACATACACGACCATGTGTCATAAAGTGCATGACCATGCAACAAGCCAGGACTTAGTGAGAAAATTTCAAAAGCTAGCACGACCTTGCACACAACCACATGAATGTTTATGCAATTAGTGAAAATGGTAAAAAATAGTAGAATAAACAAAAAAATAGCTAAGTAGACCAAAGAATGAGTATATTAATAACAAAATAGGGTAAAATAAGTTGTTTAATAACATAACAAAAGAAAAAATAACTATATTTTTCCAGAACCTGTGAATCTAACTTACATAAGTAAGAGAAACTCAATAACAAACTAGAATCTCCAGTAGTAATTGTTAAATTACGATTAGAAAATAAAATGAAAATAGAGATAGAAATAGAAATTGAAACAAACAAAATAAAAAACTATTAGATACACAACAAAACACAAAACAACTCATACAAGGCTTAAAACTTCAGTAAGAAATACACAAAACATAACTCTAACAATAAATTAGGTAAACAAAATGTAGTAAGAAGAGAAGAAAGAATAAGATATCTTGCATGATAAGTATTTCATAACATGACATGTCAAAAATAGTATTTTCAGAAAGGGATCAAATGATTTATATGCATATATTTTTTTAAAGTATAAAGACAATGATCTGGATATTATTTTTAAGGGTGAATACAAGAAAACACCTATGAGTTTGCATGCCTATTAAAAATTAGGAAGCCAACATCTATGATGCTGGAAGACATTTTATATGTTGGTCTCACATAGTAGTATCAGATTCATGTCATGCTATGCAATGCTCATGATGCATTATTTTATCTCATTTTATCTTTATGTAATGCTTTATGGCCATTGGAATGGTTTCCTATGCTTAATACTTTATTTCCCATTCATTATCAAATTTTTGGCTTGAGCACGTGCGTGTGTAAAGACACACAGGACCGTGCATTGGCCGTGCAGCCAGTCGTGCAAGTTTCTAGAATTTCTAGGCATTTCATGAAACAAACACACACACACGACCGTGTCTATAGGGCATACGGTTGTGTCCCCTTGTAGTTTAGTCGTGCACACTTTGTGCATACGGGCATGTCCCTGAAAAAGTAAAGGCACACGGCCGTGTGTCCTACTTTGCAGTGACAACACTCGCTTGGAACTTGTAAGAATCCACACCAAAGCTTAATCAATCTGAAATTAATCACAAACATGCATTTCTAGCACTTCAATTAACACACAACATCCCTCAATTTCATCCATAACATATCCCATCACAATCCACCATTAAAACATCCATTTTCTCACATTTTCATACACATACATACACAAGCATGTTTCTTGGGTGGAAATCATCATCTCAAGCGTTTTCTTTTCATCATATTAACACATAATCACTTCACATAAATCATAAGCATGCTAGCAACACAATCAAACGTTTTCAAGCATCAAACACAAGCTGGGAAACTCAAGGAAGAGGGAATAGAGCACTTACCTCTTGCCATGGCTGTTGGATTCACTTTCTATCTAATTTCTTTCTTCTCTAACTAGATTAGGAGCTGCTGGCTGCTGAATCTCAACTCTAGGATTGGGAATCTTTGAAAACAAAAGGAAACTTTACTGAAAATGGGATAAAAACGAGTGAGAAAGCTTAAAAACTCACAATCTCTCTCTTCCATCAAACTTGCACGAGAGTGCAGCCTAAGGTGCACGAGAGTGCACAAGGGAAAATAAAAACTCTTCATTTCTCGCACTTTGCATGAAAGAAACCTCCTAAGGAGAATCATGCGCAAGCCACACAGGCTCTGGAAACTTTTTATCTCACCCCTAAACTCTTCTAACTCCCAATCTATTTCTATTTCTCACATCTAACCTCCAAATTCTACCCTAAAGGGTATTTCTAATCTTGGGATGCTACATCTAAAGTACTCTTACGTTTTCTTAGGCTTTAGTTGAATTCTTTTATATTTATGCTTATGACATATATCATGCAATTTCATTTCTTTTTTATGTCTTTTCTTACATGTTTATTCTCTTACTGTCTATGTATTGATTCAAGTCATACTATGCTAGATTATGGTATAAAGTATGCTAAAAACATGTATTTGCTCTTAGGCTTACTTACTGAAAATATAATCTAAAAATATTGTTATTTAGATTTGAAGATCCTAAACTACTGAAAAGAAACTGAATCTAAAAATTTGCTTATATCCAAAGTATCTACTATAATGATTAGGTCGATGAATATAGAGGTTCGACATCTTGAACATATAGGCTAAATTAGACCAGCGAAGTGCCAATAAGCTAAAATAATTTTACTATACCAATCTTAGACAAGTATGTTAAAATCTAACTAATCTAACCGCAGTTAGAAAGCTAAAATCTCATATATGCCTCCTCGTATTCACTTTTAATAACTAACCTGAATATTGGGTTTTATGTTGAAAACTGATGCATGTGGATCACTTGATCCTTTTTTTGGAAAATACTAATTTAGCATGTCATGTCATGTAATTCCATATCATGCATGTAATCTTATTATTTATTCTCCTTCTCTGATTACATTCTATTTGACTAAATTAATTGTTATAGTTTTGCTTTGTATATTCTTACTAAAGCTTCTAGTTTTATAACTTATTAAGCTTGTTAATAAGTTCTATATAAACTGTTCAATGTTTTGTTATGTATCTGTTAATTTACTATTTTGTAGGCTTACTATTTTGTAGGCCTCTATAACAATTTCTATTTTTATTTCCTATTTCCATATCTAATTTTTTAATGTAACCTAATGATTACCTATATTGTTTCTAGGTTACTATTAAGTTTCTTATATTGATATGAGTTTAAAGGTGTGATTCTGAAAAAATATTCTTTTCTTATCTGGTCTATTCATTTTGTTGCTTATTATTGCTTTGCTTCTTCTCTATTTTATTATTTTGGAAAATTCTGCTTTAAATTTGCTACTTTCACTAAGTGCATGGGTATGCACGATTATGCATGAGATGTACGATTGTGTCTGGCCTTGCGTCTAAACATGTGAGCTTCTGTGATTTCTAACTTAATTTTGGATTTCAATATGCGTATGATCATAACATACCTTTGCACATTCGTGTGCCTTTACAAATCTGATCATGCATACTTTATGTACATGATCGTGATCCTATTAAAAGCATGATTGCATGGGCGTGCGTCCTCAAGCGCATGGTCATGTATCCTACTTTGTTTTAGTAATCATGGTTGAAACACGCAGAATCCACTTAAAACTTAACCTAAATCTCTATCAGTCTTAATCTTACATATCCACATGCAAAATATTCTATTGTAAGCATGTTTTCCCCAACAATAACTGCTAAAAATGACCTAATCATGCTTCTAATCCCTAATACACACAACTTAGGTATCAAGAAATCTAAGCATGCTTCTATCTCAAAATTTCTCTCCCATCTCAATATCATCATCTGAAAATCATGTTTATTAATCTAAAAACATGCTAAACACTAACTTGACTTATCTAAAAAGTTACATGCTAAAGAAACAAGAAAGAGATAAGGAAATACTTACTTGAAACTGCTAAAATCTTTTATCTCTCTAATTTTGATTGAATCCTAGCTAGATTGTTTGCAACAAACTAGCTTCTCTCTCTAAGAAATTGTTAGGGTTAACTGAAGAAAAGGGAAAGAGAGAACCAGGAAGACGTTGGCTTAAAACTTGCAAAATGAAAATTTTCCCTTTATATATCTGCATAATTCAAGAGAGACACATGGTCATATGCCACTGAGGAGCATGGTCGTGCTTCACACACAAGAGATGCACGCGCGTGTGTCCAAAGGATGCACAAGCATGCTTAACATATAAGCCATATAAAGCCCTCTAAAAAGGATTATTCTACCCTGTAACTTACTTGAGTCTAATCTTAGGATATCTAATCTCTCTTACCCATGATCAAGGCTTAGAAAGACCATTCTAATCTTAGGATATTACAACTGAATCTTTGGTGTATTATTTGAAAACAATTTGAAAAGTTTAACGTTATCAATATAGATCATCTGAGTGCATTCAGTCTCTTGGTTTTATCTAAAAAAGCCAAAGAAAAATGGCCATGTTGACTAACCTGGCTTGACAGGGAAAAAACCATTGTTACACCCACAAAAGTAGAGATAATTGTAAATACCTTATTTTGACCTAACTTGGATATTCCCATTGATGATAACCTACAAAGCTCCCATATGAAATCTTTTAGATGATCAATAATGCCTAAGGCCCACAAATAGAGAACTAATTTAGTATGTGTGCTTAGGCCCAAACTCTAGAGCCTATAAAATCCTTATAAGTCTATTCCATAGGATAATAGCTTGTGAACTAGACTTGGGCCTATATTGAACGCATTTAATTTTAATTGATTGTATTTAAATATGATTTTAATTGATTTTAATTAAGATTTGATTTGATTTTTTATTTTAATTAATTTTATTTTATTTTATTTTTGATTTTAATTAATTTTGATTTGATTTGATGTTTTATTTTAGTTGATTTGATTTTATTTTATTTTTTCTTTGGTTTGATTTGATTTTTTTACTTATTTTGATTTATTTGATTTTTTGTTTTAGTTGAGTTGATTTTATTTTTATTTGATTTAACTTTTGTTTAACTTAATTTTTATTTGATTTGATTTTTTATTTTAGTTGAGTTGATTTTATTTTTGGTTTTACTTGATTTTGATTTGATTTAATTTTTTATTTTAGTTTAGTTGATTGCATTTTCTTTTGGATTTTTTTTATTTTAATTTTAATTGATTTGATTTTTTATTAGTTTGATTTTACTTTTTGATTTGATTTAATCTTGAGATTTTAGAGATTTTCCTATGTAAAGGGTTAGGATTTCATTTGGGGGTTAGAGTGGAGACAACTTCAAAGAGAGAAAAAAAATTATACACTTTGAGAAAGAGAAACACCATGAGGATTTTGTGGAAAGTACTACAAACACATATTGAGAGTTTGTGGGATCTCAAGATGTCGTTCATCTAAAGAAGATCTTCAAAAGGGTCATTATCATCAGGTATGTACTCTTAAAGGGAACACTCACAACTACATTTTAATTAGTTTGATTTTAAGTTGATTCTTTTCATTATATTGATTCTACATACACAAAATTTCTATTGTTTTTCCTCAAATCTTTGTCTTGTCATTTTGTTTTTATTATGTTTGGTTTATTTGATGATTGATCTGATTACTTGAAAATCATTATGATTGTTTAATTATTATATTGATTTAATCTCTGTTATCCCTGGGCTAATTGAATATACATACTGAGTTGATTATTATCTTTACATCTAATGGCACTTGGTTCTGATTTTATGAATTGATTACTTAAATGACCATATGCTTTATAATGGTTGAATAACTATGTGATTCATTATGTCATATTGATGTTATCTATTAAATGCTTGTGATTTTGGTTATTTTGATCATATTAAATTGTTGTAAATGTCATATATGTTGATGGTAGGATAATATGCATTATTGAAATTATATTGGATGGTATGCATATGATATAAGGGTGATTATGCATATTAATGAAGATTACTACTTATGAGTGTTATATTGATATCATAGAATATGATATAACATGAGTTATGATATTGATGTTTTATAATGTTTATTTGATTATTTGATTCTATCTAGGCTATTATTTTTTTTAATATTTTATTTTTCATTATGATTATTATAGTGTTGGAAAGTCCCTTTTTTTTTTAATCAATGTGTTCTCCTCCTTGAGTTATGTAATTTATTAATTTATTTTTGCTTTACTTCTATGATTTATTTGTTGCATATCGTATGTATGATTTGGAAAATTTAAGAAATACAATAAATTAATTAAAATGAGCCATAAAGTGGAAGCCAGCCTTCAGGCTAGGTTACGTAGAGTATCTAACACTTTTCCATGTAGTACTTAACTTTCTAAACCTGTCTATTGGGCTGACGAGATTGGTTTGGATCCTTTGCAAGAGATTTAAAGGTTTCTACTCATCACACTTAGCCAAAAACCTATTACACACTCCTTTTGGTCATGTTAGGATGACCAATTAGGAGTTGCAAGTCCTATCTGATGTGATGTGACAAAAACCCATCGCATTACTACAATATAAGCATTCTAAATCACTAAATGACGGTTCTTCATTTACTTTAAAGAAAGTGTTCCCTTATGCAACAATTGTTCTTTGCTTTATATCCTCAAATGTCCACGAATTTAGTGGAAAGTCCATTTGTAAGTTTGGAATGGGTGTTCCATTGTGAACTATATAGTTATGGAACAACTATTCCTAACCTTAGAACGAGCATTCAATCACATTTATTCCATTAATCTATAATCTTGTTGGCCATATTTTGACGTCCTAAACACAAATTTAAAGTTTTAATTTGTAATACAGTTATAAAATCATCATATCTCATCATTTAGCATGCATAAATTCTAAAACAATTTTATACTCAAGCATTGCTTAAACTCATAAGTTTAAAATTCACTTCACATAAGCTCATGCTTAATATCATCAATTATTTCATCTAATACATGCATTGCAAATTGACTTAACAGGTTGATTTCTAATACTATAACTATATAATTACACAATCAAATGAGATGGGAAGATTTCACTTGTCTTTTATAGATAATTTAAAATATTGGAGCTCAATACGTAAGATCCTTATTCTAGTGTACATTGGTTAGGGACCTGTAGGACCCGCCGCCACGAATACCCTTGCTGCTGAATATTATTGTTCTTTTATTTAATAAACTGGAAATTGGGTACCCACGATGGGAATCCTACGAAAATAAACTACTGCTACTGATTACATAGGCGAAAGCTGAATCTGAAACTGAAATACATATATATACAATGGGCCCAAACTGGCCTTTTTCATATAAATAACTGTTCTGTACACTGTTCTTTACATCTAAATATATACAAAATATATACAAGACCCATCAGGTCCAAAACTGAAAATACATACAAAATAACTAGTGTGTGTGGGGTCCTTTCCCGTAAGCCTCAGTTCACCCGCTCCTCGCTAGCAGTACACTGACCTGAAAAGTGAGGAAGAAGGAAAGGGATGAGTGATAAAGATCACCCAGTAAGCATTCCTTACTTCCCTCGACCCAAGCAAGCAACAAACAAGGTCAGACATACCTAGCCTCGGCCCTATTCATACATTTAGTCACTTGCTGGTGCTGAATCTGATTACTGATTATCTATTTCTCATTATTTACCGTTTCATGTAATGCATGACATGACATGATATCTGAAATAGCTGATGATGCATGCATCTGAATGATCTATATGTACCCGAAGATACCTACTGTGCTGATCAGACTGATGAACACAGAGATTCGACATCTTGGCCATGTGGGTTGAACATTCTAGCTACTGGCTAGAAAATTGAAAATATAATGCTGCTAAGCAGTCTAACTGGTGTCAGAAAGCTGGATCCCATAGATGCCCCCTCGAGTTCACCCAAAGCTATAACCCATACATTGGGTTCTGAATACTGAAAACTACTGAATTCAGATCTCTAGATCCTCTTTCAGGCTACATGCTATGCTCTGGTATGCATATGCATCATTTCTTATATGAAGTTTGGCTTATCTGATGTTTATTAGCCTTTGGTTGCGTTACCAAACATTTATATTTCTTTTTCTGTGTTTTATGGAAAATCAAGCTGACGCACGTGCGTGTAGGCAAGACACACGGTTGTGCAGCACACACACACGAGCGTGCATGGCAAAGGCACATAGGCATGTGCCCAGACGCACGGAATCGTGTGCTGGCCGTGTAGCAAGTCAGTGCGGTTCTAGAAAATTTGGCCATTTCTACTAAAAATCAAGCACACGGCCATGCTCTCTAGGACACACGGTCGTGTCTTCTGTATTCAAGCAGTGCGCACTTTGTGCACACGGTCGTGTCTTTGCATAAACAAGGGCACACGGGCGTGCTTTTGCGGGCACACGACCGTGTGTCTTGTCCTACATAGACATGACTCGCTTGAAACTGCAAGAACCCAAGCCATTTCACATCCAAAATAAAATTAAACTCAAACACACATTCCAGGCACTTCAATATACATATATCCACCCTCAATTTCATCATTCATCAACTACTGTTGAATTCACCATGAAAATCCAATATTTCTCTCACTACACACACAAGCAAAGCATGCATGTTCTTGGGTGGAAAATAAGCATTTCAATCGTCACACATCATCTCATATAATCAATCAAACATTCCATATCATACCGGAAATGTAAACACACATTTCCAAACTTCATCAAACATCAAAGCAAGCTGGGAATGCATGGAAGAAGTAAGAAACACTTACCTCTTGACATGGCTGTTGAGAAACTCAAAGCTATCTACTCTCTTGCTGGATTGGGAGCTGTCAGAAGCTGAATCTTGCATCTAGGGCTGGGAGCTGCTGAAATGAAAAGAAACTTAGGCTGAAAAATGGGAAATACTGGGTGAGAAATCTATTAATCTCCCATCTCTCTCTCAACTACCCACTTGCACGGGCATGCAGGCGCAGTGCACGGGAGTGCACCAAGGGAAAATGAATATAATTCACTTCCCATGCTTTGCATGATTGAAACCTCCCTGAAGGAATCATACAAAGACTACACAGCTCTGGAAAACTTACTAACTCACCCCTGAACTCTTCTAGACTCTCAACCTATTCTTGAATCTCAGTTCTAACCCCAAAACTCTACCCCTAAGGGCTTTTCTAACCTGGGATGTTACAGGACCCATGCTTTAACACTTTCTTTGAGCAAGAAATATATAAAAGTATGCAAACATTTCTTTATAAATGAGACTTTTTTCCACATTTTTCATCCTTTCACTTACCGTGATAGCACTTGTGACATGTGATTAGACCTCTAAAGCTTTGTACTTCATATAGATATAATAGTTATTAACTTAAGAAAGTTAGATAGCAAGCTCAATTTGGTATTCTCGTTGCCATTCAAAGATTAACATGATTGACTTTATAGGTATGGGTTCTTAAACATTTTATGGTTAATACAATCATTATTTTGTATGTATTCTTAGAATAAGATCCTGTTTGGGGTGATTTAAGACTTTTAAAAGAAAAAAATGAATATTTTCCCACATATCTTTCTAACAACTTATCTCACCTTGATACTTTAAAGGAATCTTAAGGTTGAAACAACTATCTAGGAAGTGGATCAAGATTGAAAGCATGATATCTAGGGTTATTTGCCAATTTCGAAACAAAATTCCAATAAAGAATAAGGAAATATAACGCTTACATGTATGTATCAACAATATTTTAGTCTTTACTAATTTAAGTTTTTTTTTTTTTTTTAGTTAAAACCCTTAGGGGGTATGTGATATTTTATTTAAGATTAAGGGGGTGAAACTGATCAAGAGAAGGGAGAGAATGACTATTTTG
This sequence comes from Anacardium occidentale, assembly GCA_026122585.1. Taxonomy (NCBI): domain Eukaryota; kingdom Viridiplantae; phylum Streptophyta; class Magnoliopsida; order Sapindales; family Anacardiaceae; genus Anacardium; species Anacardium occidentale. The sequence goes on from JAJEJH010000187.1 coordinate 143,992, forward strand.
TTAAGTCGTGAGAGGAGGAAAAATTTGTTCCTAATGTATAGGTTTAAATTGAGAAACAAGGGTAAGCAAGAGGGTTATGTGCTATTTTCCCTATTAGTATAAAAGGGTCATATATTCACAAAATTTAACAGTTTTAATCAATATAAAATTCTCTCCCAAGTTTTTGTCCTTATGTTAATTAGAATTAGATTATTAAAAACCTTATTCTATGGATTTAGGGTTTTTATCAAATTAAAAGGACTTTGGTTAAATCGGGGTTCGGATTTTGAGATTCAAGGTAAGTTACTTAAGCCCTTTGGTTGCATGGTTTCAATCAATTGAATGGAATATAAGGGTTGAAGGTTTTGTCAATTTAAGCGAGTTTTAGTAAATTGGGATTGACTTGGCAATCGAATAGAATCTCCCTTATGGAGTTAGCACATTCTTGATTTTAAGCACACTTGTTGTCTAGAGTAACATTCACAATGTTATTATATTTGTTACATTAATTATGTATGATGAATTGTAATAGCCCAGGGGTATGTTTGTCATTTAGGCTAAGTTGAGGGGTTAGAGAGAGAGAGAGTTTGAGAATTTGAGGGGCACACACCCGTGTGCCAGGAGAGAGATGAGTTATATATTTCTTTTTCCCAGCTTTTTCCCGCATTTTCTCCTTCAGCTTTCCCTCAGCTTTTCTCCTTCCTTTTCCAGCGAACCCTAGACCAGAGATTGTCCAGCCAGCCGCCATTGTTCCGGTGAGAGATCCAGGACCATCTAAGGAGAGAGATCCGGACGCCATGGCAAGAGGTAAGTATTTCTTTACCTCTTCACTTAGGTTTCCAGCAAGCTTTCCTGAGTTTTATGTTTCTTGGATGGTTCCTGTGTTATGAGAATGTTTTCCAGCATGGTATGATGATGAAATGATGAAATGTATGTTGATTTATGAGATGAATATGCAATGTATGTTATATATGTTGCTGGGTATGCTTTGGATGAGAAATGCATGAGATTTGTTGAGTTAAATGAGAAATGTATGAGCTGAGTATGTTTATTAGCATGTATATGTGCTGTGGTTATGTTTAATTGAAAGATGATTGAGTATTGGATGAGTTGTGTTTGGGTTGGATTTCTGGGTTTCCAAACGCATTCTGCAGATTCTGGGTTGAGCACAAGACCGTGCGCTCGAGGGGACACGACCGTGTGGCCTCAAATCTGCATGAAACACGGCCTTGCGTTCTGCCCGTGTGCGTATGAAAATCCACACACACGCCCGTGTGCCCGAGGGGACACGCCCGTGTGTGAGATCCCCATTTGAGCACGCCCGTGTAGGCAAGACACGGGAGGGTGCTGAGGCAGACACACGCCCATGCAGTGTGATACACGCCCGTGTGCCCAGCCATGCACGCCCGTGTATTCGCACCACACGCCCGTGTGGTCGGCCTTTTCCTTGATTTCTTGAGAAATTTTCCAGAATGTTGCACGCCCATCAGCACGAGAGGCTCACGGTCCCGTGTGCCTTGACACACGCCCGTGCACGCTAGCATACATGCCCGTGTGGCTTAAGAAATAAAGAAAATGAATTTTTAATTAAAGTTAAGCAACCCTAAGCTTCCCAAAGCGAATTCTAAGTTTATGAAACATGAGAATAATAAGAGTTAACATCATTTCATGCATGATTAATGAGCATTGAGCATGGCATGCCATATACCAGATATTTTCAGAAAGGGATCTACGGATCCAAGAGATATTTTAATTAGTATATATATACGATGTTCCGGATATCAGTTAGGGGTGGATACGAGGGGGCACCTGTGAGTTCGCACGCCTGCTAGAGAGGGAAACCATGGTTCGCTAGAGAGAACATGGTCGTGCACGAGTAGATTTCTTATAGGTATGAACTCATACAACCAAGGTGCGGAATCCATGTGTTCATCAGACTGGCCAACATAGCAGAGTTATTTTCCAGATACAGTACTTTTGATACTGTTTTCAGAGATACTATATGTATATATATGAGGATCTTCGGATCAGAGATTTTTATGAGAAAGAGTTTTCAGAAAAGAGTATGTTTTCAAAAAAATCAGCCCGAGGGGCACGTTTTATGAGAAAATGAGATTTACATGACATCAGAGCATGCATATCATGTCATGTACCACATACATGAGAACATATGAGATAAAAGTAAAGTACAGAGCATAAAACAGATGAGAATTCTGAAAACTTAATAAAGAAAGAAAGTAAAGAAATAAGAGATAAGATAAGAATGATTGAGAAAACGGTAAGCTGAGATTCTGAGGTCTGATCGAGGATCAACCTTTGCTTGATGACCTGTCTGTGTAAGAGATAGGAAATGCTTACTGAGTGATTTTGTCACTCACCCCTTCTTCTTCCTTTCTCTTTTGCAGGTCAGTGAGTTTTGGGGACTGAGATGCGGCGATCAGCTGTGAGGTTTTGGGGACATGGCTCGGCAGCTAGTCTTATATTTTCGGCTCATTTGCTTTATTTATCGCATTTCATGTATTTCTGTTGTGTGTACTATATTATTATGCACTGTATGGATTTATACATGAACAACCTGAGATTTCAGAAAAGTCTTTATGACTTCTTTTTATTAAGTTTTTATAATTTACGCTTCCGTATATTAATGTTTAAAGTATTTCGAACAGTAGTTTAAATTCTTTTCCCTCGTAGGGGTCTCCGTCACAGGCACATTTTTATTAACATTATGTATATATTTATATTTATACATCTTATAACTGCGCACAGTAGGCCTGGGGCGGGGGTCACTACATGAATGGCATGTATGAGTATATGCGTGAGACATGAAGTTATGATTTTGTGTTGAATCATGAATGGAAAGGAGATTAGGATTAGTCTTGAGGTTCAGAGTATAGACTAGAAAAACTTGAATGTCATTAGCAGTTTGTTGAATATATTTATGAATAAAAATTATGCATTTTATAAATAGTATAACTAAAAGAAAAGGACAAGACACCTCCACTATAGTCATTAGTACAATGGAAAAGAATGAATGTGATTGTGTTTTTTGTCAGTTGGACCCCACTGTGAGTGTTTTAAACATCTCATACTCATACTTCTATTGAATTTTAACTATCAACTAATTAACAAAAAATAGGATGAAAATATTTTAGCTTATACAATTCAACATTATAAAGTACATCTCCATCTCAACTTCTAATAGTTACCAAATATTCATCATTTGGTGACAATTATCTCGATTATGCAATTAAAACAGTTTTTAAATAATCATCAACAATGGAGAGAGTCTCCTACTAACAGAAAGAAGATTGATTGATGAAGTATTTTACCTCTTCAAGTGAAAATGAAATTATAAAATAAATATGCCTACTCATGCAGCTTCTTACTTTCACTTGGATAAGAAACCTCAAAACCAGAATAGAAAAGGAAAGACTATCTCACTAAGAGATGTGGGTGGCTTTCCTTGGGAGAATTCAATAGATTCTAATACTAACCTCATCCTCTATATGCAAGGTTTGCTTAGAGGTCTCTTCCATTAGAGGCTGATTATCGTGTTAATTGTTCCGAGGGAGAAAATGGGGCAAAAATACAGCCCTGGTCACATGACAAAGCTGGTTTTTTCACAACATTGAGCTTTGTTTTAGGGGATGATCAGGGTGAGATTTCGGCTGAAAATTGTACAACCTTCTTCCTTTGTATGCAAGCTTCATGTAGAGGGCTAATTCTTTGGCATATGAATGATACGCTTGCTGTGCTAAAGGCCAGGAATTTGTGGCTGCTCCATGGACTGGGTTTCTCTAGCTTATACCGGTACGGTACAAACTATTGGCTCTTGGAGGATCATAAGAATGTTGTGCCTTAAGGAAATGTGAGCTTCTTTGTTAGGCCATATGTGCATTACATTCAGAATCGTAAAATTTGTTAATATTATTATTTTATATTTTTTTAGTATTGGTCTTTTAATTATAAATATTAGTTTTCGAAGTTTGGGCCTTAATCTATTTTGTACGTTCTTGCTTTTGTTTACGGGTTTGTTCCTGCATCGTGTGTAAGTTGTTTCAGGCATGCCCCTTTTTGTTTTATAAATTTTTAATTACTAAAAAAAAAAAAAATTAAGGTCTATATACACACTTGAGTTCTGTTGATAAAATATGCAGCTGTCTCCATTAAAACAGTTCACTCCAACTCTTTAACAACATCAACTATAAATAGATCAAGGACCTTCAAATTATAAATGAAACAGAAAATCTAAAACAATCTTCAGAAACAGTGAACAATACAATTTACTTGAAAGAATGACATTTATCATCTCTCCATTTAATGATCCTTCAGGTTGACATGACTTAAGAGTGCTGAGTGCAGTAGGACCAACCCTCCAAGATGTTACTAACATTCTAATGACATGACTTTGTATTTCCATCCTTTTTTCAGTAATTGTGTGTAATTAACATCCTGACCAACATAGTTGCATGGGTTGTGGTAATGCTGCACCTAAACTCCCTTTAAAAATAAGAATCTGTGCCTACCAGTAATCGCCACAGGAGCATTCACCATCCCTAAAATGATGAAATCTTTTCCCATCTCTTACAACTATCTCTCTTACAGCCACTTTTGATATGAACTTGAATGCATTGTGACAGTCCCCACAAATCCTAAGGTTCTTAAAAATCCTAATTGTGGCTCCAAGAGGAAGTTTCATGAGTCCATACGCAACAGCAAGCTTCTCACTATGTGTAGACAAGGCATATTCCTTTTGATCAGATTCCATATCATGCAACACAAACTTTGTATCAGGGATATAGCCTAACTTTCTCATCTCCATTCCGAGTTTCTCAAGATATTTGTAAACTGCATCCACCTCAGGATGTGCAGTGTCATCAACCAAAAATACATGGACGTTATTTTCAACCTCAATCCAACTACAAGCAGGCTCCTTCTTTATACCTCTGTCCCTCATTAATTTCCGCACTTTAGCCACATCATCCCATTTTTGCAAAGTCGCATACATATTTGACAAAAGTACATACGTTCCATCATGTTGCGGCATCAGCTCAAAAAGTTGCTCTGCAGCTTGAATCCCCAAATTCATGTTTCCATGAATACGACAACCAGCAAGAAGAGCCTCCCAAATTGGGGCACCAGGTTTGAATGGCATTGTTTCGATCACACCCTTCGCTTCTGAGAAATTTCCAGCTCGACACAACAAATCAATATAACGGGCATAATGATCTTCCCCAGGGGTTATACCGTAAAGGCTGTACATTGAATTAAAAAAATGGCATCCTTCTTTGACTAATCCTGCGTGGCTACAAGCAGAGAGGATGGTAAGGAAAGTTATTCGGTCCGGTAATATACCTTCTTTCAACATATTTTCATAAAATTCTACTGCTTGAACACCATGTCCGTGTTGCCCTAGAGCTGCAATCATAGCATTCCAAGATACAGAGTCCACAAAAGGCATTACTGTGAACACACAGTTAGCAGCCTCAACAAGGCCACACCTTGCATACATTGTTATCAGTGCATTTCCTGCCGAAAGGCTTGACTCATACCCAAACCGAACAAGTTGAGCATGGAGCTGTCGCCCATTCTCCAATGCTCCAAGTACAGCACTAGAAGTAATAGCTCCTGCAAATGCATAATCACACGGTTCATAACCCTCTATCCTCATCTGGTTAAATAGCTTCAAACCTTCTTCCCCAAGCCCATTTTGTGCTAATCCTGAAATCATCACAGTCCATGACAGAAGATTCCTCTCCTTCATTTCCCCAAAAAATGATTTAGCTTCATCAATACAACCAACACTCACATAAGCTGATAAAATTCCATTCCATGAGACTAGGTCCTTCACTGGCATCTGATTGAAAATATCTCTTGCCTTATCAACTTCACCACATTTCCAATACAATGTAACTAGCGCATTATTAACTGGCAATAAAAACTCTGGTGTAGGCTTCACCTGCATCTTCAATAAGTAAGCATGCACCTCCTTTCCAAGCCTTAGCAATCTAGCATTAGCAAAAGCACTAATAACACTTGTGTAAGTATACTCATCCAGCTGAATTCCCAGTGAAAGCATCTTCCTGAACATTTGCAATGCTTCTAGATAAAATTCCTGATGCACATAACCAGAAATCATGGCATTCCAAGCCACACCTACTTTTTCACTCATCCCATCAAGTAACTCTCGGGCTGCATCGAGCTCATCATTCTTCACATAGCCAGTAATCATCGTGGTCCACGACAGCTCATCTCTCTCAGGTATCTCCTCAAATACTTTCCTAGCCATACTCATCAACGAAACTGATGACACAAAAGGTGAGGACGCACATTTAACATAGACAGACACAAGCGCATTCAATACAGAAGTAAAAAGGCCTGTTCCCGACTTCACAACCGCAGAGTGCATTTGCATGCACTCATGTTCCTTATCAGCAATAAGCGCCAAGGCACTAAGAATACACGTAAATGTAAAATTATCCGGCCGGAAATCATCACGCATCATATCACGAAACAGTTTAATGGCCGCAAGACCATCATTATTATGAGAATATGCCGTGATCATCGCGTTATAAAAAACGGTGTCGCGCAAGTGTAATGGGGTTTGGCTAAATATTTCACGGCACATCTTTAGATTGCCTGAAGCAGAATATGCAGTGATTAACGTCGTTCTAGAGACAATGTCTTGATCGGGTATTTCGTCGAACAGTCGACGAGCGTTGATAAGTCTTGATGATTTACAATAAATGTCGATCAGACGGTTGAGTATATGTCCACGTGGCTTGAAGCCATTACATATCATGTGGGCATGGACAGTACGAGCAAGGGAAAAGGACAAGGGGTTTCGAGAGTCACAGAGCTGCAATTGGGAGGCATAGCGATTTGCGATAGTTCGAATAGGATCTACATTTATCATGGTTATAGAGACTCTGTCCTTTACACAGAGAGATAAACCTCAACCTCAAAAATCGTTAAAAGACTCGAAAAAATCGTTGTAGATACCTCCTGGAAGGTTTTTCTATACGGTATTGTAATATGGTCAAAAAGCCATTTCCCATCCAAGGTTTGTGAAATGACGAATTACAATCCTTTATATTGAGATTTGTGTGCATTTGGTGGCTCCATCTTTGCCATGGCTTTCCATCGTATCCGATTACTCCTTTTGCTCCTATTTGATGTTTTTACTTGGTGGACAATTTGTTTGGTGCTGATTGAAGGCTGGAAGAACTCTCAAGAGTTTCTCAAGGGCTGGTTCGCCACAGAGTACGTGAACAGTGAAATCTGGGTTTTACAATGCTTATTGCTCTCGGTTTTAGGCACTTTTGGCAGGTTTTTCAGCATGATTTGGCCTTCGTTTGGTGCTCTATAATTCAAGCTTGGTGGCTGGCGAAGACTAATTGGTTGGGAGCTTTAATTCCCTTCAAAACTTGCTCGGGGCCGAGACTTGATTCTGACAGGCATGTGCTTTTTGGAGCTGTTAATTTTGGCAATTGTATAGTTATGAACATGAATATATATATATATGCATTATCCTTGTAATTTGTATAGGTTAAAGGTGCAATTTTTCGAAAGGGAAGACTTGTAGATATTTTGAATGTTAGAATTGTTTTGAACTTCCTTTTGAACTCTATGTAGATAGGTCTTTAAGAGATGTCTATTGTGATTGCATTGTGTTGTCTCCCTTGTGGTTAGTTTTATTGGTGCGTCTGATTTTGGGCATTTAGCCACTGTTTTGTTTACAGTAACTTTTCTTACTAAAAAAAGTCATATTCTCACTTATTCGACTTTTGCTAAGTAAGATCATTTTACATATAAGTTCCTAATTTTCTATTTTTCCTCTTGAAGCCATAACATATCACGTGGGCATGGACACTACGAGCAAGGGAACAGGAGAAGGGGTTTGGAAAGTGATAGAGTTGCAACTGGGAGGCATAGCAATTTGCTACATTTTTCATGGTTATGAAGTCCCTATCCGTAACACAGAGAATTATATAATAGATAAACTTCAACCTCAAAACATATTATGAGACTTAAATAAATTATTGTAGATATCTTCGGAAGTTTTTTTTTTTTTTCAAAAGAAATTTGAATATGGTCAAGAAACCATTTTCCACCAAAGTTTGTTAAATAATAAATTACCATCCTTTATATTTTAAAAAGTCATATTTTCACCTGTAATCTACTTTCGTCAAGTGAATGATGGAAAAGTAATTTTATATAGAATTTTTTATTTTCTAATTGCCTCTTATTCTTTTTAATTTCTCTTTTCTTCTCATTCTTTTTTATTTTCCTTTCTTCTTTTTTTTTATTTCCCCTTTTAGAAGTTTAGGAGGTAAATTGTAATTTTAAAAATAATAAGAGTGTTGATGAAATTTTTTAGGATTTTTTTGAAAATTCAAAAAAAAAGTTTTAAGGTACATTTGATGATTTAAAAATTTTAATATATCTCACACTAGTTTTAAAAATGATAGTTATACTCTAAAATAACTAAACAAATGCAGCATTTTAAAATTTGCTGGATTTTTGATATTTTTTAGAAGTCTAGATCATATATTTTTAAACTAGTAATAATATATCAATAATTTGATTTTTATTGTGACATGCTCCCTTTAAAAGTATTGCCCTCTAGAGGGAGAATATCACAGTACCTAAAAGCAATCTCAAACCAAATAAAATATAGTATAGTAATAAAGCAATTTAAACAAACTTAGTTCGAAATAAAAAGAAAACAAATATTGAAAAACCTCATGGTATAAAACTCATAAGAAAAATACATGTCCCATAAAATGTGTATATCATAGTCTATAAAATCATAAACTAAAAATAAAGTATGTAGTCTGTAGTCTAAAATGATAAGTCAAAGCCCTTTCGTGAGTCATCCACCACACTGGCTTGACTATGATAACACATGCTACTACGCCAACTTACTAACCTTAAGCTCCTACAAGATAAAAGGAAGTGAATGAGTGAAACACTCAATAAGTAGAAATAACTATGTTGATGACTTATATTTATCCTTTCTACCTTACTTCATTCTTATTCCTTTTTTATGTCACTAAACTAACTTGTGATGACTAGGAAACTGTGCTAATTAGATCATCAAGGATAAACTTAATCCTATCACATTGTATTATCTACATGGTGAAAATATGTGTATGCTAATACAATTGAAAACAATGTTCTTGAAACTACTCAAAATTGCAAACTAAAATCTATAATTATAGATGTGTTGATTAGACTAAGTAAGACACAAGGATTTGACACCTTGGCCTCGTGAGCAACTATTATACATAACGAGAAGTCTACTATGAGCAAAGTACCCTACTATAGATATGATGTCCTAATGTAGACTTTTGTCCCTACTGTGGGAAATATAACTCATATATATCCGCTCGTATCTGCCTATATAAAAACATATCTTAAAACTCATGAGAAAAAATGTTTAGTTTGAGTTATTTTAAAACATGCCATGGAACCCTTTCTTCACCTATCTATGGATAATTGATTCTTACTATGGGTTGTCAGTCAATCCAAGTGTTAAAAATCTCATATTAAAACTATATATCCAAAACTCAAAACATTCATAAAAACTCATTTAATGTAAAACTCACATAAAAACATGCTTATGATATGTTTTCTTTTATCTTTTAACATTCTTGTCAGACATGACTCATCGTACTACTGTTGTCTTGCCTTTGAAAAACTATTAGGGTTAACTTGATTCAAAATGACTTTCGAAAAACCCTCAACATGCTTATACAACATTGAGGTACAGTTGTACCTTTCTTGTACGGGCATACACAAAGATATGTAACATTTTCCTTTAAGCTTTATGTCATGCACAATCGTGACCTTTACATGTATAGTCTTACATTGACAAATTATCTTGCTTATGTGGCAATTGAACCATACGTGTCCTCTATGTGATTACTATGTCACAACTTTCTTGCATCAAAGACATACAAGGGAATACAAGGTCAGGGGTACAACTATAAGCTTTGATTCCTTGCAATATGTGGTTGGGACCTTCTTTTTATCATGGGCATACACGTTTGTTCGTCTATGAATTTCTAGCCAGGTTCATCGTAATTCATACTCAACTTAATCCAAGATGATTAAATACTTACTTATAAACACTTACAATCATCAAAGATCACATAAAACTTAGCAAGATCATCAAATCATTAACCTGAATTCTAAATTTTAACATTATTGATAATATAATATAGACTATCAATCTTTATCCCACTTATTCCATAGCTTGTTATAATCATGTAAAATCGTCAAAGAACCTTAATCATTGCAATATTCATCAATCCAAATCAACATAATTGAAAATTTAATCGAAATTACATGAAAAAGGGATAGAATTCACTAGTTACCTCATTGGTTAACATGTTGTCTTTACTAACAAATTTCTCCTGCTTCGACAATCGAAAAGCATGAAAAAAGACTAGAGAGACATTGTAAACTTGGGAACCCTTTTGTATAAAACTTGTAAATGAGAATTTTGTGAAAACCTAAACAATGCACCGTTAGAATAAATTCCATAAACGAGTATACATCAAGCCTAAAACCATTTTTTCCTCATTTCTCACTTATCCAATGTGCCATAATATGTCCGAGTATACATCTAACATGTACAATCATACATATGTATGAAAACTCAACTCTAACTATTTCATAGGTCAATCCTAAACTGTAATTACATGTAATGGATTAGGAAATGATTATAATATCCTTAGTATGTATCTGTGTGTGTTACATTTATAAGAAGTGTCAATGGTAGTTTTATAGTTTTAATAAATAGACAAAACAATAATTTTAAATAAAATCAAACATAAATCACTAACAAAAGTAGACGACTGATAAGAACTTTATTTTTTGAAACTAAAAGAAAGAATTTGTTATGTGATCAAATCTTGGTAGGAAATTTTCATTTCTCCCTTTAATATGAAATGTTATATTTAAGCAACATAGCTTATGGGAAAAAAATTATAATCAAACAAAACGCTAATGGGTTATGCATTAAACCAAATGACTGTAAATAAAAATCAAACTAAAAATTTGATATATTAAACAACTCCTACAAGTTTATGACTTAGTTTGGAATTGTTGATGCTTCTTTTTTATCATTTCTTTTTTCAATTTTTTAAATAAACAATTTCTATTATAAGTTTCTAGGTATTTGTTTACTTTTTAGTTTTAAAATTAATATGTCCCATGCAAAATGATAACATTAATCTTAAAAAAAAAAAAAAAACTATTGTTATCAATTTACATGTGACATTAATTTAAAAACCTTATTGATCTTATTTGATATGATTACTTATTAAATAGATGGATTAATGTTATATCCTATTAGACCCATGTACATTTTGAATTGATGAAAAACCTTATTAAAATATCTAATCAGTCTTTACATGTAATGTTCATGACAAGAGAGAAGCAAAAAGCGTTAATTTTACAAAATTTGCCTAAAGCACGACTATGTGTGAGTAGGCAACATGGCCATGTGTGTCCCATAAAGGGAACACACAACTTGGTTAAGTTATGCAAAACGTCTATGCATGAAGAAGCAAAGATGCATGATCATGTAATTTTTAAATACATGATCATGTGTCATATTCTAAGGACACACTCCCGTATAACCTAGATGTGCCGTGTTTAACAAACTTCACTAGGTGTATGCTCGTGTAGAGAAATTTACACGTCTATGTGCTAAAGATACTGGACTGTGTGGTGATCATATGGGTATTATATGCGTATAGGTTTCTACAATCCTAAAACACTAAAAAAGTGAATACATATGACTGTGTATGTAGAGCACACACTCATACAAGATGCATGCAATCATTAGAAAACATACTTTAACAAGAGCACGACCATATAAGAAGGGGATACGACCATATGTTTACCTAAATTCATTCCAACGGCTCTCAAATAAGCTTTAACAACTATATATTTCTATCCTCTATAAATTGGAAGTCAATTTAAGTTACAAGAGTTAGAGAATCACCCTTTAAACTTGTATCTTTCATTCTCTAACTCTTTTCCACACTTTTCTCTTAATAGAACTAAATTGTAAATCATTTAAGAGAAATTTTAAGTGCATATTGTTGTATTAGACTTGTGAAGCAAGTTCCTTTTTTCTAGTAACTTTTAAACCCTTAGGTGCAATCATATAAAGTTAGTGTAAGACGAAATTTTTGTAAAAACTACGTTAAGGGCATAATCCCTTGTGAACAAAACAAATGTATAAGGGTAGAATCCATTGGACAAAAAACTATTGTATCTTCAAGGTTAAAAATAGAGAAGAAAGCTTTTAAGCAGTGTGGCTTGGAGGAGTGGACATAGAAGACTTACAGAGAAGCTCTGAACCACTATAAAAACCAACTAAGCATTTTTTATCTCTTACTCTCTTTATATTTATATGTTTTATGTTTAAATGAATGCTTGGCTTATGTTGAATTTTTTATTTGTTTATATTGATTTACTTTTGTGTTGAAAAAGTTATAAGTTTTAAAAAGTTTTAAATAAACCTATTCACCTACCCTTCTAGGTTTGTTTTGCCATAGTGGGGTTAAAATTTGTGTATTAGTTTTTGGGCTCTTGATTTTCAAAGTATAATGATTTTAAGAGTAAAAGATCAAAATTTTATAATGGCAAATTTATTTTCAAAACCAATTGTTAAAGACGGGGGTAGTTCAATTAGGTCACATTTGTTTTACGGAGAAAACTACAATCAATGAAAAATTCATATGAAATTTTTCTTTCAATCCGTTGACTATAAGCTTTGAAAAATAATTGATAAGGATGATTTTATGAGGGGAATGAGAGCTTAAAGTCTAAGGCATTAAATTTATTATTCCACATTTTAAATGCTACAGAATTTATTTGTATGTCTTCATGTGAAATAACAAATAAAGCTTAGATGATCCTCTAAACAACACATGAAAAAACAAGCCAAGTGAGAGAGTCCAAAGTAGAACTTCTCTTCTGTGGATATGAATGGTTCAAAATGAAAAAGGAGAAAAGCATAATAGAGATGTATAAGAGGTTTTTTAAATTTGTAAATGACTTGAGAGGATCAGAAAAAAAAGATTCACAATCGTCAATTAGTCAAGAAAATCTTAAGATTATTACCAAAAGCTTGGAGCATAAAGGTGATGACAATTAGAGAATTGAAAGACTTGACCAACATGGGCATGGATAAGTTGATTGTGAGTCTTTTGACTCATGAAATAAAATGGATTCCCAAGAAAGAAGAGAAAGAGAAATAGAAGAAAAAGAACATAGCATTGAAGGTTAAGGAAAGCTCAAGTGATGAGGATTTGGCCTCAACTAAAAAAGAAGAGAGCTTGATGGATAAAGAAGATTTTAAGATGCTCTCAAAGAAACTTAGCAAGTTCCTATCCAAGAAAAAGAAAAAAAAGAAAAGGAGGTAACTTGCTATGAGGATGGGAAGGAAGGATATTATCAACAAGAATACCCGTAGATAAAAAAAATAATAATAAACAAGAAAGCACTTGTCACTAAGAGTGAGGAGGACTCAAACAATGATAAGGAAGATCGAGTATCCTTATGTTTTTACACCGAAAACAAGAGGTAAAGATTTGGTGTAGAATGATCATCAATCTAAGTAAGGTTTAAAATTGCTTACTCTTATTATACTTGATTGATGATGTTGATGACGATGCCATGTTGTGATGATAATTAATTGAATATGTACTACCTGCCTTGATTAAGTATTTGAGTTAAACTGAACGCAAGTATGTTTTATATATATATATGTGTTGTGTGTGTGTGTGTGTGTAATGATGTTACAATGATTTCATGTTTGGAATCCATGTCAAAATTAGTCAAATTTCATTAGTTTTGATATCAAATAACATAAATTCATATAGTGTAATCCACTAAGGTCAAAACATGTAAAACTGATTCAGTTAAAGTGTTTTGATCAAGTTTTGTCCATAAAATATTTTATTTCTCCAAAATTCCCCAAAATTTGTGAAAAATGATTTCAAATATGTTAATTATATTTTAATTGATGTTAGACATGTTTGAAATATGATTTCAAATTGTTTTCATTGTTGTGAAATGAATAAAAATTGATTTTGAACATTTTCAAATAGTTTTAGAAATAGTCCCTTATGTTTAAACTGTAGTTTTCTACAAAGTTTTAGGTTTTGAGGTTATACACAATCTTGCACTTGATATACATAATCATGCATGAATCATTTTCCTAGTCACAAGATTGTGCTTAAATGACAAACGACAATGCATGTTCTATAATCAAACACACATGACCATGCATATAACTTGCATGACTGTGCTTGATACAACCTGTATAGGGTACACACAATAAGAGAAATTTGACTATTGGAGAGTATGTTTTAAGAAGAGCATGACCATATAGAAGAGGAACATAGCTGTGAGCCTACCCAAATTTGCTTAAACGACTCTCAAATCAACTTCAACGGTTACTTCTTTCCATCCTCTACAAATTAGATGCTGATTTGAGTTGCAAGAGTTAGAGAATCACCCTTCAAACTTGTATCTTTCATTCTCTAACTCTTCTCCACACTTTTCTCTCACTAGAACCAAATTATAAGTCATTTAAGAGAAACTTTAAGTGCATATTGTTGTATCATCCTTGTGAGGCAATTTCCTTTCTTCTGTAACTTCTAAACGCTTAGGTGCAATCCCATGAAACTAGTGTAGGGTAGAACCCCTATGTAAAACTATATTAAAAGCATAATCTCTTGTGATCAAAACTAGTGTATAAGGATATAATCTCTTGAACAAAAATTACTATATCTTCAGGATTAAAGATAGTGAAGAAAAAGTTTCAAGTGGTGTGGTTTAGAAGAGTAGATGTAAGAGGTTTGTAAAGAAACTTTGAACCATTATAAAAATCGGTTGAACATTTCTTATCCCTTACTCTCTTTATATTTACATGTTTTGTAATTGAATGTGTGCTTGGCTTGTATTGAATTGTTTATATGCTTAAGTTAATTGAATTTTGAGTTGAAAAAGTTTTAAGTTTTGAAAAGTTTTAAATAAACCTATTCACAACCCGCGCCCCGCGCCCCGCACCCCACCCCCCTCCCTCCCTCCCTACACCCCACCCCACTCACTAGTCAATTTTAAAGTTTTTTTTATATTTATTTATTTAATTAAAAAATTAGAATTCATGTTAAACTTGGGGTGTTTTTGGTAGTGACAATCTCAAAAGCAGGTTTTGAGTTCTAAAAGCTACAATTAGTTATTTTGAAATTATTTCATAATCAACTTGTTCCATAATCATTTTTCAAATTAGTTTATTAAGTACCTTTTGTGTTTTAAATTATAACACAAGTTATAGCAATCTCAAACTAAATGCAAATTGTTTTTTTTTTTTTTTGAATTCTAAAAATAAATAAATTTAGTATATTAAAATTTATTAGGGTTTGTTTGTTTTTTTAACTTCTATCTATTTATCAAATATAAGGAAAAACCTAAAGCATTTGACTTTTGGTTGAATACACATCCATCTTAATTAATAATAGTTTTCTTTCAATAATATTCTTTATCAACAATGAATCTACTAAATATATATAATTCCACTTTCTACAGCCATATAAAATTTTTTAAAACATGTAAATTATAAAATTATATAATATTTAAGATAGACAAATGTGTCAAAACATCAACATATATATAAAAGTTAGACTACGATAATAGAGATGAGAATTTAATGAAATCCTAATGTCTATTTTACTAAGAAATGAATAAAATAATAATATAAATAAATGAAACATGAGATTTTTAATATAATTCAATTGGATGATTAGAATATTTACATTTATAATTTAATTATTAGTTGTAGTTTAACATATCTTGTAGAGGATAATTACAAGAGATAACTTATATATTTCTACGTTTCTCATAGTTGTCTGTCTCTTTGTGTATATGTATTTCCCTTTCTCTCTTGATGGGCTTTTATATTTATAGTACTTTGAGGAGAAAGTTACATTTAAATAGAATAATTAGAGAATTTCTAATGCAAGTATAGTTATATGAGTTTAATCATATTCTAATTGATTTTAAAAAGAATATTTATTATAATGAAAATGTTTTAATTGTGAACAAAAAATTATATTTCAACGTTTTAAGAGATCTAAACTAATATATTTCTAAGTAAAGGTCTTTTCATTACTTAGACTACAAAGTCTACCCATGTCCCACAATGTATAGCAAATAAAGGATGTCTACTAATTTCTAGTCTTGTGAGTAGTCATTGATTAAATTAGCTCAAACAAGTTTCTTGAAAAGACACTTCTTGAGTAGATAATTTATGGCAAAATAATACCTTATAACCAATATCTCCCAATTCTTTATCTGTTGGGGAATAGATATCTTATGGCAAAAGAATTCTTTCTAACCAATATCTCCTTATTCTTTATTTATGCGAAGGATTTCAAAAACTACAATCACTATTTATCTTATATGAATTATTTAGTTGGCATCATTATGACTTTTACATATTTTGAATCATTTATCAATTTTGTTGTTTCACTATCGCATAATATATGATTAAACATGCAGTATTTGTATTATAGGATAATTGACATGTGTTTAAGGATTGTATTCTATAACCAAGATTAGTTTTATATTTGTTCCCTCAATTTGGCTATTAAAGTAGAGAGATCAACTAAACTCTTTCACACTTTAAACATTTTTTACCTTACCATGTATGTTGGTCTTTTGAAAATATTTTCTTTTGTCAATTGATTAGAGGAATATCTTCATCATCGAGTAAGATAATGAATTACTCAACTATGAGAGTTTTGAGTCCTAAACCATATGTAAATAAACCCATCATCCTTACATTGCTCAATTACTTAATAAAACACACAATAACAATCCAATGTGGTGAACATGAGAAGACAGAGCAAAGACAAAGAGATCCAATAATGATAGGAAATAGTGCAAATAGAATAGGTATGGTTTTGTTTCTAATTGATGGTATGTTTGTTTAAAGTTTAGTTGAAACTGGATAAGTTATTATTGGTTAAGAGAGATGGCTAGAAGAATAAAACTATATTTTTATCTATTTTATATATTTAAATAATATGTCATAGTATTATAAAGTATTAATTTATTCTTAATTTAAAATCAGCAAATCACATGATAATACATTATCTGAATATACAAAATATAAATAAAAAAAAATATGTACACATAATATTGCTCAAGTTAAAAATACCATTTTTCAATTCATCGGTGCAAATGGGGCTATTAAATATATTTTCTCATATATGTTTAACTTATCAATTATTGGTAATTAATATTTCAAAAATAAGTAAATTGAACTAATTTACACTCTTTAAATCTACTTAATTATCCTTAATAAGTAATTAAAAAATAAGCTAGATTAATAATGCCAATTCTTATTTCAAATTTTTAGGAGTCAGTTACTAACATACATATCTTTCAAAAAAAAATTGCAAGAGCAATTTATGTTATCCCACCTAAAGTTTGGCCTAAAACTTTTTTTAGCTTTAGATGACATAAATGATATTTTTTCATCCCTAATCAAACTCAATTAATTAAAAAAAAAAAGCTACAAAGTGAAATCACTATTTTATTCTTATTATATTTTTTTAAAAAAATTATCATGTAATGTTAAATTAATACAATTTAAAAATAACTTCGTTAAATATTCAAATTACATTAAAATCTATTTAATTCTCATTCCCTGCACTCTCACATCCTTCTTCCTCTTTTCCTGGTCTTAAATCAAGAATGATAACAGTTGATAATACTAAAAGTATGTATAAGAATGTCAATAATGTAATCATATGTTTAGGGGATTAATTGTAATTTTGTGAATGTTAGGCAAGTAAACGAAAAATTTCCAAGGGTTTTTTGGAACTTCAACAGAAAAAATTAATAGATGCTTTTGAAAATTTTAAAACTAAAAAATATCTTTCAAAAATTTTTAAAATGATAATTACACTATAAATAAACTCAATAAAATATAATAAATTAGAAATATAAATATTATATTACAATCAGTTAAGATTATGATAATTTTATGGGTTTTGGGAAAATTGATAAAAGTTCTAGAGTGTTTTTGCGATATTTAAAATTAAAATGCACTTCGATAGTCTTGAAAATAACAATTACATCCTAAAAAGTAGCAATTTATATATGTAAGTATTATATTACAAATTGTTAAAGCCATAATGGTATTTTTAAAATAGGGGGTTAATATACAATTTTTAGAGTTTTCAAAAGATTTTATGAATTGATTTATTAGTTTTCAAACATTTTTTATGATTAAATATTCATATTTAAAACACTTGAGTTTGATTCTTATAAGAGTTATTTTTTAATTCTTTTTCAAAATTAATAAATGATAAAGGGTTTCCAAAAGATTTCACGAATTTATTTTTGTTTTCTAAGGTGGAAAAGGGTGTTTTAGGCCAAACCTTGGGTGGTATGTGTAAATTACTCTAACAATAACTCAAATTTATGATTAAGTTTTGGAAGAGAAAAAAAAAAATTATACCATAAATATTTGATATCGAAATAATTATTTGCTGCATCTCCTTTCACCTCGTTTTGAAAATAAAAATTCTATAAAAAAAAAAAAAAAAAGGGAAAACGAGCACAAAATTTACAGCAAATTTGAATGAAGGGGAATTTTTTTCTTTTCCGCCTAATTTATAAAATGATTTATTACTCTCAAAGCGAATATAAAGAAATAATTTTTGATCAATGCTATATGATTATATCTATTATACATATTTTAAATAATCAAATAATTTATCATTATGTGATTAGGTGTTAATTTATCTTAAATTTAAAATCTTTCAATTATATGATTACATATAATTTTAATACAAAAATTGTTTACATCTAGTTTTATTGTTTATAATTATGTTTTCAAATGCAACGTGTATGGATTATATGTATAACACTAGTAGTACGTGTGGTTATGAAATATGAACAGTTATTTGTGTAATATAGTTTTTCTCTGTTTCAAAAATCTAATAATTTATAACAATATTTTACACTAACTTTGTGATTTTCGACAGTAAAAAAGTTAATATATTGATTTTCTTAAACTTAGAGTAGAGATTTAATTAATTTTACTTAAGATTTAGAACGTTTTTATATTTAAAAAATTTTAAATTTAAAAACATTTCATTAATATTTTTGTTGATAATTTTAAATGAAATTTGTCGTTATAATAGTGTTAGATTATGTATATATTATTTTAAGATTGATTTGGTGACTGAAAATAAAAGAAAACATATTACTCGATAACTACGTGTATTGTACGCATACCTTATATGAAGAACGCGTATTAATAAAGGTTGGGGATGAATAATATTTTGTTAGTTTTTAAAACTGAAAGAGGTAGCGTGCAATATGTGCGATACGTGTAAAGGGTATTTGTTAGTTCTCAAAAGTGACGGGAAAACTTACAATGCACCAAAAATGTTTGTCAATATCTTGTAAACTCACCACACATATTTTCATACAGTATGTGTATTTTCACCTTATACATGTAGTGTTTATACGTAATTTGTTAATAATTCATCGATTTGTCTACTGCACGCAGTGTGTATGTTACATATAACTTAGTATGCACAAATTCTTAGATAAATTTATAGACGAATTTTAATTGAATATTTTTTAATTTTAAAAATTGGTTAAAAATTAATTTCCCTTTTTTTTTTTTTCTCATTTTCACCTATTTTATAAAAAATAATTTTCAAAGTGATTGTCTACAAATAATTTTTTCTCAATACTATATGCTTATAACCATTATTTATATTTTCTGTAATTAAATGTTATGTGAATAGATATTAATTTATTTTGAATTTAAAATCGTTTAATTATCTAATGAAACATAGAAAAAGTGTTACATCTAATTTTATTATTTATAAATATATTTTATATTTTATATTTTTGTTACATCTCAATTTTTATAAAATATTTTTTATTCTATGCTCCATAATCTATACAAATTTGAATCATTTAAATTAAATTTTAACCTTTAAAAATACTTCTAAAACTCCCAATTGTCTAACGTTCTTATTTGCTTTCAGGCTCTTTTTCCTCTCACGAAACATGAAACAGAAAATCAATTATTATGTATATATTTAAAAAAAAAAAAACCACTACTTCTGCAACTGAAAGTCTAATCAAACAATAAAGCTCATGTAATTATTATCACTAACAAATCAAATCACAGATTGAGAGATAAATTAAGCCTTCCAGAGGCACCAACTTTGCTAGTTCCATCTTCTGAATTTCCAATTAAAGTGCTTCCAAACATCCCATGCCCATTCAAAGAACTTTCAGACATCCCGAATGGATTCTTATTCTGAACTGGAAGTCCTCTCCCACCTGGAAGAACCAGATAATCAGCAGCTCTTTGCATGGCAAATCCTGGCTGAGACCATCGAGATAGAGATAATGCATGAAATGGCTTATGAATCAAAGAGTTGACGTGAACCCTTAGAGGTCTCTCAAATGAGCCATATTGATTAGAGAAACTTGATGCAGCAGCCAAGGGTGAATATGGGTAAAAACGAGTAGCTGCAGGCCGATCAAAAGGGACCAAATAATCAAGTACTTTCTCTCTTTTCATGGCTGCCCGTTCTTTCTTATGGGCATTCTGGTGGCCCCCTAAAGCCTGAGAGTTTGAGAACTTCCTGTGGCAGTATTTGCAGATGAAGAATCTCATATTCTCTTTCTTATTCTTATGATCAGAAAACTCCAACACCTTGGAAGCACCTGCATCTAGGCGATCAAGCAAGTTAAGTTCTAGCTTTGATGCAGGACAACTGAACTGGGTGCTGTTGAAAAGCCTTAAATCTAGAGAGTAATTATCTGACACGACTTCTTGATCAACCTTCCCTTTCATTTTGTCGTAACATGGAACTCTTTCTGGCATTACTGCAAATTTCAACTTAAACAACTTCTGCAACTTAAAAGAGTTTTGAATGAACTTGTAATATTGACCAATGAAACACTTGATAGTTTTATAGAGAGGCCAGAGAGATTTTAATCTTCAATATATGGAAAGATATCTGACTAAAACTTATGGAAAATTGAATGAGCTTGAAATGGTAAGGTACTAAATGAAAAACCAAAGTCTGATGAGTTTTTGAGTGACCACAAGAGGGTATCTGAATGGCAGTGCTTCGTATACATCAACTAACAACTCAAGTTTCGATGCATTTGGACTCAATTATGACTTGGTAAGAATAGTTTCTATCTATAGATTTTTAGATTTAGATGGTTTATACTATTTAATCAACATATATATTACCCTACAAAAGTACTGAAAACCCAATAAATGCATACTCAAAATAATTTGGTATAATTGTTGTTCATACAAGACCTTTTAGAAAAAAAACCTACCAAGAAAATCCAAGTCAACAAGTTCAGTTAAAATTCATGCATGATGAACAAGTCTACCATAACATAAATGGTAAATCACAAATTCGACGAATCCATACTTAATCAAGAAGTCTTACTAAATCATGCATAGCAACTACAAATTTACAAGCCCACAAGTTCTAGAGTTCAAGAAATATACAAGCATGCAAAGCCAACTATTCCTTCAAGTTCATGCATGACCAACCAAGAAATCTAATAACTTAGCCCTAAAGCATGAGTCATACTAGACCATGAAAGGAAATCCAAAACGTCTAGTAAATGATGAAACTGAAGCAGTGGTAACGCCATCTCATAGAACTCAACTTCCAACCAAAAGAAAAATAAGAAACCAAGTTTTAACAAAAACTAAGTAGAAGATGAAATTGAAAGCATACCTAACTTAGAGACAAAGAGGAACTCAATATTATAAATTATGAATAAAACTATAATTATGAATAAAACTAAGTTTCAAAGTGGGATAGTGGAACTGGTATACTAGAACCTAATTACGAGAATCTATATATAGTAATCAAAGTAGTCCAACCAAAAACATATCAAAAAGAGGATTTAAACGGGGTGATGATTCCTCCTCCCTGGAAAGTATATGAGGATACATTATCAGTAGACTTTTATTTTTTTTCATTTGTATTCCTTTTGATATGACCTTTAGGAGTATTTCCTGTTTAGGAATTTTTTATCTTTAGGAATTCTTCATCAAATCTATCAAATGACTTTCAAATTAATAAATTTGTTCTTAGATTATTCAATCATATCTTGGGATTAATTATTGTTGTTAAATTTGAGAGGCATAAGAAGTACCAGAAATTTAAATATTTCGGGTACTATTATGAATTATAAAATCCAAAATCCAATCAAGAAATACAATCATATCATCTAATTTACGAAATATAAGTCACATGTGGAATTAGTAGTGCTAAATACAAAAATTTGAAGAGGCTCTTATTGTTTTCATTAGCAGTTAATGCCTTAACAATTTAATGTCTGATGAGCAATATTATATTAATAAAGAATGGGCAGAAATTATTTTCAAGTTAAAACATGGAAATTAATAAGATAAGTTCAAATCTTCCCAAAATGCAAGAATTCATGCATAAACAATTTACTAATCACTGAATAAAGCTTAGAAAAAAAATATACTTACCCTTGACATTTAAGGCTCCAATTCCCATCAGTTGAGTACAAAGACAACTTGCATTGAAAGGTGAAAACAACAAAATTCTTAGTATACTCTCTCAGCAGTAGATACCGGCTTCAGGAAGACAACAATGACTGTGATGTTGTCTTTGCTGCCACGTTCTGCAGCTTCTGTTGCCAATCGCTTGGAGCACATTCCTGGCTCTTTAACTGTGTCCCTGATTATGTGCACAACCTCTGCATTGCTCACAACATCCCAGAGCCCATCGCTAGCCATTACCTAACAATCAACCTCAAGTTATTACTTAGAAAAAAAACTCTTATAGAACTTATATTTTTAATGTCAATGCAAGAACTGACAACCCATCTATTTTAAATGAAGAAAAATATAATAATTATAAGCTTGACATGCAAGAAATATCTTAGCTCTCTATGTTACAGTTTATGTCAACTCATCTAAGATTCAACTTCATAAATTGCAAGTTCAAGTCCTTACCAGAAATTCATCCTCGGGTGACAGTATTGTTTCAGTTATCTCAGGTTCAGCAGTCACAGCAGGTTTCAGATCATCATCACCAATAGAGCGAGTGACCTGTTGAAAGAAAAAGATTCGACAATAGAGCACTCAACCTTTTTAATTGAAAAAGAGAAAAACAACAATTAGTGCTGCTGATACAGGTTCTCCCATTCATGGAGACAAGAAACTGCAAAACCATATCAGAAAAGGAAAGAATTTTTCCAAGAAAGATCTGCATAAAGACCTAAGTTTTGCCGATGAAATATGCATTTGTCTCCATTACAATATTTCACTCCAACTCTCTAATTGCAACACGCTATAAACACATTATATGGAATAATTTTAACGATTATTTAGCAAATGATAACAATTAGCAGAAACAGTTGAATAATATATTTACTTAAAAAATGGCATTTATCATAATTCCAATCAAAGATCATTCGAGCTAAGAGGATAACCTGGAGTGCAGCAGGACCAACTCTCCAAGTATCAACTTGCCATTTCACTTGTCCACCTGCACTAATAACACGTACCCTCTCCTCAAGACAGCTTGCAACATGATCCTGGCATGTCAAAACCAATGAGTTTTAGGGTAGAAACTCCTGATGGTAAGACACAAAAGTAAACTCAATTTAATTAAGCAAGCCTTGGCTCACCCTACTTAAAGCAAAAGCAAGGCCACCCCGACATAAAATTGCCCTGCAGTCACCAGCATTAGCAATAAAAAGCCTGTTTCTGACTATGAGAGCAGCAACAGCAGTACAACCAGGATGCCACTCTTTTTGAACAACTCTCTTGGATTTACGATAAGAATCGAGTTCGTTTCTGAACACAACATCTGTTCTAACAAATGCTTCCACCAGGGCTTCAGCAGGGCTGCATATTTAACAGAAAAGCATTATTTAAAGAATTTATATGATGAGCACAAAGATTGAAAGGGGAAAACTCAGAGCAGAAGAAACCTGCTTGTGGAACCTAAACTTTGCAAAAATCCTGGTAAAGCTCGAGCAGAAAATTCAGCAGCTGCTGAGCCTACATGGTGACAGCCATTCCATTATATTGAAACCAGAAATGAGAATTAGATCATGAGGAAAAACCATTGATGATAAAATAAGAATATTGGTAGTCTGAAATCACTTGTGTCAAAATAATATTTTGAAACTAAAAAAATTCCTTTTCTGAAAGGCAAGTTGAGACGTTTACTTCTCCGGAAAAAGTTTCCAAACTGATTATAAAATAAATCAGTTTTATGCCATCACATTAAAAGACTATTAATGATGATCAGAATAAAATTCTAAGAGTTTGGTCCCAGCTCACTTTAAGAACTAAAAGTCAATGTTAAAAATACCTCTATGACCATCAAAAATGCCAAAAACATGGATGTCCTTTTCATTGCACATATGGGGGATGAGAAAGTGTGTATCCTCCATAGTCTCCCTTCTACCGCAAGTAGCGAAGGACCCCCAAGAAAGTACAGGACAGTAAATCAAAGCATCATTTCCAGATTCAAGCCAAATTCTCATATTAGAATCAGCTGCATGAGAAGCCCTCTTGCAGGAATATTCTCCTTGAGCAGACCAGTTAATACTCTCATGATAAGTTGGCACACTATTGATACTATTCATGAGCTTATCATCATAAAATACAGAGGTTTTGCCAGCGAACGGATCTTCTTCCTTCAGACTTTTTGTATGTTCCAAAACTAGATCAAGTTCCTTAACTATATCAGAAAAATAAGGTCTGTTCTGAGGGTTTGAATCCCAACAACTTTGTATCAATGACAGTAAACTTGCAGGTACAGCTGACTCAAGACCAGCAAGAACAGGTCGCAGTCCCTCAGAAACCACAGCAGCAGTAAGTTGCTGCTCTGTATAGTTCATCTCCAGAACAGTGTGGGCCTGGCAGCAAGCAGTATACATATAATGCATCAACAAGTGATCACCAACATGTTGAAATCATATTAATATCAGACAATAAAAATGAAACATGTCAGATGCAGAGGCTGAAAGCTTTACACGTCCAGAAACAGAATTATATTCTAAAACATTTTGAAGCCAGAATGAGGCTGATCTCACAAATAGGATGATTGTCGTGTGCATAGTTTGTTTGCCTTGAATATGCACAATCAATGGTTTGCAATTAAAGTTTAACATGTGAAGCATGAGAAATTAAAGTCTTAGCAAGAATCACATTGAATTAGACAATATATTAGACTACAAACTGGGGAAAAATATCAGCCATGGCCCAAGGATGAATATTGCAGTAAAATGAGAAAACCTGGCCAGTAATTTTGATGGACCGAATGAATGACGAATCTTAAAACCATCCCAAATTAACTCCTAGACAATAAATGACAGTAAAGGGTCAGAAATAAAAAGGAAAGAAATTTTTTAGGTCAGACTCTACTAGTTGAAGACTCCTGTGAACATTGTCATACACACAAATCTTGTAAATCCATCATCGTTCAAACCTTCCCATAAGACACTCATCAAAATATGGGAGAGGGGCATGAGAAAATCAAATTGAAACTCTTAAAGCTCACCATGAGTAAAACCATTTTTCTTACATTAGATCAAACCCTAAGCTGGTCTTTATACAAATTTGGTTTCCTCAAAATTTGAAGCGAGTTGGCATCTCTCCCCACATTATTATTTTTTTTATACTAGCTAGTGTTTCGGAAAGTAGAAACAAAATCTTCTCTATTACCCTTGAAAATGCAGAAAGCCAAAACCACTTTCTGAATCATTAAGTTGACAAATGACATGGTTGAGTCACATCCCCTTTTAATTTCCACAATAATTGAACTCCTAGAATTATGATTATTATCAAATATGCAAAAAGCCCAAAGCTATCAAGCAAAAATATAGTGCTATTAAAGACAACAATTCAGCTCTTTCCTATGGGGGCTAGAGTTGTGTAAATAATAGAATACCAAAAATGAGAACACAATCTTAGCATCATCTCAGTTTGAATAACATTACCTACAAAATGGAACAACTGACCAACTAGATTGATGATTTAGCATTTTCTTGGACCATTTATAGAAGTCTGGTGATTACTAATAAATCATTCCAATTATTAAACATAAATACCAAACCACCTAACTAATTCAACAAAACATGTGGAAGAGGATCAAAAAATACTGACCTGAGCTTCTGCTTGAAGATCAGTATATGGGACAACACCAGTAAGAAGCTCACTGCAAACAAAGAGAAATCAAATTAAATCTTTAGAGGAGAAAATTAAATTGAAAACTCAATTGATTTATTGCTTCTAGAGAGGATTTTTATTGTGACTGAATTCATAGTTTCATAAAAATGCAAAATTAGGTTTAGACGCCTCAAAATTTTACAATTTCAAATATTGGAAAGAAATACTAAAAACATTCTTGTAGTTCAACCTTACGACCAACATTTCATTTTGAGCATACCACTTATTTTAACATATGAACAGCAAGATATTTGATAAAGTAGTCAAAAGTGATTATTGCCAAATCATAACTATACATAAAAGCATTTATAAAGCAAATGTTGATTATCAGGGCTTAGATAGTAAAAATACATTCAATACCATAATCAATATTTGAAAAAGCAGCATGCACCACAATTTGAGATCAATAACTGGTGACTTAGATTGCCACACCAAATCCTAAATCAATCAATCTCTAGTTGATCTCTGCGAACAGAGAATTAACCATAAAAGTTAGATGTATTTGTAGATTTACATCTGTTTCTTGACTAGCCTGGCGGTACTAAGATGTCCCACAACAGCACAATTATTTTCTCTTCTCTGCATGGTATTCAAACAAGTTAATATATGATAATGATAGACATAAAGTTTTAGCTAATTCATAAACTCAGACAGAGATGCTCAATATCTTATTTGCACATCAATATCTTGGGTCACTTTAGCATCCACCCTTTTCTAAAAGATTTTGGGACAATCAACCTGTTTTACAGATGACAACAACTGAAGTCTACTTTAAGCATGTTAAAAAGTTGAATTAAATGATTACAGACCCCAATTGAACGCATACCCCTTTCAACAGCTATAATGTCTACCAAAATTTATCCAATAAAATAAAGATTTCATTAGAGAAGCAAGCTCCAATGAACATTTTATTCCCGGAAACAAACAGCAATTTAATAAATACAACTCTACTGACTTTTCTGTCCTGTCCAATTTGCAGATGCCCCTAGTTAGAATTAGCACAAACCAAAAACCTATCTCAAATTCTTACTTTATCAAAATTCCAAAGCTATAGACATCAGACTTTTCAGTGTGAACCTCCTTCTTCAATATCTCAGGTGCCATGTAAATGAGTGTGCCAACCATATTTTTTTTATGGAAGCCACCAGTTGGCTTGCCAGATGATCTCCAATTCTCAGTAGATACTCCTTGAATATTGCTCTTGTACTCAGCTAAACCAAAGTCTGCTAGGTGTGGACAAAGGTTTCTGTCAAGCTGCATCATTTTTATCATAATTACGTATCTTGAAGCTTATGATCCACTCACTCAAATTATTTATCCACATTTAGTAATAAAAAAAAAGCAAAAATTATTCATCAAATTAGAAAATCAAGAGGCTTTGGAGAAACATTACAAGAACATTTGCTGGTTTCACATCCCTATGTAGAATCCCAAGATTATGCAGATACTGCAAAGCCTTTGCTGTAAGAGGAGGGTGGAAAGGGCAAACAATGTAATGTTATCCCACATAAACATGAAAAACCTTTAATTAACAGCAAAGAGAATAAGCTATAACGAAAATGTAGAGCCATCTGAGTCACAACAAACTATCATTTCTATTTAGCATATAGCCAGCAATCCTACTAGACGTTCTGCCAATTTCATAAGTTCAAAGACACCTTGCCAACTCCAAGTTGAATTTTCAACAATTGAGTGAGCAAACTACCACATCGCATGATATGCTAGCACAATTAAGCACAATTTCATTTTAGTCATTCCAATTTTTTCCACATTCAGTGTCTTTCTTACCAACTCATTTGCATATGATAAGGAATTTCTATTTGTTCTTCTAATCAATCTAAAATCCAATAGCATACAAAGTTAACATGTTAAAGGCATTTAATGGCCTCAAATATAGTAAAAATCAATACCAGTTGGTGTCTCTTATACTAATTTCATGACCCTCCAAGTTTTCTTCTTTTTAACTCTTTTGCCTAAATTAAACAGTAATTTTATGAACACCAAGGACCTTTTCTACTAATCTCTTTTATTCCAATAGATTGAGTGAGGGATCAGTTAGAACCGCATCAAATAAAATTTTAAAAATTTGGATTCCATGGTCAAAATCAACTTTCCCTAGTTATTGTTGTGTAATATATATATATATATACACACATTTCTTTCTCTGTGACAAATGATTTTCTACTCAATCTGCAATCGCATCTATTTTCAGCGAACCATAATCAATTCATATACATTGTGAATTATCTAGATTTAAACCCAATTTTCATCACCTGTGCAAAGTCATTGCTTAGCTTGTTTTTCACTCACTATCTAAACAACATTTTAACAAATATAATGAATTTGAAAAAGAATTAAAAGATAGTGAACATTATACCTAACTGAACTGCAATCATGAGCACCTGATCAACACTCGGACTCCATTCCTCCACATGCAATTTCTCTGAAAGATTGTGAGAGTCGTAGAACTCAAAGAAAAACATGTAATTGGGAGGCTTAGCGTGCGCTGCTACCATATTGACCAATCCCGGATGATCCAATTTACTAATTAAAACCAAGAAACAAACATTTGACCCATTTAAAAGATTTATAACAAAGAAAAAGTCGATTTAAAAGAAAGGCAGAAAGAGAACCATAAGAGTTGCAACTCCTTATGGAACTTGTCCAAGTCTTCAGATGTAGATAAGACAGGTTTCTTGACAGCAACTTTCCTTCCATTCAAAATAGCTTCGTACACTACACTCTCTGCACCTGTAGACATAATTCATTTAACTCAAAAGCAATAGGAAAACAAACAAGACCAGAATTGGATGATTACAGTTAAGATTAAGGTTAAAATTACCTCTGGCAATTGGAGAGAGGAGAGTGTAGGAAGCAGGAGGAAGATGAAGAGGGATTGAATTGCTGCTACAGCATCCTCTTATGCAAGTGTTTGGCTCCGATATCTCCAGCCCCATTTCTTGCGATTGAACTTGAAAATAAGTGTAAATTATAGAGAATTAGAGAGTTAAGAACAGAGGAGTGAGTTAAATGAGAGCGCACGAAAGAAAAGAAGCTTCCTATGTCTTTCGCTTGGCTTGAAGTTGTACAGCCTGTTTGATGCGGAAATGAAATTTGATGAATAGTAGCCAACTGAATTTAGGGATTCCAAGGCGTTTAAACATTTGTACCCACCGTTATGTTAAGGTCGTCGTCTAATTGAGTGCAACTTGAAATTTTTTTAAAACTAAATTGGAAAAATGATTTTAAAAAGTTTCAAATTTTAATTCAAAAAATATGATTTTGTCTGCTTTGAATTACCATGTAATACTTCCAGATATTTAAATATTTCATGTTTAATGAATAATTATTAAATTATAATTGTTTAAAACATGAAATAAACAATTAAAATTATCAATAGACTGCAATCGTCTTAATAATTTATAATATAATTTTATAATTCTAATTTTTTATGTTATATTAAAATCTTTTTGGATTGTAACTTAAACTATAACTCATTTTTTGAAATTTATTGATAACCAAATCATTTTATAAATAAAAACAAACTATAAAATTTAAATTGTTTAACATGATTTTACAATATGAACTAAATTATGAATACTCATATGATTATGTTTTTCTTTTTGTAATTAAAAAAATATAAAAAAACAAAAGCAAGAACAACCTAAGTTCAATTAACCAAAGTTAGTTAGCATAACAATTAAACACCTAAAACAAAACAATCTATGGACCACTTTTCGAGCCTATTTAAACCCTAGATAGAATGCAAAAATTTTAAAAACATACTCTAACCAATAAGTTGAGGCATTGGTTGGTTCTATACAAATACCATAAAAAAAATCAAATATAACATCTCAGGGTTAGTTTGGTCTTTTAGGCTTCCTAATCTGGGATTAGAATAAGAATTTTGATTATTCTAGGGTTGTGAGAAAATTTTGGGGTGAAATAGAGCTTTTTGTAGAGTTTGGTGGCTTGTGCATGGATCTGATTGGGAGGATTTACATGCGAGTGCGAAAAAATGACATTTTTATAATTTTTTCGGGATGCACGACCGTGCATGAGAGGTGCACGCCCGTGCATGCATATTTTTCCAATTGTCTTGGTTTTAAGTCGCGTTTATTCGTTTCTAAACCCATTTTCACCCAAAGTTTTTCTTTCAATTTCAAAGGATATCAACCCTATGAGGGAAAAGCAGCTTCCAGGACCGTCCAATCCAGCTTGAGCCTTCGTTTTTCTTGAGAGAGAAAGCATGTCTAGAGGTAGGTGTTTCTCACCTCTTTCCCTTGTGTTTTGATTGGCTTAATGCGTGCTTTGATGCATGAGATTTGTTTCCAGCATGCTTGTGATGTTCTCCTTGTGTGCTGATGATGATTTGAGATGATTATGATGATGATTGATGCTTATATGCATGTTATGTGTGAGATTATATATGTTTATATATGTTTTGCCATGGCTTGGATGATGTGCTTGAGATTTGAAGTTATTGGAAGGAATAATATGCTTATATGAAGTGTTGTGCATGGAAAATATGTTTAATTTGCCTTTGAATTGAGATTTGGCTGAGAATCGAGTTGATTCCAAAGGGTTACGCAAGTGCAGAGCAGGACGCACGTCCGTGCACTCGTAGCGCACACCCGTACACGCTGAATTATCTACATGGTCACAGCCGTGTTCACGTAGCCGTGCATGCCCTAATTTGAAGGGTCACGACCGTGCATAATTCATGCACACCCATGCACCAAGAGAAAATGAGAAATATGCTTGAAATTCCAGAACCTTACACGACCACACGTACATTTGGGTCACGGTCCTGTGCGAGCTTATGCACACCCGTGCACACGACACGCACGCCCGTGCGTCAGGTAGAAAAGAGAAAAATAAGCTTTAAAATGAGAAATGTGCACAATAAACACTATCCAGGTGATAGAAAACAGTAAAATGAGCTTAAATAAGAATACATGATGCATCATACATACAACATAGCATGACATGCCATACAGTGTTTTCAGAACTGGATCCAAGGATCCGAATTCATGTTTTCAGTTGAAAAACATAGATTCCAAAGGTGAATACGAGGGGACACTTGTGAGTTTCAGCACCCGTTGCACTAGGAGCTATATGCTCATTACTAGCCCTATGTATTGGCACGTGTTGGGTTACTCAGCTAGCAGATTTAGGTTTCCTGATCCCAGGATTAGATGCAGTATAGTGCGAGGCGCTCAGTTCAGTTCAGTTTTCAGGCCCAAGCCTAAGGGCATCACGTGTCCCATACAGTTTATGACGCGTGTTTGTGAGGAAACTCACATGGTCAGAGTGTCGAATCCCTATATTCATCAGTCTGTATAGCATAGTTTTCAGCATATCAGGTACCCCAAGGTACACAGTTTTCAATACAGCTTTCAGATAAAGCTTTCATGAGATTTTCAGATATGAGATCTCAGGATCTAACAACATAGTTTTCAATGAACAGTTTTCAAAAAACTATTTTCAGTATATAGGCCCAGACCTAGTTATGTTTTCAACATATTACATAGCATGTCATATAGTATGACAGATCAACATATCATTTAGAGAATGATAAGACAGTAAGAAACAGTAAATAAACAGAACATGAAACAACGTGTAAAAGACACGAATAGTAAAATATCAGAATATGAAAAGTCACGTAATGACACGTGAACTTCAGAAAACAGTAACAGTAACAGAACAGTAAAGATGATGATTATCAATAAGAGAGGTTAGTGAGTCGAGTTCGACCGCTCGGATTACTCTTCACTCTAGGTTGTTTACGTATACTCATATACGTATTTTACGATCTGGTATGAGGTAGTATCCGGTCAGTGAAGTTGAGAATGCCAAAGTATGAGTCTGTTCTGTATGAGGTGGCAATCCTTCGAGAATGATTGGTGTAGGGTCAGAGTTAGGAAGTGCTTACTGGGTGATTTTATCACTCACTCCCTACTTTCTTTTCTTTTACAGGTGAGTTTTGGGAGCTGGGAGGAGGAGTTGGCTGCCATCTGGGATCAGTTTGTATTTATTTTTGTACAGTTTTCTTGTATGTAACTGCACATGTTTTTATTACACACATTCCGCGAATATTTTAATATAAATTCAGTTTGAATTGGGCATGTATATGTTTATGTATACATTTATACCATAGTTTTTCTGCTGCAGTATTTCAGTTCAGTTTAGGCATTTCGGTTGGGTGTTATTGACCTTATTTTCTTTATTTATTTATTATTATATTATTTAAAGTAATGAACAGTAATACCCCTCTGAGATGTCCTACACCAAAAGTAACTATACAAAAAATTTTCTATAGGGACAATTCTAATAATCCAATTATCAAAACCTAGTGTAAAATCTATACATAGTTTGGCAATGTAAATAACGAAGTATCTTAAAGACCAATGACTATACCAATGTATTCCCTGATTATGCTCCATCCTTGGTTTCTTTTTATCCTTGTCATATCCTTTCTTACTTTACCTAAACCAGTTGCCCAAACCTTGATCCAACCGACCTCAATAAACAACACTAAAACTATAAGAAAATGAACAAAAGTCATTGAAAATGAAAAGACCAGTGCAAGATAGAATTGTCAAAGATAAGAATGGTGTGAAATCAATAAGAAATAATAAGATTAATAGGAAAAGAGCTATTGGAAAGAATATCAATGTAAGATAGAGTTGGAAATGAGAAGATTGACACCAGAAGGAGCTAGAAAAAAACATTGGCATGCGGCTAAGGTTTTTACAACCTTTCATTAGCTTTTATACTCTCAAAAAAAAAAAAAAAAATTGGTTTGGCCCTTCCACAAAATGAAAACGACAAATCACCCTTAGATGTATATTAGTTTAACCCTTGAAAAATAAGGGATAGATCACTCATAAGCAGTTTACTAGTTTGATCACTAATCAATCAGTCTAACTATTGATTGACCTAAATTACCTTTCACTAGGTCAACATCTAATCCAAGTATGAAAACCCTATTACTAACTCTCAATCTCCTATTTTCTTATAGGTGGAAGTTTTTTATTTGTACTTTGGTTGAACTCGTATATAGGTGGCATGTTTGGTTGTTAATCATAAAGTTCGTCACTTCTTTGGTCTTATATATGTGAGTTTGACCAAAGAAAGGTTTGACTTTATAAAAATTTCCTGTAGTTTCTAAAATACAAGGCCTCAAGAAATATTTTCCTGTCATCTATGGATGAATTACATGTAAATAATTAAGATCTTTGCTTCTAGCACGTTGCAAAAATGGTATTTCCACTTGTGCATTTAATGTGTCACATTTGTGTGTTGTAGCATTGCATGTATGTCATAATAGGTCAATTCATTATGATGTCTTGTTGAGTAAGTCTTGTGTGTTTCATTAGGTCGATGACATGTGGTTCCAACTTATTTTAGATGGTTAAGATTGTTTCTTGCTCAAACTCAGTCAATATATGTACGTCAGATATGTTTTTATGTCATTGTCTACCTTAAACTTTCATTAAACTTGCAAACTTCCTTCATTTTCATGTTCTCTCAAACCCTTAGGCTTTTCGAACTTTTAAAGCTTTCAAGTTGTTTTTACCAACTTCACAAATAAAAACTCTTGGAAGGTTCCATGATTGCTAAAGTGTTATCAAAAAGTTTTCGCTACTAATTTTTAAGGCGAGTCTTTTTATTCCATACTATGCGTTTGCTCATTTTGGTGTGTTGCTTTATCTCAAAAGATTATTTTTGGTATATTTTAGGGCTTAATAGTGAAGTTTAGGGGAAAACATCATTATGGTTATCTACTAACTATTGTGTTACATCTATTAGGAGATTGAGATGTTATATCTTATAATACGAAGTTCAATAATTTTGCTTAGTACCATTAGTAAAGACTATCGTTTTAAAGAGATTTCGTTGTTTTTACAACCTACCTCATCTCAGATAATATTGTACATAATATTATTGTTGCTATTAATTTATTTATTTTATTTTGTATTCATCTTTCCATCTTTCACTTCATTTTCTTTTTCTATTTTTTACAACAAATTTAACCAAAAAATTAAAGCTTCTCTAGTGGAATATCACGCATGTCTATATAAAGAGAAGAAAGGATAACAAAAAGATAACCATCTGTTCCTGCCCCTTTGAACTGCCTGAAATATCCCAACACTAATAATAGCCCACTCCTGCCACTGCCCCTTTATGACCCTAAATCGCAAGCTAAGGACATCCCAGCTCATCATGTTCCCTTGTAAATTGTACCTATTACCAATTACTGCCCAAGCATTATCTCCACAAATTCATTACTTCAATCATTAATTTTCCTTGACAAATTTGCTCAGACCATTAGTAGTTGGTTTTGTCACACTATTAGTCGGTCTTATATGTTGCACGAATTGACTTTGTCGCGATGATTGGAAAGTGATTAGATTGCCATTGCGTCTCTGATTCTTATTTTATGAAGCCGGGAATAACTTTTTGGTCAATTCATCCATAAAGCAGTACACTACTGTTGGACTTAATTGGATTATTTGAAACAGAGGAAAGAAAATGGCACTGGAAAAGAAATTTTGTAGTTAGGTTTGGAAACTTGGCTGGTTTTCGTGGGGTTTTGCATATTGAAACGTAGGTTGCAAATAAAATTGTGGTTTCGAATTTTGCCTTGAACACTCTCTAGTCCCCCATTAAAGGTGAGAAGTGATGCTGGCTACGAAACCCGTGCTTTGAAAAAGAAATAAGAAAATTAAAGGACGGAGTAATCTACACTGTGCATGGAAGCTATTTCAATGGTGTGTACCCTGCGGATTACTTGCATTATTGTATAGATTAAGTCTGTTATTGACATATATATATATATTTATTGCAACTTTCTAAAATAGGGCAAGTCGGAATCTTCTTTAAATTCTTGCTAAAAATACATTAAAAATAATTTTACATAAATAATCTACATAGATAAAAATTGCTTAGAAAATATCTCGTTGGAGATCCATGTGGGGAGGTCGAGATATTTACATGCAATGCAAAAGGTACTGAAATAATTTTTTACGTGATGGACATGAATTTATAACTTCAAATTAGAAAATGTTGGCTGGTGAGAATCTTTTTCTCTTTTCGAAAGTAAACCCCACATCTTATGCTCGCATGCAGAGGATTTCGAAGATCGAAATGACTTCGCAAACAGACGTATCTTGCTAGCCTTGTCGTTTCCCTGCTTTAGAAAGGCCACATAAATAAGAATGCTCCAGCTGCAATACGTCGTTAAAACTGGAACTTCGTCGGTGAAGGCAGTAACCTCCTGGAATTTCTTCCGGCAGTGGGCATATATGATATGACTGTGTCTGATAAAATATGTTCATGAATATCTGCCACAAGTGGCTGGCACTCGATATAATCTGGATCTGATTTTATAGATTACTGTGTGCATATTTTATAAAAACTATATAATGTATATATCATATGAAATTATGAATATACGGAGAGTAACTTAATAAGTTAAACAGGAAGCAAGTGAACAGTTGTTGTGTACAGGAGTATGTGTAGGATTTATCCTTTCTTGTAACACAAAATTATAGAGGATTCATGTTGGAGTATTTATATGGGCAAACATTTAACTATGTTTTCTATTTGATAAAAACCGGATATATGTATATGATGTTAGAAGTAGCTGGAAGAAGTAGCCTGGAAAATTAAAGAAGCAGCCTGGAAAATTTTACAAATGCAGCCACAAATTTTGACAAAGAAAATTAGGCACCCACCATGCATTAAATGGAGGGTGGTTGGGCAACAAAAATTTTCCTATAAATAGGCCTTCTTTGCTTCATTTCCTTTCATCCCAAATCTTCTTCTCCTTCCCAAATTTGAGAGAAAATATTAGAGTGGTTCTTCCTATTATAACAAAAGAGAGATATTTTGTATTCTCCTTGTAAAATAGAGAGGTTGTAATTCTTGATTTTTCTTTATAGTAATATTCTTCTATTTTGTCCGTGGTTTTTATCCTAATTCATAAAGGGGTTTTCCACGTAAAATTCGTGTGTCATTTATTCTCAAATTTATTAGTCGCAATCTTACTCTATTCGGTCACTTATTTCGTAACAAGTGGTATCAGAGCCTTGTGTTGGATGTGTATGTTTATTTATCGTATGCTCTGTGGTTGCCATTAAATTGGATCCTCCACATCAGAAAATAAGTAGATTACTATTCACGTAAAAGTGTGTGATATAAGCAATGACAGCAAAATTTGAGATTGAAAGATTCAATGGGAGTAATTTCTCATTATGGAAATTGAAGATAAAGGCAATATTAAGAAAAGATAACTGCTTGGCAGCTATCAACGAAAGACCTGAAGGTATCACAGATGACAGATGGAACGAGATGGATGGAAATGCTATCGCAAATCTTCATCTGGCATTAGCAGATGGGGTATTGTTGAGCATAGAGGAGAAAAAGACGGCAAAGGAGATATGGGATCATCTCACCAAGCTGTACGAGGCGAAATCACTCCATAACAAAATTTTTCTGAAGAGAAAACTCTATATGCTTCGAATGTCTGAATCTACCTCGGTGACAGAGCACATAAACATTATAAATACTCTATTCTCTCAACTCACAT
The DNA here is from genome assembly GCA_026122585.1 of Anacardium occidentale. Lineage (NCBI taxonomy): Eukaryota > Viridiplantae > Streptophyta > Magnoliopsida > Sapindales > Anacardiaceae > Anacardium > Anacardium occidentale. Next base: position 180,897 of record JAJEJH010000187.1, read on the forward strand.
CATTGGGTCATAGAATAGAGCCAAATGAACGTGCTGAGCTTCTACTTCAAAGTCTACCTGACTCATATGATCAACGCATCATCAACTTAACAAACAATGTCCTCACGGATTATTTAGTTTTTGATGATATCACAGCTGCTATTCTCGAAGAAGAAAGTCGTCGTAAGAATAAGGAAGATAGACAAATAAGTTCACAACAAGCAGAGGCGTTGACAATGACAAGAGGGAGATCAACAGAACGTGGCCCAAGTGGGAGTCACAATCAGGGTAGGTCAAAATCCAGAAGTAAGAAGAAAGTTAAATGCTACAACTGTGGCAAGAGAGGTCACTTGAATAAGGATTGTTGGAACTTGAGAAACTCTGGCTTTCAAGGGAATACTGCAAGCTCCTCAGATGATGGACATGTTCTGAGTTGTGAAGCAGTGATGACAAGTGAAACTAGGAAAAATTTTGCTGATGTGTGGCTCTTTGACTCAGGAGCTACATTTCATATGACTGCTCGAAGAGAATGGTTTCATCATTATGAACCTATCTCTGGAGGATCAGTGTACAGCTGTAATGACCAAGCTTTAAAGATTATCGGTGTTGGAACCATTAAACTAAAGATGTATGACGGTACAATTTGTACTATTCAGGAGGTTCGACATGTGAAGGGCCTAAAGAAGAATTTATTATCTTTAGGGCAATTGGATGATCTTGGGTGTAAGGTCATAATCAATGACAAGATTATGAAAATAATCAAAGGTGTGCTTGTAATAATAAAGGGAGAAAAGACAGGTGCAAACATGTACGTGTTAAAGGGAGAAACTATGCTCGAAGCAGAAGCATCGGTTACCTCAAGCAGTAAAGAATCTACAAGGATGTGGCACCAGAAGCTTGGACACATGTCTGAACAAGGAATAAAAATTCTTGTAGATCAAAAATTGCTTCCAGGGCTTACAAAGGTATCCTTACCTTTTTGTGAGCATTGTGTTACAAGTAAGCAACACCGTCTGAAGTTCAATACATCAAAGTCTAGAAGCAAGGCTATTCTAGAACTGGTTCACTCTGATGTATGGCAAGCACCGGTTCCATCCCTAGGAGGAGCAAAGTACTTTGTGTCTTTTATTGATGACTACTCTAGGAGATGTTGGGTGTATCCTATTAAGAGGAAGGCAGATGTATTTTCCATCTTCAAAATTTTCAAAGCACATGTTGAGCTTGATTCCGGAAAGAAGATTAAGTTTTTGAGGACAGATAATGGAGGAGAATACACTGGTGATGAATTTAATATGTTCTGCAAGCAAGAAGGCATCAAAAGGCAGTTCACGACAGCATACACTCCTCAACAAAATGGAGTGGCAGAGCAGATGAATAGAACCTTGTTGGAAAGAACAAGAGCAATGTTAGGAACAACCGATTTAGACAAGTCATTTTAGGCAGAAGCAGTCAACACTATCTGTTATGTGGTAAATCGAGCCCCATCAACAACAATTGGGTTAAAGACACCAATGAAGATGTGGACTAGTAAGCCAGTTGATTATTCAAACCTCCATATATTTGGAAGTCCAGTGTACGTGATGTATAATGCCTAAGAAACTACAAAATTAGATCCAAAGTCCAGAAAATGCTTATTCTTGGGGTATGCTGATGGAATAAAGGGGTATCGCCTGTGGGATCCCACTGCCCGCAAGGTTGTAGTCAGCAGAGATGTTATATTCACAGAAGAAAAGCCACAAATGGAAGAGGGTCATACCACAGCAAATTCAGAGACTACAGTTATACAAATGAAGGAGTCTGAACAAAAGAATTCTTCTGAAGTCACACCAAAACACGAAGAACAAGAACAAGTTGGGTCTGAAGTTCTAGAAAATCGACGATCAGATCGTGCAAGAAAAACACCAGACTGGCACTCAAATTATATTATGGAAAGCAATGTTGCATACTGTTTTCTAATAGAGGAAGGAGAGCCATCAACTCTTCAAGAAGCAACAAGTAACTCAGATGCACCTCAATGGATAGCAGCAATGCAAGAAGAAATTGAAGCTCTTCATAAGAACAAAACTTGGGAACTTGTGTCTCTACCTCAAGGAAGAAAGCCTATTGGTAATAAATAGATTTACAAAATCAAGCGGAATAATGAAGATCAAATTGAGCGATATCGTGCAAGACTGATGGTAAAAGGATATGCTCAGAAAGAAGGTATTGACTTTAATGAAATATTCTCTCCTGTCGTTCAACTCACTACAGTCAGAGTAGTCCTAGCAATATGTGCTGTATTTGACTTACATCTAGAGCAGCTAGATGTGAAAACAACTTTTCTTCATGGTGATCTTAAAGAAGAAATTTATATGCTCCAACTAGAAGGTTTTGAAGAAAAAGGCAAAGAGAACTTGGTTTGTAGGTTGAACAAATCTCTATATGGTTTAAAGCAGGCGCCGAGGTGTTGGTACAAGAGATTTGATTCCTTCATCATAAGTCTTGGATACAACAGACTTAATTCAGACCCTTGTGCATACTTCAAAAGGTTTTGTGAAAATGATTATATCATTTTGCTATTGTATGTAGATGACATGTTGGTAGCAGGTTCCAACAAAGATCGTATCAAAGAATTAAAGGTACAGTTGGCTAGGGAATTTGAAATGAAAGACTTGGGATCAGCAAACAAGATTCTAGGGATGCAAATTTACCAAGACAGAATTAATAGGAAGATTGTGTTTTCTCAAAAGAATTATTTGAAGAAAATCTTGCGACGTTTCAACATGCAAGATTGTAAGCCAATCTCTACCCCACTTCCTATTAATTTCAAGTTATCTTCCAATATGAATCCTAGCAGTGAAGAAGAGAGGATAGAAATGTCTCGAGTACCGTATGCATCAGTAGTGGGAAGCTTAATGTTTGCTATGGTCTGTACAAGACCAGACATTGCACATGCAGTGGGAGTGGTTAGTCGATACATGGCGAATCCTGGCAAAGAGCATTGGAATGCTGTAAAGAGGATCCTAAGATATATCAAAGGGACCTCAGATGTTGTATTATGTTACAAAGGATCAGACTTTATTGTCAGTGGATATGTTGATTCTGATTATGCAGGAGATCTTGATAAAAGCAAATCCACCACTGGTTATGTGTTTACTCTTGCTGGCGGAACTGTAAGTTGGGTATCAAAACTGCAATCGGTTGTGGCTACATCAACAACAGAAGCAGAATATGTAACAGCTACACAAGCCAGCAAAGAAGCAATATGGTTGAAAATGCTATTAGAGGAACTCGGGCACAAACAAGAAAAGATTCCCTTATTCTGTGACAGTCAAAGTGTCTTGCATCTTGCAAAGAATCCAACATTTCATCCTAAGACAAAGCACATACGAGTTCAGTATCACTTCGTTCGTGAGAAAGTGGAAGAAGGAACTGTGGATATGCGAAAAATTCACACAGAAGATAACCTAGCAGATTTTATGACAAAAGCGGTCAACATTGACAAGTTTGTTTGGTGTCGATCCTTTTGTGGCATAATGGAAACATAAGCAACCTGGTAATGACAAGATAGAAAGAATGGTGTGAAGATCTGATTGAATATCAATCAATCTTCAAGTGGGAGATTGTTAGAAGTAGCTGGAAGAAGTAGCCTGGAAAATTGAAGAAGTAGCCTGGAAAATTAAAGAAGCAGCCTGGAAAATTTGACAAATGCAGCCACAAATTTTGACAAAGAAAATTAGGCACCCACTATGCATTAAATGGAAGGTAGTTGGGCAGCAAAAATTTTCCTATAAATAGGCCTTCTTTGCTTCATTTCCTTTCATCCCAAATCTTCTTCTCCTTCCCAAATTTGAGAGAAAATATTAGAGTGGTTCTTCCTATTATAACAAGAGAGAGATATTTTGTATTCTCCTTGTAAAATAGAGAGGTTGTAATTCTTGATTTTTCTTTATAGTAATATTCTTCTATTTTGTCCGTGGTTTTTACCCTAATTCATAAAGGGGTTTTCCACGTAAAATTCGTGTGTCATTTATTCTCAAATTTATTAGTCGCAATTCTGCTCTATTCGGTCACTTATTTCGTAACATATGAACATATTGTAAAGGCTCAATACAAGGTTACAAGTTTGGATCATTGAAATTTATTGAACTTGTAATGGAAGGTTTTAAAAAACTTATTATAAATTAAGTGTTAGGTCATAATTTTATAACACGCATGTGATAAAACCCTATTCCAAAAAAGTTATAATGTTTATTGAGTATTATTGGAAAGGAAGACATGTTCTCCGGACCTGCAATCGATCAATTTAAGGTAATTTCAGTATCAATTATGGTTTAATCAGTTTTATCTGAATCTCTAAAATTTATATTACGGTATTTTATAGTTTTATGTTCTAGAATTGTTTGTGGATGCATGAGTTTATATTAAATTTCATTCAATTGACAATTATACGATCAAGTGTACCTTTGATTTTAAAGTAGGCTTTAGCAAAACATTCACCATGGCCGTTTATATAAGTCTAACTTTGTGGGAGTTGTGGCGAATGGCCTTGCATGTGAATCTGATTGATTCTCAGCACTCACCTGACAAAACTAAGAGAAAATAATGCTTCAACTGCGTCATCCATCTCTTTTGGAATGTTGAAGTCAATAAAGAAGAATATAGTTGTTTTAGCCCGAATTTCTCGTTATGTACAATTTTGAATATATCATAAAGGAGCAAAACACAGAAAAAAAAAAAAAAAAAAACGGATAAAAATATAAGATAAGATAAGACAGCAAATCTGCCTGATGCTTTACGAATAGAATTATTGATTTTGCGTTGGAATATTCTAGTCGATGCTTAATGCTAATTGAATAACATGATAAAGAGCACCTAATAAAAAATGTAAGCATGACTTTATCTAATCTTCATGCTGAAATTATTTCCCTCCCCATCACTAGGATAAGTTGGTAAATTCATATCACAAAAAGTGAAAAGCCAAAAGACTTATTCTCACCCAAGATTTGCTAAATTGACAAAGTTCTATATGTTAAAATTGAAAAAACTAAAGGTCTACCCATTTATTAAATTTGTTAATAAATTCTATTAAATTTTAATAAAAAACAAAAATACTCTCAAACTAATAATATTTGACCCATAAAATTTTATTAAATTATTTTTTACTTTAATTTATATTAATTACAATTAAAATTAATACAAAATTTTGTTAGTATATATATAGATAGGGATTTCAATTATGAAAATTTATATGTTTGTGTTAAATTATAAATTTTTGAAATTTTAGAGTGTTTTTGAAGTTCAAAAAACTGTTGTTTTTTTAATTTAAGAGTTTTTTAATTTATAAAATTTTAAGTTATTTTTGAATTTTTTTAAATTTTAATATATCTTTTAATTGTTTTAAATTATAATTACATACTCAAAAAACAAAACAAATGAAGAATGCAAACATCATATTATAAACTATTAATGTTATAATATATTTTCAAAATATATTTTTAAAATATATTAATTTTCAAATCAAGATAGAAAAATTATCTATTTACTCATAGTAAGTTTATGAAAATAACGTTTATATCTTAAATACATTTTTATTATAGTATTTGGATAAAATGACATATGTTTATAGTAAATTATAATTTTTTAAAAATTCTTGAGGTTTTCTAAATTTGAAAAAGTTTGAAGTATTTTTGAAATTTTAAAGAAGTTTTTTAAAATTTTGAAAAAAAAGTTAGTGTTTTTTTTGAAATATTTAAAATTTCAGTATATCTCTCAATAGTTTCTAAAATGAAAATTATACCCTAAAAACATAACAAATCAGAAGTGTAAATATCAAAATAAAAATTACCTATTTATCCCTATTAAGTTTAAAAATAATATTTATAACTCAAAATACTTTTATATTATAACGTTTAGATAAAATAATATAAATATTGTTTATCCATTACAACCGAGTATTCATTTTTAATAAATAGATGAGAATTTAGTTATTTCAAACTTCATAAATAAAAATTTATTGTTTTACCAAATCTTGAGCGGCAAATAGTCTTTTGGCCTTAAAATACCAAATACTTTGCCTGTATAATCTCTATATAACAGCTTAGGAAGAAAAAAGAATTTTAATTTTCATTGGTAAATTTCCAAGTGAAGCATGAATTAAAGATGAACTTCCCGGTTGCCAATATACAATACAGACTTTTTACGAACTCTTCTGCAATAAATTAAAGTGAATTTCGAGTTTATGGTTTCAATAAACTAAAGAATTTCAGCATAACAACATTCAAATACGGTTAAAGGTATACAATTCCCAAATTTTCTTGAAGATTACAAATAATTTACTACTTTAAAATAAAAGCCAAATCCATATCAACTAATTTTGTTGATGCATTTGAGAAATGCAGATTAATAAAATATCAGCATGTATAGAAACTGGAATGCTGATAACTTTTTCACTCCGGCCAACTTTATAAAAAGTGTAATGCCTAACATTGTACAATACTTGTGATAATGGACTCTAACCGGAGGCAGCGACTCCAGTGAAATTGCCAAGAAAGAATTATAAAACGTTTTTTAATAAATGATAAAACCTCTCTAATTAAATTTTAAGTAATGTTAAACAACACTATAAAATGTCGCACAAAATTTACATTTTAAAAAATTATAAAAATAAATTTGAATTTTATATGATTCTCATCATACCACCTAGGAGATGGATGTAGCATTATTCTTAAATTATTTTTTTAGGACCTAATTAACATGTGCAAAGAATGTATTTTTAAGTTAGCTAGCATTCATAGTATATTTAATTATTTAAGAAAATTAATTAATATATTGAGCTAGTTGAAGCACTGCTAGTTGTAGTCGGCATAACAGTACCGAAGAATTGATGTCGAGGAGGACGGAGGTCACACATTGCGGATAATGACCACCACCCCCACCAATATCGCCTTGTTAACGAGGCCCACCCTCTATGGCATCCGCATGCACCAAACTCGTCTTTCTTTTGGCACCTCTCACATTGACTGCCACTAAGGCCCTCTATGCCATTGCTACATCAATTAGTCAGAATATTCACATAGATCCAGGGATTAGTGAAACACTCAGTTGATAGCCTGAGATTAATTTTTTCACAGGCTGGAAAACCGTAGGCTAAAATTACTATTATGGATAAAGACGCCTAAACTCCTTATAAATATGTTACCATTTTTCACTTGGGAGACAAGCAGCTTCAGTGTTCTCATACACAACCTTACTCGTGTTTTTATACAGAATTCCTTAAAAGAGAAGAAAGAAAAAAAAAAAAAATGGAAGGACAAGGTCGTTGTGGCAGTTTTCTTCAAAGTTGTAAGCCTTATATTGCCATGATATCTCTACAATTTCGCTACGCCGGAATGAATATCATCACCAAGGCTTCTCTTAACCAAGGAATGAGCCATTATGTTCTAGTCGTTTACAGGCATGCCTTTGCTACTGCTGTCTTTGCTCCCTTTGCTCTCGTCCTCGAGAGGTACACATATTGTATATCTCCAAGTTTAAGATAAATTATAGAATCCTTCTTTATCTAACCGGATGAAATATCAATTTATTTATATTTTTTGTTTCCAGGAAAGTGAGGCCAAATATTACGTTCACCATTTTCATGGAACTTTTTGTGCTGGGTTTACTTGGGTTAGTATTTGTTTCCATAATACACCATACTTTATAAAAATCGAGCTCCTTTTAAAGTTCAAGTCTAATATAATTTTTCTTTTCTTGGTCTTACAGGCATGTGATAGATCAAAACTTTACTGCGCCGGGTTAAAGTTCACATCCCCCACTTTCTCTTGCGCCATGAGCAATATGCTACCTGCAGTGACTTTTGTCATGGCAGTTCTTTGCAGTTATTGGATTTGAAGATTCTGTCTTCTTTCTTTTTTTGGTAAATGATTGACCCAGTTATTGATGTGGCTTATTGTTCTGGATTGAAGGATGGAGAATGTGGACTTCAAAAAAGTTCGATGTCAAGCAAAGGTTTTGGGAACCATAGTAACTGTGGCTGGAGCTATGTTGATGACATTACCCAAGGGCCGTGTCATTAATATGATTTAGTCTGCGGGCATCCACGCTCACATATCCTCTGCTCCTGAAGCAACTGGTTCAACTGACGAAGACTGGTTTAAGGGTTCCATTCTGTTAATCTTGGCTACACTCGCTTGGGCTGCATTTTTCGTTCTTTAGGTAACAGACGGAAAAGGAAAAAAGGTTAAAAACGAATAACTTCAAATTGTAAATTTTTTTGAATTTAAGTTGGATTTAATTGACATATATACGGAGACTCGTTATACAGGCGGTGACATTGAGGAAATACACAGCTCAGCTCTCGCTCACAGCCATTGTGTGCTTTTTGGGAACATTACAGTCCATTACAGTTACCTTTGTTATGGAACACAAACCATCTGCTTGGACGATTGGTTGGGACATGAATCTTCTCGCCGCTGCCTACGCTGTAAGTTTCCCTCTATTTCTATCTTTCTGGTCCTTCTCTTTCAACTCACTTCACCAAGAAAGTAAATAACAGATCGACCCTTCTGTGATGTACAGGGTATTGTATCATCAAGCATTGCATACTATGTTCAAGGGCTGGTGATGCAGAAAAGAGGGCCTGTCTTTGTGACTGCTTTCAGCCCTCTGATGATGATTATTGTTGCAATCATGAGCTCGTTGATTCTGGCTGAGAAAATTTATGTTGGAGGGTAATCACTGTTTCCTCAGAACTGATATACATCATGACAATCAACTGAAAAACCTCTTTTTAGCTAAGTACTAATATTTTTCAACATTATTTTGGTGGGTCTCAGTGTTCTTGGAGCTATTCTCATTGTCATGGGACTTTGCGCTGTTTTGTGGGGCAAGTACAAGGAATACAAAGAACAGAAAGCCGAGACAATTCCTGAGCCCATCAAGGGAAGGGGAGAAACTAATGGCCACATTCCCATTGCTGACTTTGAAGCCCATGATATCGAAATGCAAAAGAATGCGATAACTGTTACAGTTCCACTGCACTCCATGAAAACTCCTGAAGCTTAATTAACAATGATGATCAATAATCAGTTAATTGAAAGAAAGAGGAATAATAGTGATTAATTGCATGATGGCCACATGGAACGGAGAAAATGATGGACTCTCTTTGTTTATTGTAGGAACCCATATGGAGTCTTGGATTATCTACCATGTAAGCTGATTTTGTGTGTTATATAAAAAGAAACAAGAAGATGAAGAATCCTTTTTTTCTTCTTGTCTTTATTTGCTCCTGATCTTTTATGTGATTGTGACGTCGACATAGGTTTGTCCCACTGAATTAGCATTTCATATGAACTAGAAAATGAAAAGTTGCTGACGCCTGATGCAGATTCCACTAAGATTTCAAGGGGCTGAACTTCTTTGTTTTTATTTTCTATGCCATTCAAAGAAATTGGTTGAGTCTCATGTGGCTACTACTGGCAGGCATCAAATTGAAGTACATGTACGCTGCCTTATAGGCATTTTGATGCTTTTTCATTTCTCGATACTCGTTGGGGTTTCTTGGAGTTAACCGTTACCCAAACTGAATTGGTAATTATTCGAATAAACAATTTTGTTATGCAAAGAACCAGCTTGGATATTGAATTGCAAATGTTTAAAAACCAAAATTTCAGTTCGGGTATTTAATGTTGGAAAATCAGTTACCCAAATTAAACTGGTTTTCACATGAGGTATCATCATAAAACCACCATGGATATTCAATTTTCACTTCTCATCCCATGAAGCCTCTCCAGCTCAGAGCTTCTGACGAGTTGAAGCTCCTCAATTTGTTCAAACCGCCATTGTTGCTATTATTATTGAACCATTCACACGATTCTAGTACATTGGATAAAACATAATAATAAGGCATCAATGACATTAAAATGAGATACTTGGAGACCGGGTATTTTTTTTACTTTTTTTCTTTAGGATGAAAACAAAATCTTTCAAGAGATTGAACAATAATTGGGGTGTTCAAATGGTGAGTCTATCCATATTAAAATGTTTTAACAATTTTTCAATAGAAACTGATTAATCGATAAGTTCCAATCATATTTTGCTCAATCTGTAGGACAAGACAAAATTTTGTTTTTCCTAAATTCTTCATCTCAAATTCTTATTTCATGTATTCATCCGTTTTTATGAGCTCTTCAGGAGCCTCAATTCAATTCATGTCACTATTATATACTATTGCAACAACAAATCTCAATTCTAATCTTTTCATAAAGACACATGGGCATACAGAGTCATTCACATAGTTTTATTTTATAAAGTATTCACTGAGGTGATTGTATCATATTTTTTCAGATTATTTCAACTTATATAATAATTTTTGTAACTTGATTGAATATATACCTCTTAGATTAACCTTTTTTACTTTAGGCAATTTAAATTCTTTAAGGAATTTCAAATAAATATTAGTATCTAAATTTTCATTCAAATAAATAGTGACTACGTCCATTAGACATATATACCATCCTCTGAGATTGTTAAACTGATCAAAAAGTTTAACGCAATTATATCCACTATAGTTTAGTATGTTTCATCAAAATATATATCAAGCCTTCGGGAAAAATCCGAGGCCACAAGTCTTTCTACATATCTGGTAATCTCATTTTTTTTTTCTCATTTCTTATTTTTCACAAATACTCATTGATATCTAATAGGTTAGACACCTGTAGACGTTTTGTGAGATGAGCTAATTTTGTTTGAATTGCTTTTTCCCACTTAGGCAAATTATGTCTTTCATCCATAATATGTCGTTCAAAATCATCAGCATTTATAATTTTAGTAACTACTGCAAATGAGAATACATCATTAATGTGAATCATTTCATAATTTCACATCTCTTTTGTATAAGCATAATCTATAGATTTTTTTTGTATCCTCATTTCCTTGTTTTTAGAGAGTTTGTTGCTCTTTAAGAGCTCTAATCTCTTGAGGACCATAATCTCTTCAATAGATGAAAGACTTTTTGGCTTGATAAATAATCCTAGAGGGGAGAGGGGTTAATAGGATGATAGAAATTTAATAACTTTAAAAATCCTTTTCTTAAGTTCAAATAAGCTAAGCAATAAAAACAATTAAAGTAATTCTCAAATCACACAACTATAACTCAAATAAGTACAAAAATAAGAGAGAAGACTTAAAGTATGCTCAGCCAAATTTATAGAGGTTCGAAGCTTTGAACACAAGTCTCCTATATCTTCTTCCTTAATCATAACCTGATTGAAGTTTCACTATCCTAAAAAACCCAAAGATACAATAGTTTTCTACCAAGGGAATTTTGCCATTTTTACAATTGTTTTTCCAACAAGAAGAATTGTGAAATGTCTCTAAAATAGGCTGAATCACATAGTTAAGTTCAGCTCTCTCAAATGTATACAAGTATGAGCTTAGGAGAGAATAAGTGGTGAGCAAACAACGAAGAAGAATAAACTTGAGAGTGCAATTCGTTTCTCTAACCTTATTTTCATCAAAATGGTCTCCTTTTATACTTAATTTTTTGCTTGAAATAGCAAAGAGTCATTTCCATAAATTTCTATCCATTGGGTTGGTTGAAAAAAATGCATCTACAATTAATTTTCTAAGTGCACGGTCATGCTTGTTGAGCATACAATCGTGCTTATTACCTTTACAGCCTTGAGTAGACTCCCAACCGTCGAATTTAAGAAACACATCAATGTCAAACGATCATATGAGTATGATGCATAATCGTGCTTCATGTTTGACGCTTGAAATTTCAAAGGCCCACATGACTTCTGAGCACTGGTATCACACGGTATTCACATGACACCCATTTTGCTAATGGACGGTCATATGTTATTTCTGCATGATCGTGTATGGTTGATATGTCTTGAATAGGCTTTGCACGATTATCCTTGCATGGCTTGTATGGCGATACATTTCATATTCTTCATTGCACGATCATATGTGTATTTGTTGCACAGTCATGCATTGACTAGTGATGTTTGACCATTTGCATGATAAAGCTACACAACTGAAGGTCTCGTGCATCTCATGATATGCATCTACGCAGTCATGTGTCTAACTTGAACACAATCGTGTATTTGACTTTGCTTATTTGACTCAACACAATGCACCCACACGACTAGAATACCCATGTCTCTTCAAAAGATTTGGTTGCATGATTATTTGTCAAAAGTTGACGCGTTTGACTGACTTCACACGGTGATGTTGCATGCTTATGTTGATAGTACTAATCTTGTGTAATGCACGCACACAGTTGTGCAGGACTTAAGCACGATCGTGTTAGACATAAAAATTTTTCAGAAAATTCTATTATTTAAGAATCGGCCAATATAAATTAAGCGCTTCATTAATTTGGTGAGTAGTAACTTTTGCTGGCGAGTGGCACAAACGATTCCAAATGGATTGTCAGTTCTTCCTATGCTCCTTACTGGATTAAATCGAGTGGAAAGCTTCATTCGTGGTGGCATTTTGGGATTTTTATGAATAAAAGGATGTTAAGTGTGTTTGAGTAGATTTTGTGTGAAAATTAAGCTAAAAACTTAAGATAATATAAGAGAAACTTGTAAAAACAAGTTTAAAAGCAAAAAAATGTAAGAAATTTTGAGATAAAGTGGTAAGGGATTGAGAGAAAAGTTGTGTAAAATGTGCTTAGGTTTTAAGATTTTGTGTGAAAATGAAAAAAATGGGTCTATGCTTATACATTTGCACACACGAGACCATGTTACTCAATTACAAGGTTATGTGTAAGCTTTATTTGAGTGACAATCCCAATTTTACATGGTCGTGTTAGCAAGAGTTATACGATTGTGTTTTTGCAGAAAAACTTTAAAGTATTAAAATTTTAAAGTGCATACTTGTGTGAGTTACTTGTGTTATGCATGCATGCAACCGTGAAATTTGAAATAATTGTGTGGTGATGCACTCATTGGACACATGGTCATACGTGTCATGCAGGGACACACCCGTGCATGTTTATAACACGGTTGTGTGTGACCAAAGACACATAAACTGTATTTTTCTAGAAAAGTTGCACTTTAAATGAAAAACATTCTCAAAACACCCCAAGTTACAAAACTTGGATATTTTGATCAAATAAGGTTTTTGATATATGAATTCAAGTATCGATTGATGTCAACTATAAAATTACATCAATTCGATTCGAATTTATATTCAAAACCAAACATGTATATATATAAACATCATTCAATAAATTGTATACAATTAAGCTTAAGCACAATCAACACAAGTTATAACATATTTCAATGCATCAAACAACCACAACAACAATCAATTAGCACTAACAACAAGCAAATTTAAAAGTCAAGGCATTAGGCATTTACTTGTCTTGCATCTATCATTCCAAGCTCTTTCTTTATGTAAGCAAATCTTTCCTTATCAAAAGGCTTGCTAAAAATGTCAGCTAACTAGTGGTTAGCATCAATAAATTCAAGCACAATATCACTCTTGCTAACATGATCATGTAAGAAATGATGCATAATGTCAATATGCTTAGTTCTTAAGTACAATATGAGATTTTTTGAAAGTTAAATTGCACTAGTGTTATCATAATAAATTGGTATTTTTCATTTTTCAAAACCAAAGTCTGAAAGTTGTTTCATCCAAAGTACTTGGACATAAAAACTAACCACGAAAACATATTCAGCTTCCATAGTAAAAGTTGCAATCGAATTTGCTTTTTCAAAAACCATAAAACTAACATGTTTCTTAAAAATTGACATATATCACTAGTGTTTTCTCTATCAAATCTACATCCTCTGAAATCAGCATCCGAAAATGCATGTAATTTGAATGTTGAGTTTTAAAGGTATTATAAACCAACATTAAGTGATCCATTGAGATACCTCAAAATTTGTTTCACTGTATTCAAATGTGATTCCTTAGGATTAGCTTCAAATTGAGCATACACGCATGTGATAAACAAAATATCAGGCCTAAATGCGGTTAAATATAGCAATGCACCTATCATGTTTCTATTTGTTTTTGCATCAACACTTTTACCTCTTTCATCTTTGTCAAGCTTTATTGAAGTGTTCATAGGAGTTGGTTGTTTCTTGGCATAATGCATACTAAACCTTTTGAGGAGATCATGGGTGTATTTTGATTGGTTGAGCAATCATTCATTTGTTTGATTTGCAGCCCAAGAAAGTAGTTTAGCTTTCCCATTATGCTCATCTCAAATTCTATTTGCATCATCTTAGAAAATTCTCTACATAGAGATTCATTAATAGAACCAAAGATGATGTTATCAATATAAATTTGTATAACTAGGATATCTTGCTTATGCTTTTTGATAGATAAAGTGGTATCCACTTTTCCTTTTGAAAAACTATTTTCAATCAAAAAAGAACTTAATTTTTCATAACAAGCTCTAGGAGCTTGTTTCAAATCATAAAGTGCATTTCTCAATTTAAAAACATGGTTTAAAAAACTAAGATTTTTAAAGCTAAGAGATTGTTTTACATACACTTCCTCTCAGATAAAACTATTTAAAAATATACTTTTAATATCCATTTGAAATAATTTAAAATTCAAATGACTTGTATAAGCAAGTAATATCCTAATTACCTCTAACTTAGCTACGAAACATAAGTTTCATCAAAATTTATACATTTTTCTTCAGAGTAGCCTAAGGTAACTAGTCTAGCCTTGTTTTTTACAACAATTTTGGATTCATCCACATTGTTTCAGTATACCTATTTTATATCGATGGTGGGATGATCCATTAGCCTAGGGCCTTATTCCCATACCTGGTTCCTCTCAAATTGATTTAGCTCTTCTTGCATAGCCAACACCCAACTTTCATCATCCAAGGCTTCGTCTACTCTTTCAGGCTCCATTTATGACAAGAAAACCACAAATTCACAATTGTTTTTAATTGAAGCTCTTGTCCTTACCCCTTGAGATGGATCACCAATGATCTCTCCCCCTTTGACTTCATTTTTAACCCTTGGGAAAGATATCTCTCTCTGTACTTCTTGAGGTTGTATTTGTATTTTATCTTGTGGTGTTACCTCAACTTGAGTCTTTTCTTCTTTTAAAGTAGGGTCTTTATTAATCTTGAAATCCTCCATAAGTTTAACCACTTGATCATCATTGGACCTATCTACACACTTAGAAGACTAATCAAATAACACATGTATAGATTATTCAACAACAAGTATTCTTTTATTGAAGACTCTATACGCTTTAGAAGTGAAGAAATATCTTAGAAAAATTGCTTCATCTGATTTGACATTAAATTTTTCTAGTTTATCTTTTCTATTGTTAAGTACAAAACATTTACATCTAAATAGATGAAAGTATGCAATATTAGGCTTTTTTTCTTTGAGCAACTCATAAGGAGGTTTCTTGATAATTGACTTAATCATGGCTCTATTAATGATGTAACATGAAGTATTTATGGTTTTCCCCTAAAATGACTTAGGCAAATCATGTTCACATAACATGGTCCTAGCTATTTCAACTAGTGCTCTATTTCTTCTCTCAACAACTCCCTTTTATAGAGGTGTCCTAGGGGCTGAAAAATTGTGTTTAATGTTATGCTCATCATAATATGTTCCAAAATCAAAATTTTCAAACTCTTTTCTATGATCCCTTCTAATACAAGTAATTGCATAACCTACTTAGTTTTACAATTTCCTAATGAATGGAACAAACATTTTGAAAGCATAATCTTTATGCGCAAGTTACAAAACCTATGTAAATCTTGAAGAATCATCCATAATTATAAAACAATAATATTTTCCTGTAACATCCCAATTTTAGAGAAGCCTTTAGGGGTAGAGTTGTGGGATTAGAAATGAGATTCAGGGATAGATTGGGAGTCTATAAGAGTTCAGGGGTGAGTTAGTAAGTTTTCCAGAGCTGTGTGGCCTTCATATGATTCCTTTATGGAGGTTTCAATCATACGAAACGCGAGAAATGAATTATATTCATTTTCCCTTGGTGCACTCCCGTGCACTACGCCCTGCACGCCCGTGCAGGTGGGTGGTTGAGTGAGAGACGGGAGATTTATTAGATTTCTCACCCAGCATTTCCCATTTTCAACTTAAGTTTTCCTTCCATTTCCGTAGCTTCCAGCCCTAGACACGAGATCCAGCTTCCAACAGCTCCTAATCTAGCTAGAGAGATCAGAGATTAGCTTGAGAGATAGTTTTCCAGCAACCATGTTAAGAGGTAAGTGTTTCTTACTCCCTCTTTGCGTTCCCAGCTTGTTTGATGATGTTGGAAACGTATGTTTCTGTTTCCAGTATGCTGTGTGATGTTGGTATGCTCATATGATGATTGGTTGAATGTATGTTGATTTCCCATTCAAAATGCATGCTTGTTTTGCTTATGTGCGTGTTACAGAGAGAAATGGTTGATTCCTATGGTGGAAGATGTCTGGATGGATGCATGTTGAAATTGATGATGTATATATGTATATTGAAGTGCCAATGATGCATGTCAAAAGTTAATTTGAGTTTGGTTAAGGATTGGATGTGTTTCGGTTGGTCTTCTGCATCCTCCAAGCAGGTGCTCGTGTTGCAGAACCAGACACACGCCCGTGTGCCCTAGTTTCTGTAAGGGCACGCCCGTGTGCACGAGGTGCACATGGCCAGGAGTGCAGACACACGCCCGTGTGTCCTGAGGGACATGACCGTGTGCCTGGTTTTTTGTAGGAATGGCTAATTTTTCCCGAGGAGAGCACGACCTACTGCACGACTGGCGCATGGTCCCGTGCGTCTAGGCACGACCCTTGCCATGCACGACCGTGTGTGTCTCCTGCACGCCCGTGTGCTTGGCCCACACGTCTGTGCATTCGCCAGAATTTCCAAAAATTTCAGAAAATAGATAATTAAGCATGGGAAACTTAATTTAAAGGCTAATCAGCATTAGATCAAAGCTCAATCAGATAATAATGTTGCATGAGCATACATAGCATAGCATGTAGCTTGGAAGAGGATCTAGGGATCTGAATTCATTAATTTTCAGCACTCAGAACCCAATGTATGGGTTATAGTTTAGGGTGAACTTAAGGGGGCATCTGTGGGATCCAGCTTTCTGACACCAGTCAGATTGTCTAGCACTTTCATTCAGCTTTCTAACCAGTAGCTAGAATGTTCAGTCCACTTGGCCAGGATGTCGAATCCCTGTGTTCATCAGTCTGATCAGCACAGCAAGTACCTTCGGGTACATACACATATAGATTATTCATATGCATGCATCATCAGACATTTTTAGTTCCAGTTCAGCATGACATGACATCCACATCATGACATGACTAATTAATAATGATAACCAGTAATCAGTTTTAGTGCCAGCAAGCGACTAGATGTATGAAGAGGGCCGAGGCCAGGTATGTATGTTCTTGTTTTTTGCTTGCTTGGGTCGAGGGAAGTAAGGAATGCTTACTAGGTGATCTTTATCACTCATCCATTTCCTTCTTCCTTCTTTTTCAGGTCAGTTTGCTGCTGGTGAGGAGCAGGCCCACACACATTTTCTAGCATGTATTTTATTTCAGTTTAGGACCTGTTGGGTCTTGTAAATGTATTTTATATACGTTCAGATGTACAGAACAATGTAAAGAACAGTGTATATATATATATATATGAGAAAGGCCAGTTTGGGCCCATTGTATATTTCAGTTTCAGATTCAGCTTTCGCTTGTATGTAATGTAAATAGTAGTAAAATTTTATTTTCGTAGGATTCCCATCGCGGGTACCCAATTTTCAGTTTATTAAATGAAAGAACAGTATTATTCAGCAGCAGGGATACTCGTGGCCGCGGGTCCTACATTTCCACCTAAGATCATATTCTAGAAGGATCACACAAATCCATATGTAATAATTGTAGTGGTTTAGAGGTGAAAACATAATTTTTACTCTTAAATCTTGCCCTAGTCTGTTTTCCAAATGCACATGCATCGCAAATTCCATCATTTTTGAAAACTAGTTTTGATAATCCTTTAACTAAATCATTTTTAGACAATTTCTCCAAACCATTAAGGCTTGCACAACTTAATATTCTATGCTACAGCCACATGTCTTCCTCCTTAGTTGGCATAAGGCACAAATCATTTGATACAATGTCATGCAAATCAATCACATACACATTAGAATGCTTATGTCTTATAAATGTAATATTGTTTGTACTAGTATCAATAATTTCACAGTATAAAGCATAAAAGCACACTTTAAAGCCCTTGTCACATAATTGACTTATATTAAGTAAATTATGCTTAAAGCCTTCAACATATAGCATGTTATTAATAATGAGAGAAGAGTTACCTATGGTGCCAATTCCAATAACTTTTCCTTTTGAGTTGTCTCCAAAATTTACGTTTTCTCCATCCTTTTCTTTTAGTTAAGTAAAGAGATACTTGTTTCCAGTCATGTGTCTTGAACAACCAATATCCGAGTATCACTTACTAGACCTTTTGATTTTTGCATCTATGCATACCTACACAAGAAAATCATTTAAGTTTCTTTAGTACCCAAATGGTTTTAGGTCCAAATAGGTTAGTTTTGATTGTTCTTTTAGGAACCTAAACCTTTTTCACTTTATAAGGTTTGTCATTCCTAATTGGACATCTCCTAATAGTATGTCTTACCTAAGAGTAATATTTACATCTCATTTGTAATGCTTGTGATTTCTTCAAAGGTTGGTAAAATTTTATGAAGGGATTACCCTTATTATATCTTAGACCTTCTTTATTTAATCTACTCCTTTGAAATGCAAGCATCTTATCCAACCTCTTGGTTCCTACCTTGAATTTTTCTAAAATCTCATTTGAACTAAGTATTTTTGCTTTTAATTTATCATTTGTTTTCCTAATTGATTTTAATTCATTAGTTATTGTGTCTTTTCCATCTAATGTTCTTTTTAAATCAAGTTTAGTTACGTCATGTTCGTTTGTAACTCTTTCTAGACTAAGTCTCATAGTTGCTAAATGTTTCCTTAAGCTTTTGTTTCTAAAGCTAACAATTTTGAATTCTTTAAGTAATGAATCAAAAGTATCTTGCAACTCATCATATGAAAAAGGGTTAGATTCACATACCTCATCGTCGGAGTCAATTTTTACCATAAAACACAAGTTGGCCCTTTCTTTTTCTTCTTCCTTTTGTCACTTGAGTCATCACTACCACTCCATATGGCTACAAAAGCTTTCTTCTTGAACTTCTTCTCAGTCTTCTCATTTTTCTTTTTCTTCAACATTGGGCAATCTTGTCTAATGTGCCCAAATTTTTTACACTTAAAGCAAGTGACATCCTTGTCATTTTTTTCTTTATCCTACCCATTTGATTTAAGGTTGCTAACAAGCTAATATCCTCCTCATCCATGAAGGACTTATTTTCTTCTTCTTCGATTGCCTTTAAGGCAATGCTTTTACTATTTTTACCTTCTTTATCTTTTGGTTTCCTTATCATTTTAAATGTAAGAAGACTTCTAATTAGCTCATCCATCCTTATTTTGGTTAAGTCCTTAGACTCATTAATGGTGGTAACTTTCATGGCCTAAGATTCGAGTAGAGACCTTAAGACTTTCTTTACTAATTCCACATTCTCAAACCTTTTCCTAAACCTTTAAGATCATTCACTAGGTTTGAGAATCTTTTGTACATATCAGTGATACATTTATCACTTTTCATTTCAAACAACTCATACTCCTTGAATAGCAACTTTATTTTGGATTCTTTTACTTGATTCATTCTCTTATGTGTAGTTTGGAGAATTGTCCAAACTTGCTTTACTAATTCATCTGTAGAGACTCTATTGAATTCTATAGAATCCAAAGCACAAAACAAGATATTAATTGCTTTAGCATTTAAACTTAATAGATTTTAATCTTTTTCTGTGTATTCACTATCATCTTTTGGTAATTTTTTCCTAAGGTATACAGGTACTAAATCACCATGTTCTATGATTTTTCATAATTTATAATCAATTAAGCTAATGTGTAATCTCATACTAATTTTCAATTGAGTGTAATTCACCCCACAAAACAAAAGTGGTCTATTAGTGCATTGTCCCTCGCTGAAAACTAATGTGAAAGTGCTAGCCATTATAGATTGGATCTTTTACTTTAAAAATTGTTTAATTTTGTAAAATTACTAAAGACTAAGCTCTAATACCAATTGAAAGACTTTTTGGCTAGATAAATAATCCTAGAAAATGGGGGTGAATCATTATAGAAATTTAATAACTCTAAAAATCCTTTTCTTTATCTCAAATAAGCTAAGCAATAAAAATAGCTAAAGTAATTCACAAATCACACAACAACTATAACTTAAATAAGCACAAAAATAAGAGAGAAGGGTTAGAGTATACTTAGCCAAATTTATAGAGGTTTGAAGCTTTAAACACAAGTCTCTTACGTCCTCTTCCTTAATCACAACCGAATTAAAGTTCCACTATCTTCAAAAATCTGAAGATACAATAGTTTTTGACCAAAGGAATTTTACCCTCTTTACAATTTTTTTTCCAACAAAAAGAATTATGAAATGCCTTTAAAATAGGCTGAAACACATAGTTAAGTTTAGCTCTCTCAAATGTATACAAGTATAAGTTTGGGAGATAATAAATGGTAAGCAAATAATGAAGAAGAATAAGCTTGGGAGTGAAATTTGTTTCTCTAACCTTATTCTCTTTAAAATGGTCTCCTTTTATACTTGATTTCTTGCTTGAAATGATAAGGAGTTGGTTCCATAAATTTTTATCTGTTGGGTTGGTTGAAAAAATGCATCTGTAATTAACTTTTTAGGTGCATAGTCATGCTATTGAGCACATAGTCGTACTTAATATATTTATGGCCTCAAGCAGACTCCCAACAATCAAATTTAAGATACGTACTAATATTGCACAATGATGTGTATATAATACATGATTGTGCTTCATGTCTTCACATAACACCCATTTTGCTAATGCACAGTCATGTGTCATTTTTACATGATCGTGTATGGTTTATGTGTCTTGAAAGGGATTTGTACGATCATCCTTGCATGACTTGTATGGTAGTGCACTTCATATTTTTCATTGTATGATTGTGTATGTATTTGTTGCACGGTCATGTATTGACTAGTGATGTTTGACCATTTGCATGATGAAGTTGCATGACTAACTTGACCATTTTCATCGTGCTTCTCATGATATACATCTACATGGTTGTATGTCTAACTTGAACATGATCGTTTATTTGACCTTACTTTTTTGACTCAACACGAAACACCCACACGATTATAATGCTCGTGTCTCTTCAAGAGATCCACTTACACGATCATGTGTCAAAACTTAATATGGTCATGTGTTTGACTTAAGCATGTTGACTTCGCATGGTGATGTTACATGATTATACTGGTAGTATTGATCTCATGTAATGCATACACACAATCATGCAAGACTTAAGCACAATCATGTTGGACCTGGAAATTTTCCAGAAAAGTTACAAGCCCTAACATAATTTGTAACATAGTCTCATGTTTTAGCTGCACGAGTTGTTAAACAACTACACATGGTCGTGCCATAAAGGCACACAATCATGTGAGACTTGAAACCTATAAAAATAAAACTTTTTCCCTTATTTTGTCATGAAATCATTCATACAAGAGATTAATTAGTTATTTAACATATATTTATCATCATTAAAATATTAAGGGTCAATAATCTCTATTAATGACAAAAATATGTAATCATTTGTTAAAATTATTTATAAAATAAGTTTCAAATTACACTCGCTCTCACTTTAAGCTCTATTTGCACTCCCCCTTGCTTTAATCTTTATTTAAACTTCATTTTACCTTCATTCAATATGCAATTTTAATAATGTTAAAAGTTTAACTCACCAACCCATTCTCCCCTTTTCATTAAAAAGCGTGGAATTTTTAATCATTTTAGTATTATCTATTTGATTTGTTATCTATCATTTTTAAGGAATACTATCCTTCAACCGAATAGGTCTATCACATTTTTGGTGTGTAATATGTTAGACTCCTAAGTACTTTGATAATAACATAAACAATATTAAAATGATTGTTTTGTCTTTGGCATGGTTAGATACATAACTAAACTAAGACAAATTATTTTATATTGTGTAGGACAGTTGTACGATTGCAACAATATTATGTAAGCCTATATATAGTTTATTCTGGCCTCGCACATATTGTCTTAGGGTACCATGAACTATTCCCGTACACACCTCTATGATTTAAAGCTTTGAAAATATGGGCATATACACCTTTTACAACATGTGTATACCTGTGTGTGATCAATTATAAGTTAGTCACAATAAAGGTCATTTTGTGAAGGAGTCTTATATATGGGTAAATGTAGTGACCCCCGCCACAGGCCTACTGTGTGCAATAATTTAAAAAATATATTTTTTTTTATTAGTTGAAAATCTGAAAATATGCCTGCAACGGGAATCCCCACAGTAAAAGAAAACACTACTGCTTAAAATCTTCAAATCTGGATATGGAAGCTGAAAATAAAATACTATAATAAAGTAAGAAATAATTAACTCTTTTTGAAAATCTCAGGCTACTCATATATAAAAATATAATATTCATACAGTGTATACTAAAGTATAATACACACACATATATACATGAGAACAACAAAATCAAAGCATGTGAGCCAAACACGTTGCTAGCCGTCGAGCCATGTCCCCAAAATCTGACAGCTACATCACTACAGCTCAGTCCCCAACTTACTGACCTGCAAAAGAGAAAGGAAGAGAAAGGGTTAAGTGACAAAATCACTCAGTAAACGTTTCTTATCTCTAACAACAACAGGTCTTGAGCACAAGTTGAACTCAAGTCTTAGGCACCATTGTTCTTTGTTTTCTTAGTTCTCTTATCTCGTGCTTCTTTACTCTTTTATCTTATTATGTTTTCGTGAATGTTTTGGTCTTTCTTTGTCTTATTTCTCATGAATGTTGTACATGACATGGTATGCATGCTCTGATGTCATATGAATGCTTATTACTTATAAAACTTGTCTTTAGACTTGATTTTCTGAAAACTTTTTTTAATATAAAAGATCTGATCTAAAAATCCTCATATATATATATAATGTAAGCTGAAATCTGTATAAGAAAGTATTGTATCTGAAAATATCTCTACTGTGCTGGCTAGACTAATGAATACAAGAATTTAGCACCTTGGCCATGTAAGCTTAAACCTATGATGAAACTACTCGTGCACGACCATGTCATTTCTAGCGGACGATGGTTTCCCTCTCTAGCGGGTGTATGAACTCACAGGTGCCCCCTCGTGTCTATCTCTAACT
This sequence comes from Anacardium occidentale, assembly GCA_026122585.1. NCBI lineage: Eukaryota > Viridiplantae > Streptophyta > Magnoliopsida > Sapindales > Anacardiaceae > Anacardium > Anacardium occidentale. The sequence continues at coordinate 204,174 of JAJEJH010000187.1, forward strand.
GATGTCTGAAACACCGTATATCTATATTATTAAAATATATTTTTAGATCTTTAGATCCATTTTTGAAAATATCTTATGTGGTATGTCGTGCTCTATGCTTTGATAATCATGCATGATATGCTGGTATATCTTGTGATTCTTAAGTGTTTCGTGCGTAGAAATGACTTAAAGTTGCTTAAAGATGTTTATCTTTGCTTTAATTATGCTTTGGAATTGTTTCTCTCATTTTCTTAAGGCAAACGGGCATGCTATGCTTAGCACACAGACGTGTATGAAGGCACATGGGACCATGCTGAAGCCATGCTCTCGATCGTGCTAACTTCTGGAAACACTTATCAAAATTTGGCTGACCACACGAGCGTGTGGTGTAAATACACGAGTGTGCATCTAAGGCACAAGGTTATGTATCACACTACACAGGCATGTAATTGCCTCATCACCATCCCATGTCTTGCATATACGGGTATGTAATCATGCACACGGTCGTGTGTATCGATTGCACAAACATGTGTTTGCATTTTCATATGCACACGGGTATCATGTAAGGCCATGTTCATACATAAATGGGGCAATAAAGGTGTGTACCCTTGGATGCACGGTCGTGTGCTCAACTTAGATTTTGTAAAAAGCGTCTGAAAACCTAAAAAATCCCAGTAACTCAACTTAACACACTACCATCTCTCAATCAAACATTTATACATCAAATATTTCAACTCAAAAACATTCTCATCTCATATTTTCATCATAAAGCATGTCAAAATCACACATTTCTTATAAATTCATACCCAAGCACTAAAATCATCATACATTTCATAATAATCTCATAAATCATCATCTATTATCTCATTTCATCATCAAATCACAACAATATGCATCCTCAACACGCAGTAATCATCCAAAAAGGGCTCAAAATCATAAAGGCATGTTGTAAACCTAAGTGAAAGAGATAAAGAATTACTTACCTCTTGTCATTGCATCTGAATCTCTCTCTCTCTCTTGATGCTCTTGGGTCTCTAACCAGATTATCAGCTGCGGGTTGGATGGTTTCTTACCTAGGGTTCGCTAGAAAATAAAGAAGAGAAAAGCTGAAGGAAAATAAACTGAGTAGAAATATGGGGAAAAAATTAAACATTTATGGCTCTCTCACTTGACACATGGGCGTGCATCCATGACACGCGGTCGTGCACCCTTTAAAAACTCAAATCTCCATCTCTTTACGTCATACATGGAATATTATTCCCAAAATATTTGTGTACAACCCACGAAAAGCCTCTAAATGACTCTTCTACCCTCAAAACCTCTCAATACTATATCTTATTAGGAAATCTCTTTTTTACCCTTAGTCTCAAAAACTAAAAGATAATTCTACCCCTAGGCTATTACATTAAAGATGAGTCAATGCAAAGTTAAATATCAACACTCATGTATATCCATGAAGATGAATCATTCACACATGTGACCACGTAGATGAGAGTCATGATAAAGGGGTCACGTACACTACGTCTTATGCATGGTCAAATAAGAAAGATAACATTAGATGCACGCTTGTGAACCTTAAGCCTTCATACTCATGATGACGCCAAGAAGAAAGTTATAATCACAAGGTCACAATCAATAATGCCTGTAAATGGTTAAAGCTTCAGAGTCAAAGTTCCATGTATGCCCGTAAAAAAATTTTGTACTCCTATCGCTAAACTGAATTTCAAGTGGATAAGCTCTCATACATAGCTTTGTACCTATTTTTGAATTCAATTCTTAGAAGAGATCAAGTCAGTTCATGAGTTTCTAATGCCCATACAGTTGCTAGCATTAACATAAATTCGACCATGAGGCATTTAATGACATGGTCATGCACGTTGTATAATAATCATGCCTATGCATAGAAGAAAAATTACAGTTTTGCAATTGGCAATGGCTCTATTTTGTCTCTTATGGTTATCCTTCTTATGCAGCAAGGTATTGGCTATAAATTGGAGCTTATTTGAAGTGAGAACAATTTGAGGTAGTATGTAAATGATTTAACATCTTCTTTCTCTCTATTTCTCACTTCTCTCTCATTATACTTTAATTCTATATTTTTTAGAGAACTTGTTTCGTGCTTAATCTTTGTTTATCTGCCTTTAAGAGGCATTATTTCTTCTTGTAATTGTTTTACAAACTCATTAAGCACAATCTCATATCAACTAGCATAAAAGGCAAAATCCTGAGTCAACTATTGTGAGGACGCAATCTCGGATAACTAGTTTAAGCTATAGAGCACAATCTTAGATCAATTAGTTAAAACATTAAGTAGATTTGCTTGAAAAAATGGATATAGAAGGCTTATGGTCAAAACTCCAAACCACTATAAAACTGACTGAGTATTTTTATCTTTCTAACTATTCTGTATTGTTTATCTTGCTTTTAAATTATTTTGATTATGTTTATTATGTTCGATTATCATAGTTTACACTACTTTGTTAATTGTCTCATTTGCATATAAATTGAATATAAGTATCAAATTAGTATTAGGTGCAAAAGATTTTATAAATTCTATTCACCCCATTTTCTCATCTCCCCCTCTAGAATTATAATAGCCTCTAGGGTTTTATATAATAGATAGATCAGTCACAATTTGAATAGACTATTCAACAGTCCCATAAATTCTTGTTAGTGCATTGCAAGCAGGTATGTGTTATCTTGTCAATTTTGTAGTATTTACAAAAGTATCAAACATTTATTGGCAATACTTTATAAACACATTATCCTTTGCAATTCAATTTCACTTTGGGATATGTGAGGATCTAAATGAGGCATTGTTGATAAGCACCAAGTGTAGACACCCCATTTTGGACCCAACAAGGTCACCCCCGATGATGAAAAATCTGGATGTTGATTTAGAACTTTTGAGATATTGAGCCGAGGATGAATGAGTTAAAAAAAAAATGTTTATTTTATGTTATTTTTATAAAAAAAATTTATTTTTATTTTTACAAAAAAAAAGAAAAAAAGAAAAAAAAAGTATTTATTTTATTACAAAAAAAAGAGAAAAAAAAAAAACCCAAACCCATGCAGCCGGCCCAAGTCAAAAAAGAAAAAAAGAAAAAAGAAAGGAGGAAGCCCAATGCAGCCCACGCCTGAGGGCCAAGGCCTGGCCTGCAGCGCGCGTGTCATACACGCGCGCGCCGGGTCCCTGCACGCCCTCTGCCTTGGCGTGCACGGCTCTCTCTCCCTCTCTCTTGTCCAGGCCAGCGCGCCGCACGCTGGCTGTGCGTGCGCATGGCCTTCTGATTGTTTTGGCAGGCTGTCAGCCTTTTCACATTTTCCCAAGGTATAAAAGCATTCTTTGATTTGGAAAAAAGTGGGGGGGGGTGGGCTGGAAGATTTTCGGGGAGAGAAAATTCAGGGGACTTTTGGGAAGAGAAAAATTCCAGAGGGAAGGGACGTCCGGGAAGGAAAAATTTTAGAGAAATAAAATTTTCAGATCGAAAAAATTTTGGAAAACCAGTTTCTGTAATTTTGGTTTAACCTCGGTTCAGCTCTCGATTAAACATCGAATCAACTATTTTCAGGTATGCCTTTGAGGGGGATTTATTTATAAATAATTTATTTATTAATTATTTCATGTATATAAAATATTATGTTATATGTAAATATCATTCGCATAATCCGTAGGAATAATCTGTGTATCGTATTTTTATTAGATATGTTAATATTTTGTATTAACCTTTTTTGTTTTTGTTGTGTTTCTATGTATATGTAAATATTTTATATGTATACTTTATTTTCTTTATTTTGTATTTATATTTTATATGCTTTATATTTTTTTTGTGTACTGTAATTTTGTTCATATTTCGTATTCGATTTGTTTTGTATATTGATATTTTTTTGTTTTTACATGCATTCCGTATTTTATTGTATAAATATATTTTTATTGTATATGCTGTTTAGTATTATATTGTATTGTATGTACATGTATAAGTGGATTATGGATTCTGTATATATTCTGTGTACATTCGTATATATTGCATATATATATTTGTTGCGTATGTGTCGGACGGATGAGACTGGTCGCCCTGACGGCCATGTTATTCTCCCCCTCCCGGGTTCAAATCACGCTGCTGAGGCAAAGCTGTTTTTATTTTCTTTGTGCTGTGTGTCTGTGCATATTGTACATATAAAATTTTGCATCCATATTGAATGGATTGTGGCTGTTGTCTTGGTGGGAAAGGCGGAAGGTTTGGTCAGTGGGGCGCCGGGTTCGAATCGCGGCTGGGGGGAATTTGATTATTTTTACTGTGCATGTGTGTATATTGGGTTTTCTGATTGGGCCGCATTGCTGCTTATTCTCTGGGGCGGGCCGGCTGGGCTGTCCTTTGCTTATTCCTTTTGGTGGGCTACATTTTATTTATTCCTTGGGTGGGCTGGTCTTACTTAGATCAAAGTTTCGATTATTATTATTATTTTTTATTTCGTAATTATAATTTGCTTCTAACAAAATTTTATTTTGCAGAGATTATTTATTTATTTTATTAGATTAATTAATTTGTTTTTTTGTAGGATTTATTTATTATGCGGATTAACTAACAAAATTATTTTGTAAGATTTATTTATTTATTAATTCATTTTAGGCTTATTTAGGGTTAGAGGAAATGTATAGGGGTGTATGAAATGGGTTGTAATTTTTAATTATTTTTCTATATTTTATTCTCGTGGATGAATGTAATTTATTGTATATGTATGATTATTAATAATGTATCGTGTGATAATCTGGAACTTAATTAAACTCGGTAACGCGCTTAACGAACGAACCACAAAAGTGGAGGCCGGCTTTCACGCCGGGCGGCATGGGTGCCTAACACCTTCCTATCGTCGTACCTGACTCTCCGAACCCGACCCATTGGGCAGGTGAGGGGTAGTTGGGTCTTTCGCAAGGGATCCATAAATCGTCCATCCTCATCGATGTGTATCTTCCCCGGGGTTACTCCCGGGTGGCGACTCCATAGACTCCGTAACGGGGCCAAAAACCCGTTATGCGCTCCTCTTGACCACGTCTAGGGTGGTTAAATAAGAGTGGCAAGTCTGTCCTGGCGTGGGGCGGCAAAAACCGGCGCCACACCAAGAAATTTTATGTCTAACTTTATGAGCCATTTTCTTTTCCCCCAAAAGTAGGAATGTTGTCTCATCAAAATAACAGTTTGCAAAATATTTAGTAAAAAAAATGTGGGAATGTTGTCTCATCTAATCCATTTTAAATGTAAACATATAAGACTAGATGTACAACATCAATCCCTATAGACATGGAATAATCATTAAAGGTCTTGGATGTAAATAGTATTATCTAGACGTACTGACTTGATCAGGTAATCTAAAAAGTGTCTTAAAGTTGATAATTTGTTTTAACAGTTTAGCAATGACAACACTTTGATTTGGTAATAAACAAAAATGGAACCATTATATATATGCATTAACTAAGATTATAAAATAACAAAAAATGGGTCAATAAGTCGATCAATGGGTCTACAAATGTCCCATTGAATCCTATGTAGAAGGATAGGGATTCGAATCCAACTTTGGAAAGAGATAGGCTTATCACTAATTTTCCTTGTGAACAGGTAATACAAAGTTTTTCACTAGACAATAAAATCTTATGATCATTTAGTGCATGTCCAAGTGAATTTTCAATAATCCTATGCATAATTATAGATCTTAGGTGACTTAGACAATCAAGCCAAAACATAAAACTTTTGGATCACAGAACTTATAATTCAATACTAGGTAGGGTTCAATTGTTTTTGTGATTGTATAATACAATTCAAATGATAAAGTGAGCCATTTTTCTAGTACATGTCTTCGATTGAATACATTACAAGTTATACAAAAAAAATTTGTACCGTTTTCAATCATGGTTTCAATATGATAGACATTATTTCTTCACAAGAATTATGGTTTTTTGAAGCCTCTAATCATGTTTGTTAACTCAGATGTAGTACTTATTTTAGCTTCAATTAGTGTTGAAGTAGAGAAAATTTTCTTTTCCTTAAAAATTGTGTATATTGTTGCACTATCCACCAAACACATCTCCATCATCATATTTTAAAGTCAATGTTTCAATTTTGAAGTTCACGTCCTTTCATTATAAAATTACATTAGTCATAACATATATAAAATAGTGAAAGTAACTCTCGTAATAAAAAAACACAAAATAATATTTATAATTTCATAACTTCAAAATATAGAAAGGATGAACACTAATTCTAAAAGTTTTGGGCATTCATCATTAGTTAAAGTGACCTACATTTTTACTTTTGAAATAAGTTTAAAACATCAAAATTTATTTAATCGACAGGATCATTATCATCAACAAAGGATTTTATCTTTTTGTCATTATTTTGATGGATTTTGGATATAGATTCACCAAATGTATATGTATTTGATATGTACACAATCAATAGCCTTTACCATCACATCTGTAACATTTATTATTTTGAGGTTACTTTGCATTATTATCCACCTTTCTATTTTGCTTCAACTCTAAATGGCTAAATAATCCTAAGGGATGTGAATAAGAAATTGGAAAACTTTGTAACTTAAGAACTTTTTCTTCCAAAAACTAATTTGAATCTTAAGTCAATTTCAATGCAAGTGTAATCAAATTAATTATGCGCACAAATAATAAACCAACTAAGCAATTTAGTCCAAATAACAATCAAATATAAACAATAACAATATAAAGAGTTAAGGGAGAAAAAATATTCAACCAATTTTAAGATGGTTTAGAACTCGTGATAAGTGAAAATTTTCAAAATTATCATTTATCATTTCTAATCGTGGAAAAGAGCATAGTATACATGACAATACGTGAACATTAGAAATAATAGAAATGTGCTTCTCTTATAAAAGCCAAAGGGCTTAGAAGTAGCTACGCAAAGCCACAACCCACATATTCTGAAAAGTTGCAAAAAAAAAAAAAAAAAAAAAAAACCAAAAAATTTGATTTTCTAAAACACTACAATTTCAATTCAACCTCTCCCCTTCAACCCTTACCATCACACATGACCACATGTGTTACAATATATCATATATGGTCAAAAAGGTATTTCATGTATACCACATTTTTAGGCACTAAATAGTCATATATATTACCAAGTACATTTCTTTTCATTATTTAGACTTCATTACAAATTATTCCAACTGAAAATATCATCAAATTTCATGTATATTAATCAAATTTAGACAACTTTTTTAATAGCAAAATGCACCCATATTTTAAGTTCAAATCCGCACTAAATATTTAATTTTTTAACATTACAACATGCTAAACGTTAAATACATTTACACATCGTTTTTTTGACTATTATAGTTGTCAAAAAAGTTGTTGGCACATGCAAATTCGGTCATTATTTTTTACAAATCAATAATTCATAGTTTACACAACACACACAAATTCAGTCCAAGTACACACAGGATTTGGAGCATTTTGGTAAAAAAAAACAAAAAACAAAATTATATTTTATTTTCTGAATTTGATTATTTAAATTATTTTTTCTTTTTTAATTTTTTTAATTAATCTCCTTAGGATCCCGAGCCTTAAAAGATATACCATCTATGATTTCTAGAACACTAACCAGCTTGGTCACATCAACAAAATTTAATCTTCTGAATTAGCAAATTGCAAGAGCCATTATGTTCAGCCAATGTTCCAATCAAATACAGGCCTTAAATTTGAAACTTCCATGGTTCACGACATGTTAGACCACTAATGTAAAATGAAGATAATGCCTTGTTTAATGCATGTGTACGAGTACAACAATTACCATTAAATTTAACAAATATATACGCATAGCCCAGTTCAGACAAATCCCTGGATAACTTTCCCTCTCATATGCTACTCTTGCCACACTGGTGAATCGGGCAGTTAGAGCAACACAGTTACCGTGGATGAATTTAAACACTGGGGAACCCGGCAACCTAGAGTATCTTTGAAAACCCTCAAATTTAAACCCTTCAAGTTCAGGTCATCGCCTAAACATGCAAATGATTCCCCATCAATCATCATCCAAATATTTGCCACAACTTCCTCTTCCAGTGAACTTCTAATGCCAAAACTGATCATAAAACGTCATCCTAGTGCTTGAGAAGAAATTATAATGAACCTTAATCTAAAAGCTTCAACTAAGAGGTGAGCTCAGCTTTCCTATGTCAAGGTTCATACTATATTTTTTCATCAATTTCATGCAAATAATACAATGTAGAGTTTGCAGGCACACACACACACACACACACACACACGCACCTGATTATTGTTTCTTTTGGTGAGATAATACACTTGTCTTTCCAAGATTAGCTAAGAGGCAACATTATCATGACCTGCACCAGATTTCTGAACCTTGCTATTAGAGGCATCAGACTTCACCCGCCGGTAAAAAAGGACATATGCAGCAGCAGACTTCACCTCTTCTTCATTGATAGGTGATATATGGCTGTCATCAAAGTTGTACCACCTGTTCTCATCCAGGAGCTGCATGTTACAGAAAGACGCAAATATCAGGTGAGATTTGAACTGAGTGACATATTCCATTAGAAAATGAAGTCAACATAGTAACAGATCATCACCCCAAGACTGTAGAAAAAGAATAATGGTCCATCTGCTATAATTTTTAAGATACTTACAGCAATAATTACAAAGATCTCAGCGGCAATGATCAGTAAAAGTAAGCTCAAAATGCAACCAGTGTGTTAAGCACATCTCAACAGTGGAACAACAAATTCCAAAATCCTACTAATTGTGACCATATACCACTTGACGACAGCTAAAAAGCTTTTTCTTTTTTAAGAAGAGATATAAAGCCTTTAAACTTACCTTGATATGTGCAGTGTAGTGCCCACTGCCCATGCTACCATAATGGTTGGTTAAGGCATAAAGTTCATAGAGTTGACGTTTTGAGTTGTTTTTGTTGGCTACATAATTTGTCAAGTCAAAGTCATGAATCGGAAAATTGACAAATGTTTCCAGTTTATGCTTCATTGACCTGCTGTATGAGAATCTCTTCAGATGAATGACTAGTACTTCTGGGAGCCTCCATAGATCAAGTTTTTTACTTGCTTGTCTTCGTTCTTTACATTGTGGACAGTACCTTCATCAGATATAAAATAATAACTGCTGTTATTATTTGAATGCAAATATAATTTAGAAGGTCAAGCAAATAGCTGCGATATTATGAAATCTAATATTAGTTAAAGATTACAGCACATTACTGTAACAAGTAATCTAGAATTGGCCAAAAATGCACGTTGACAATCTCCAAGAAATCAAATAGAGCAAATTTTGATTAATGGCACTACAAATATATTTGGGATATTAATCAAAATAATTACTTATTAAAGTTCTATAAGAAAATCAACAAACTCTATACAAATATAACCAACTAACTTAATCAAATACAATTTTACCTCCATCCTTAAACTTCCAACAAGACCGTATGCTTAACCTCAACTCTATCAACCTCTCAGTCTCATTTGCAATATCTCTAACTTGAAAAACATGACATCAAGCAAGAAAGATCTTTATATCCAGTTATTAAAATCAATCTTAACATGGAATCAAGCAATATGTGATTGTTTCTATGATATATTATTATTAAGTTATGGTTTTAGGTTTATAGGCAAAATTTGATGGATTTGACTGTTGTTTTAGTAATTTAGTTGTGAAAGTGGTTGGTTTTTTTTTTTTTTTTTTGTAACTTTCTCAGTTAGCATGTACTATGCTAACCCCCCAAGAACATGCTAACTTAGTTTCATATCTAAGATTATATGCTAATCACTTATAGCCTACATTAACCGAAAAATAACAGTAACCCCCATCTTAACATAAAATTCTTACACTTATCTCTATATACGCAAAGGTAATTTCTTTCACCGCACCTAGCATAAAATATATCTCAGTTACAGAAATGACTGACCCCCTTCTCAGTGTAAAACGTTTATACTACGCCCCAATAGGCCAACTTAGTTCCATACCAAGATTATATGCTAATCGCATATAGAATACGCTAACTGATATATTATTAAACCCCCTCTTAACATAAAATTCTTACAATTACCCCCTAAATACACTAAAGTGTTGAAATCCATCAAAATTTCGCCTATGTTGCCCAGTTCACCTATAAATTAATTCAGTCCTATGAAAACAATCTGTTAGCAACCTCTTAACAAAAGAAACAACTATTCCAATATGAATAATGTTAATGCTAGCAACAGAAGTGTCAGCTCCTCTCAAAGGTTGTAGCCTCCTGATCAACCAAAAACTGCCCTAAACTCAAAGACAATATTTTTCTCCTCCTTTTTCTCCCTCCAACCCCCTCCTTTATAATAACCTCATCTCATAATATGCATAGCAATCAAACACCAAATATGATCACATGTAAAATGTTATTCACATCAATCAAACATTATCTTTCTAATCAATATCTAATATTATCTTCCTAATGTATATCTAACATTATCTTAATTAACATAAACTTCGTAACTAATAAAATTTTTTAATTACTATTATCCTAACACTATTTGCTCCTTTGAAAACCACCTTAAACTCAAGGGGGCTTTGTGTAAAACGGGTTCAGCTGGTGTTATAATTGGTATTTGGGTAGGATTGGAAAATGTTCAGGTTTTAAGTGGTGGATTGTGTTTGGGCTTGACAGGTGAATGATTGGACCTGATGGATAAGTTGTCTTCAGTTTAACCCAATTGGGTTTTGGGTCAGGACTAGTGGTTATTAGTGTGTGGGTTTGAGTAGTGATTAGCACCCAATACAAATCTGGTTGGGTTGATATTGTGGAATGGCTTGATTTTCAAGTTGATTAAGAGGGTTTCTGGACTGGGTCAATTCTCTATGATCCAGTTCTTCTCTTCAACTCTTTGTTTAGCCCTTTTTACATCGTTTTCTTCATTTGCTTCCAATTTTGCCTCCCTCGACAGAGACGCATGGCGGAGATGCTCACAATCGAGTTCTGCTGGCTGAGTTTCATCAGAGTCTGGCATCTTACCATCAGGACCTATCAATCTTGCATTTTGGACCAAAAACGAGTTTCTGTGCTTTGCTATTGGTGACTCTAAAATCAATAGTGTTAATTCTTTGTTGTCGTTGTTAAAAGGCAACACTTTTTCAACTCCTTTATATGCTCTTTCATTGTTCCAAGGACTTTGGCCAAAAGAACCAATATAACATTTATGGTGTCCAACTTATCCATCACCATCCCCATAATCTTCTCCAGATCAACACTTTTACTCTCCATCCTCTATTCTACCATGCCCAAATCTCAAACACCCTTATACCAATTTGTTAGGAACCTCTTAACGAAAGAACAACTATTCTACTATGAACAATGCTAATGTTGGCAATAAGAGGTGTTAACTCCTAAAGGTCATAGCCTCCCAATTAGCCAAAAGTTGCACTAAACTCAAAAACAATATTTTTGTCCTCCTTTTCCTCCATCCAACCCCCTGTTTTATAATATCCTCACTCATCCCAATTTGTAGCAATCAAATACCAAATATTATCACATTCCAACTAAATCACAAAAACAACAATCAAATTTATCAAATTCAACTTATAAACCTAAAACCATAACATTTTCAAAAACCTTGGAACCCTAAATAATTACATTTATCATAAAATTTGTACAATGTCACAAAAAAAATCACAATTAACCTTCTTTCCCATTTATTTTTAAAAGGGTAGGCTAATTTACTAGATATGATCAAATTTTGGTCGAAACAAAGTCAGAAAGTTTGAGATGAATTTTTGAAATTGGAAGAGAATGACAAAAAATTCAGCTTATATATGGAAATAATTTTGTCAAACCTAAATCTAATAGTTATTTGGGTATAAAAGTGGGGGGCTGAAGTTATTTTGTATAAACCCTTTAGAAAGTGATTATTTTAATTAGTAACCCTTGCACTGTGTCAGTCAAACTCAGAAAAAAAAATGTTCATTTGCAAGATTTTAAGATTTTCTTTTTTTTTTTTTTCAATTTTTATAACACAAGAAAGGTGTACCAATAAAAAAGCTATGCAAAGTGAACAAGCAGTCTACTACAGAAGGGTTACCTTAAGAAAACAAGAAAGCTAATGCGTGTACCAAACAGTGTGACAATTATTTAAATATAGCCAGAAAAGCCAGCCAGAAATTCAACGTTCCGTACTAAAAATGGCCTGGAAGGCCCTCCCCATTTAAATGAATGAAGAAGAAAGGAGATTCACATGCTGAAGTTAATAAAAAATAAAAAATCACAAGCACACAGGTCAAAGGGTAATTCATCCTCCATATGCAAGACTGGAAACCTAGACTTTAAGACACTAAACCAACTAATACAAGATGACTATTGTCCCTAAAAATGACAACCTAAAATGGGCCATCACAAAAAAAAATGACCAAAAGTCCAACCAGAAGTTCTCAACAACCATCCTAAACATGGCCTAGAACCCCTTCAATTTAAATAATTGAAGACGAAAAAAGATTCTTCTGCATAAGTTAATTAAAGTAAAAAAAAAAAAAAAAAATCACCAAAATCTCCCACATAAACCACAGGAAACTGGCAAAGGGCAATTCATCATCCAAATGCAAGACTGGAAACCTTGACTTTAAGGCACTACACCAACAAATACTAGACAACTGCTGCTCAATAGTTTGCAACACCATAAATTCAGTTTGGATTGATCATAAAACTATAAAACATATGAAAATCTATCAACAACTCCACGTCTTACTTATGTGATGATATCGTGCATGGAAAGATAAGTGAGTGAAAGCATATACTAACCACATATCTTCAGGCACTAGAGGCTCTTCTCTTAGAAAAGCTTCCAGACAGGTATACAAAGAGAGAGGTTCTGTACGCGCCTTCTTGGTTACAGGGCCATATTTGAACACTTCTGGTAAGTTCTCCAGGGAATTAATATTGTATTTCTCCAACAGCTTCTGTGACCAATCAATATGTACTACTAAAAATGTTGATGATGAGGTAAGTCTAATGGCTTTCTCCTCTCCGACAGACAGATCAATGCGTGCATTACCTTCATCAACCAAATAAAGCGGTAGTTTTGGCAATGTCAACACTTCAGAACTGCTAACATCCTTATTCACTATTTTGGATGAAGAGTCGGAACATGTGTTGCTGGAACTAATGACATTAGATGGATCCACTACAGCCATCGAGGTGCTAGGATCAGAAATTTCAGTATGCTTGAGACTCTCTTTTTTCAGGAAAGGAGAAAGCATTGTGTGAGCTAAAGTCTGTACATTGCCTCTTGTAATTATATCATGACGTGATATTAATGAGACAAGAGGCATTCCATATGGTTTCCATCTTGAAGTGGCTTGAGCACCAGCAGAATCCCTAAGAAGCAATTAAGAAAATAAAAAGTCAAATTAGAAGAGTCCCAATACATGACCAAAATTCTTAGAATAGTTCTGAATCAAATCTACTGGGAGTTTCAATTTCTAGTTTGGAAAAAAAACAGAAAAAAGTAAAAATAAGTTCAAGAATTTCAAGCAAGGAATTAGGCTCATGCTGATCAACACTGTATACATTCTAATGAATTTAATGTAAGTTCTAGCAAGATAAACATACTGTTCTTGGAGGTGGTGTACCAACTGGAGATAAACTGCATTCTTCACCGACTTTGGAACCTTTATGGCAGCAAGGCAGTCATCATCTTTGACTGTGGATAATGATATTAAAGGGTCTTCTAAAAATCTTTGTATCAAATGGTTTCGTATCTATAGGCAGCATGGAAATAATTCAACTAAATTGTATATCAGTGCATGCACCAATTAATAAGTAACAAAATGCTTAATGCTACACACCTCAGCGAGCTTAAGTTCCTCACTTTGCTTTAACGAACAAGCGTTGCTCAGCACTTGGATCAAATCCCTGCAACGTCCCTGCTTTGGGACAGTAACAGTGAAAGTAGATGGTGGTGCACTTCCAACACAAGTGAAAACTGTTATTGTCATAGAACGAGTAACGGTAGCCTGGAGTGGCAAGGAAAGGTACATGAAAGGATCAAATGTGACAGAAACTTTATTACATACAGGGCAAACCAAAGTTGACTTGTATTGACCCTGTCAGACAGAAATTAAAGAAACATAAACACAAATGAATTGAGAAACTTCAAATGGTGGTGGAAAGGGAAAGTGGAATAATGATAATAAAACAAAAATATCAGCAAAAGTGTAGCAACAACGCAATTTTTGTACAAAGATGTCATAAAGAGAATTCTTCCATAAGATACTAGACATGTATTTTATGCCAAAACACTAAGCAATATGGAAAATCCAAGAGTTAAAAAATATTTTTGCTTGAATAAAAATAGCAGCAGGATTATCCAAAAAGGATCTGGGTCTACTGCTTCATCACTCAGAAAATGGTTACCAATAGAAAACCCAAGATATGAATTTTTAGAAAAATCATCATGTGTAACCATTAATAAGGAAAATAATAATTACAGAACAAGAAAGATGCATGCTTAAAATATAATTCTGCTATAGACATTTGCTCAATTGAAGCCTCACAAAAGACTAGAGAATGTTCATGAGCTATCTACCCACGCACGTGTGATTCAAGAGAAAATTAGCCATTAAAAAAAATTATCTAATTTGAAATAAAGAAGTCTAGACTTGAAAACTTTCAAAAGTTTTGAAAATTAGGGGATTAATAAATATTACATAATTAATGGTTAGAGCCAAAAATATTGTAGCATTGTTTACAATAAAATAGTCAATTGTGCACTAAGAACTATGACTTGTATACCACCTATGTCCTCCAAGGTCCAACATTCATACAAACAATTCCAGAAAAATAAAATTTTGCTCTTTCAAGAATCATTTTGAAGGGATACATGAATTCAGTTATGAAACATGCACAAATTTGCATGCTTGATAGTAATGCACTTTCTTTCCTACAAGCAAGTAGACATCAACATGGTTCAGCACATTTGCTTAAAGTTATATGTGCACCAGCATGTGCTTAGGATTCACAAAGTGGTTCCATCTAACACTTCATCCCAAAGTTGAACAATATGTATAAAGCTATTAGTATTACCATCATATGCATAAGCACTAACTACTGAAATGAAAAAGATGATACTGCATAAACTTTTCAATCTTATTAAATATCTTTTTGTTAAAAAGTAAGATGCCATCAACCACATCCAACTGCTTGATATTAAAATATGATCAATACAGTACTCACTTGGCAAACATCAACGATTATAGAATCATTGCGTGCAATGTGATTTGCCCAATACTCATCAGCAACTTCTTCATCCGGTCGACCATCTGCATCTCTAGACTTTATATATGGTTTGTGCTTGACACGATTTAGATCTTCATGCAGACCATCTAGCAGAAACGCTAAAAGCTCCTGAAATAATCATAAAGCATTTTGCTAATGCAACTATGTGTAACCCAATGAAGCAACAAGAATTTTCTGTTCAGTTGTAAACCTGTGAATCATGCTGATTATATCCACTAAATTGAGGAGCAAAACGAGCCAGCTTTGTTTTAAATGGCCGAGGAGCAACTGGTGTCCGTCCTGGTGCCCATAGCTTTCTAAGTAACTCACCAAATGCTACAGCTAGTTCACCCTAAATAAGGACCACTTCAATTCAAACATGAAAACAATAGACTCATTTAAAGAAACATTAAAAATGGATGCATCAAATTTGCTTTAAAAACATATCTCAACAACAAAATGATATACAAATATCAGCAAACCCTCACAGTCAAATAACCTTAGCATTTAAATGTTGTCTTTGAAATTCCACAGAATTATTCAAATGCTACAACCAGGAAATCAACTAAAATCTACATAGCAGTTCAGGAATTCAAGCACAATAAGTTTATGATAGGTATGCCTACATATGGTAGCTAAGCAATTCGATCAAGCCAATTATGCTCAAGATTTTTTTTTTTTTTTGGTTAGCACAGGACAAGGTGTGGTTCTCAGGATAAATCCTTTTGTGATTCTAGGTTACATTTAATAGTTTCCTACAAGATCTAAACATGAGAGGAAGTGGTGGAGTATTGAGGGTTTGATACGGCTACTTATTTTCGGTTTCTGCACCTTATATCTTAAACCAGTCACAATTCTTAACAAAGAATAGATGTATCAATCTAATGATAGAAAGTCTGCTCAAATACTGTGCAATTCTAAATGTTCCACTGCTGCAAGAAACTTTGGTGTTAAGCAGAAAATGAAACTCACCATATAAAACAAGTTTGGTAACTACTCTTTAAACTAATACTTGCTCCAAAACAAAGTTCAGAAGGCTATGAAACTGTGCAAAAATAAAAATAATAATGGTTTATTGCTTCAATATCAAGGTCATTAATACTTACAACCATGCCCAATGGGTTTTGCCAATTTATCTCGCGGCGATAATCTTCCCGAAAGTATCTTGCAAACTCCGGTGTATGAACAAGGCACTGTATTGCACTATTCATAAAGCAAGTATTCCCAAGATTCAGTAACCCAGTAAGACCAGCAGAAGCACCCCTTGTGCTAATGCCACTGACTCCATATGTATTTTCCAAATCTCTAGCAGAAGTCAGATTTGTACTTTGTAACATCTCTGTACCATGGCTTTTGGAAGTGCCTTTGCTTGCAGGCCAACCTCCTGCAATCGAAATGCTCGACTTAGAAGGCTCTACAAGAACAGAAGCAGCTTTCTTCTCAGCAAATCCATTTTCCTGAATAGAACTCATGCAACCAACCAATGAAGTACCATTAACATTGTTAAGGACCTCCACCAGAATCTGCTTTAAATGATTACAGAAAAGGGCGGGGAAAGATTATATTAGAATATGAAACAACTTCGGGTAATATTCACAAAATCAGAACCTAAACACAAATTATAAAAACTCCTGAAATCCAGAACAAGATGAGATCACATGTCTATAATTGTGGAAACCTTCCAGTATTTGTTGACAGTCAATCTTTCCATTTTCTTACCCCTTTTCTGTTCAGATTATCAATATATTTAATCAATGAGACAACCATTAACATCAGCCATAACACAAAATAATACAAGTTTTGGTAATGGTGATAAGTTAATACCAATTACATACACATACAAAAAGTAAAATACATCATAAAAAACTCTGAATCTAGAAACAGAAAAGGATTGGCATAGTTGTGAATGTTTGAAGGTCAAATTAAATTGAAGCAACCTGTCTTTTTCACTGTTTTCCAGACAGACAGTTTTTATGATGCTATTGAACTTTTTGACAACCATTTCCAGCTCAAAAACCCTTCAATACTTCAATTAGAGGCTATAAATCCGTAAGTCAAACCAATAATAACAATGCAACCAGCAAGATAATTTGACAATACACCAGATTCATGTGGGGAGCTGAATTACATATCATATGTTAGGATCCATATCTGTAGCAATGTGAATCATACTAGTAATTGATGTAAAACATGGTAAAAATATAATAAACTGCGACATGCAGCTACCATACCAAACAAATAATTGAACCTACTACACAAAATATCTTAACTCCAAAAATTTATATAGACTATGTTACACCTTAAAACCAAGACTTCATTAACTTAATGTAACTTGATTTTAGATGTGATAAGATTGATTGCAAAGAAATGCATATTTTATCAAGCAAAAAAAATGCACCTAGGGATAAAAAAGGCCAAAAAAAAATTTGACACCAGATGCTTTACTAGTTGCTTTGTAACACCATAACAGGTAAATTAATCATAAGATTATGTTTAATCATAGTTGATAGAAACCGACATCCTGATCCATCTGTATGTTGGCATCATCAAGTGTTTTGTCCATGTCATTCATCAAGGCATGTTTTCGATGGCCATAATAATCCCAAATGCGTACCTACAAAAGAGAAAATTATAATACTAAAAAACCAGACATAAAGGAACTCTCAGGGGAAAGTGTTTAAAATGAGCTCTCTGAAATTCAAAGAAGTGACTGGCATTTATGAAGTTTTACTTGTTCTGAATTCAGATCAAAAATATCACAAGCTCTTTGATGAAGCTCTCCAATTGTTTCCTGGTCAACATTTAATCCTCAGATACGTAAATTCTTTAAATGCTCAGTTACAACTTACAATGATATTTGAAGCTGGAGGAAGTTCTATATCATAACCTACTTGCAAACTATACCTTCTTGCTAATTCTTATGGAAGAGTGGTCCCCTTTGGGCATCAAAAGTAATTGAAGGCGCAGAGGATAAACCTCTACAGTCAACTCCGTCTGAGAGAGACCTGAACTGATTGCTTTCCTCGCCAATGTTGGACCACCTCCATACCTAAACAAAATAGAGACAACTAATGACTCCTCCAGTACTTATATACAATCAATAATTGGATGATATAACTGCCTTACAATTATTAAATTATATTAATTCCTTCAAACCATATAATGAGATTTATACAGAATACATAAAAAGAAAACAAAGGGCTGAAAATTAAGCAACTCATCAAACCAAATCAATCATTTTTTTCTTCTTTTATTTTATTTTATTCTCATTATTATATATATTTTTTGGTTTGAAAGAAACATAGAACTCAATATATTGATAAAAACATATAAACTAATGGGGAACCAGTAGTCCATCATAAAGAACAAAAAAAAATAGAAAACACACAAAAGAGCATAAACTAAAGCCACTACAGAATTTCCATCTCCATAAACGATGGAAGAAGAGCATAGAGACCTTTTTCAAATTAAAGACCATAAACAAGCATAAAAATTACACTTTATCTCATAGAAAATTATCCTGATCCTAAATAGCTTCTTCAAAGATTCTTATATTTGTCTCTAGCCATAAAACCCAAAATACAGCACATCAAAAGAAAGTTGGCTTTTTTCTCCTCAACAGAAGGTATTATAAATTTCAGCCAATAAAGATCTACAAGAGATCAAAAACAATCCAGGAAATCCCTACTTCTCTAAAAAGTTTACACCATACTTAAGCCATTTTGGGACAAAGAAAAAAAAATGATCCCTACTTTCAATATTTTTTACACAATAAACCCCAGTTAGGCAAAAACCTAGTGTTATTCCAGCTCTTTTCATGACATCATAAGTGTTAATTTCTCCATGAGCCAATGACCAAACAAAAAACCAAACCTACTAGGGACTCAAGATTTCCAATCATTGAGGCTAGAAGGAATTGAGGATACAATACATCAATAAGCCAGTTGAAGAAAGATTTCCCAGAAACTCCAGCACCCACATTTTAACATCCTCTCTTTCAATCTATTTAGAGAAGCAATATCAAAAGTTGAAAGAATTGACTATATTTCATCTGAATCCCACTCAATTCAAATTTGTGTACAATTAAAATTTCAACCCAACACTCATGAAAAAGATAGTAAATCAACCACTATACTTTAAATTGAAACAAAATGCACTTCAAACACATGAAAAAAAATTTAACTGAGATTTCTACAGAGCTGTGGACAACTGCATCAGTATTGTTCTTCAAATATGTACTTTTTTATCTGTATGTAATGCAAAAGACATTCCAATTCTGTGATTTCAACTTAAGATTTTATGTACAAATGTTATAGTACAAATACTGTTATTTTACTGCTTCTAATCAAGTCATGCTTTTACTATAATTGAGTACTCAACACATTTCCAAAGCTGTTTGACAAAAAATTCTAGTGTCCTAATTTCGCAGTTCTGTTATTGCAACACAACTGAGTTGGGATTGAGTTAAGATACATGCGTGTGTTTGTCTGAGTTAGAATACTTAAGATAAGTCCATTAATTGATCCCATCTACGAACAAGAGGGTGAACTTGGAGTTTAGACATTATTACAGTATAACGGTTCATATACATAGGCATGATTGCCTCCTATGCAACATAAACATATACACATCGAATATTTTATAACTGCTTCAAGTTCACAAAAAAAGAGAGAATAATACTAGTACCAAATCATGGCATTGGTCCAATACATGAGCAAGTATATAATGAAGCATCACTACTCGTGTTTCAAAGTAAATCAAATCCTCCAAAAAGAATTTACTTTTACAGCAACTAACATGTAAAGAGAAAGTGACCACACTTCAAAAACATGATCAATTCTATAATATTGTCCGGCAATCATCTCTAACACATGAGAAAATCCAGTTCACAGGAGCAAATCTTATCATACATTTTTGCTGGAAGAGGAAGATATTCCATTGAGGACTTTTCACAAACCATGAATAACAAAAAAATACTACAGTTTTCTCAGAATGTCAGCAGCTATGTTAAGTGAAATCCAGACTAACCTGGTACTTATGTATATTTGCAACCAAGAAAAAGAAAAAGTAAAAAAGCAATCAAGAAAAAGAAAAAGGATATCTAATCCATCAGCAAAGTTAGCACAAATATAAAAAAGTATTTATCACCAAATAGATCAAGAAAATATTGAGAGGCATTGGCACATCAATAATCAATGCCATTTCCATATATGATAATAACTCACCACGAATGAAATCGATCCCAAACTGCTTGAGGAAGCAAGACATAATCTCGACCTTCCAGTAGAGTGTCATGAATGTCATTACCTGCACTGGAGTCCACTGACGCTGCATCATTTATTAAATCAGAATTATCTATACCAGAAGGCCTCTTTAACATGCTTGAACCAATTGAACTGCAATGTTCCAACGAAGATGATGCATCAGTTGCATTATTTGGCTGATCTTGATTTACATAGTCTATCCAATGTTGCCACCATCTGTAGTTAACCAAGAAGGAACAAATTAAACCAAATATTTCCAAAATGTTTTACAATTTGAGCTTAAATCATCTGACTAAGTCACACGATTTCAGCTCAAAATTAGTATGTTTGAGCTTATAAATTAATATCCAGTTTCTAACCATCAATTTTTTTTTTTTTGGTTCAGCGGCAACTTGACAAGTATAAGAGCGAAGTCAACCAAACAGTCTTATGTTCAAAGCTTTAGGGTTCAGATATTCCTTAACAATCGAAATTCTCACGAAAATCTAGAAATTTAAGGCAACAGCAAACTAAGTTTCACATATCAGACTACAGTTATACGCGCCAAGGTTAAACTGAGGCCGTCAAACACTTGAACGAAAAAGTTGTTTTTATTCACTAAATACTATGAAATTCTTACTCATATAACAAAGAGAGAAATTAACCAAAAATAAAATATAATACAATAAAATAAAAATGAAAGGGCAGGAGAGATAAGGGGGGAGGAAGAGCCTTTGGGTGATGAGGTAAAAGGTATCGCCTTCTTTGCTGGAAGCTTCGGCTGAATTTGCAATGTCTCTTATCAAAACCCTCTCTTCCTCTGGCGTCAGCTCAACACTGCCACTACTGCTGCACATCGTCACCTCCGTCATCACTCTCTCTTTGGCAGATCTAGTTGATGGTAAAAGTTTTTGGATTTCAAATTTCAAATTCTCTTTTGCTTCTCTGGATTTTCTCGGACGCCAAACGGAGTGTGGCAGGAAAGAAAGAAAACATAGATATTGAGAAAACAAAATTTGATTATGACGTCAAGGTGTTTTGAGGAAACAGAAACCGCGGTTGTGCCTAAGCCCTTACCTGTGACAAAATACAGGAAATTTTTATTTTAACATGATAAATGAGAAATTATAATAGAAAAATTTATTTAAACCCTTACTTAAGTATTAATAATGTTTATCAAAAAAATCATAATTCAACTTAACAGTATAATTTTAGACAATATAGCCCCTATTAATAAATCCTACAGCAGTAATACATAAATCCATTATACAATGGGCAACCAAACGAGAAAAGGTATTGTCTTTCATATACGAAAAATAATATCGTATAGGCCAAATGATATATTCTCATCTAAAGTTTCTTTAAATGATAAATTATTATTCATAAAGTTAAAAGAGTATTTTATCTTTTTAAATATAAATAAAAAAAATTTTATAAATTAATAAAATAAAAATTTTTAAAAACAACTACTGTCATTAACAGTGTCGTTAACAGTGGTGGTCACTATTAACAAAATTAGGTGGTCATTCATTGACGGCTATTGAGGCGGTCAAATCTAATCACCAAAGATTTGGTAAAGACGCTCAAATCTAATCATCTTTGCCATTTTTAATAATTAAAAATGGCGGTGTCAAGTATGTCGACATTTCTGACCTTCTCCAATGGCAGAAGCAATCAGATCTGACCGTTTCCATCAGATTTTTAATAATCAAATCTAATCACTTCTGTCATTAAGGCAGTTAGATATAGTAACCAATAGAACTAGATAACTGAAAATGGTCACCTAATTATGTTAACAACGGTCACCATCATTAGCGACACTGCCAACAACGATAACAACTTTTAAAATTTTTTATTTTATTTTATTGATTTGTATTAATTTATTATTATTTTAATATTATTTATATTAAATTTTATTTTAATATTATTTATTTTTATAAAGGATGTTTTGGTCTTTTTAAAAAACAATGTTTAGTACTTGAATTTTTAAAACTTTATAGATAAAATTTTGTCATTTAAGGAAACATTTGGTGGGAATTAATCATTTGACCTATCATATAATAATATAACTTGATAGTATTTATGAGACTTTTTTTTTTTTTTCATCAACCTTATTAAAGAAAAACAGTTAATATTTATTCGATTAAAATCATACTATCAATATAATTATTTATTATAATAAAAATAATTTCTTTAATTTGTATTTAAATTTAAAATATTTAGATACAATATTTATGTACTATTGTATCCATCCTTTAAATATGAAATGCCACCACAAACATAGGAATATTGAGAAAAAAATCTAATAGAAAGTTCTAAAACTCATTAAAAATCTTAGATACATAATAGTGATTCATAATATAATCACAAATGTAGGTTTTTGGACAAGGAATCAAACCACATTAAAAAAAAAAATAACTTTTTTGATTTTGTTATTTGTTATTTGTTTTCATATTTTGTTTTGTATTTAATCACGAATACTATGGATAATAAAGTTATTTAGTTAATTTTAATCATCAACATAATATATCTGGTATGAAACTTAAAATTGCGTACTTTTTTTGTAATATTTTGAAATTAGAATAATCTTTCTAAACCTAAATTATAGGTGAAAGAAAAATTTTATAATCCAAGAATAGACGCAGAAGAGTTTTAAGGGTAAAACAATTTTTTTAAAGGGTTTTATACGTCACTTTTAAGACAAGCATGACCATGCGTTTTTGCTGTCATGGACGTCTATGCATCTTGCTGCACCCCCGTGCATGCTTACTAGTATATAAAGCAAGTTTCTTTTTTTGCGAGTTTTCAACCAACTTCTTCCTAGTTCTTTCTTTCCCTTTTCTTTAGCTAAACCTAACCTAATTTTCAAATAGAGAAGCCAATTTGTAACAATCAATCCAGTCAAGATTAAGCTAGAGCTAGAGAAATTGAAGCTATTAGCAGTTCCAAATAAGTATTTCCTTACCTTTTTTTCTATTTCCTTAGCACGTAACTTTCTGGATGAGTCCAATTAATGATTTAGCATATTTTCAGTTTAGTAAACATGATTTGGAGATAGATGATGAGACGATAGAAGAAGATTTAGAGGTAGAAGCATGTTTAGATTCTTTATGCCTATAATATGTGTATTAGAGATTAGAAGCATGTTAGGCTAAAATTGGTTGTTATTGATGGGGGAAAACATGTTTACAGTGGAGTATTTTGCATGTAAACATGTTAGCTTACGATTGATTTAAGATTGATAGAGATTTTGGTTAAGTTTGGTGTATTTTCTGTGTGTTTTAGCCAAGGTTGTTGAAACAGAGTAAGACACACAACTATGCGCTCGATGGATGCATACTGTGCAGTTATGCTTTAGTAGAACCATGGTCACGTACATAGGAATGCATGACTGGTTTTTTAGCAAGGTCATAAACTTGCAGATAGGGTCATGGCCATGCATGTATACTAAGTTAGAAATAAACCAGAAATCATAAAAGTTCACATGTTTAGATGCAAGGCCAAGCACACAAACCTTGCATCTCAAGCATGACCATGCACCTAAGGGTGCATGCCCATGTGCTTAGTAAAAATAACAAATTTAAAGTAGAATTTCTAGAATAAGAAATAGAGAAGAAACAAAGTAGCAATAAGCAACTGAAAAGAACAAAACTGACAAGAAAAGAAAAACAAATTAGTAAACCAAACTCATAATTAGAGAAACTCATCAATAGCTTGAAAATAGCATAGGTAATTGATATATTACGCTCAAAAAATAAGATAAAAATAGGAAACAATAATAAAAACTGTATAAGAACTTACAAAATAGAAAACTAATAAGTACACAATAGAATACAAGACAGTGTGCTCAAAACTTATTAACAAGTTTAATAAGTTACAAAATTAGAAGTTTCAATAAGAATATATATAACAGAAATATAATAATTGTACAATTAAATAGAATGTAATCAAAAGAGAAATAATAATATTACATGTATAAAATGCATTACATGACATGACATGTCAAATGAGTGTTTTTAGAAAAAGAATCAAATGATCCATATGCATCAGTTTTCAGCATAAAACTCGACATCTAGGTTATTTATTGAGAGTGAATATGAGGGAGGCATCTATGATATTTCAGCTTTCTAACTGCACTCAAATTGGTTAGATTTCAGCTTACTAACACTTTGCTAGTTTGGTTTAGCCTATATAACGAAGATGTCAAATCTTTGTGTTCATTAGTCTGATCAGCATAATATGTATCTTTAAATATAGAAAGATTCTAGGTTTTATGTCGAACATAGGGATTTGGAATCTTTAGATATATATATATATATATATATATATATATGTTAGTCCTAACAGTAATTGGTTTTGTATATTCAACACCCAAACCATATTTAAGTCCTAGACATATTTAGTCAGAAAGGTTTTGGACTCAAAAGCTAAGTAACTACTAGTAAACGAACAAGTAAAAAAGAAAGGTTTAGTGCTTGTTGCTTCTTTATTAAAGGGTAAACAATTTAGAAACTTTCTTCACAATGAAACACTTAAGAACTGAGCCTTTAAAACCAAGGGCTTGTAAACATACCTTATCGGTATAGATTGGCCAATTAGTAAGAAGCTCAGTAACATTACAACAAGAAGTCCAAACAAAGCACCCGAAGCACCAACAGAAATATTGTGGTGAATAAAAAAGGATGACCTAACGCTCCTATCAAATCTTGATAATAAATAGATAAGACCAACCTCGTACTGTCATTACATTTCCAAAACAATGCTAGAATGTAGGAATATTATCAAAATCCTTTTATATTTATAATTAAAGGGCATGCACGAAAACTTTTATTAGCCAGCCAACCCATGATTTAGGAAGGACCAAAAAAGTTATCAGCTTAGCCATTAATACTTACCATTTAGTTATTATAGCTCTTGAATGCAGAGATATGGTCGTAAGAGAGTAGTCCCACAAAAATGGAAAAACAGTGTCATAGCTATGTTTATTATCCTGCAAAGTCATATTGAATGCCATACAAAGATTGAAAATGTAAGTGCCAAGTCAAGAAATTTTTAAACAATTATGGGAGCAGGTAAGTCAAACTCTTAGCAACATTGTCAATACTTTGCTAACATATCCTAATGAAGACCAAGCTTAACATATTTGGCAGCAAATGAATAACACCAGCATGTAACCAGATACAAGTGATAAGGCCAACAGTTTAGTGAAAATCATTACCTTGTATTCAGGAAACAATACCATCAATTCATTGTTTTTTATAGTAAAGCTTAACCATCACATAAAGGTAGGATAAATCATCCAAAATGTTAGCCCCCATATCTAGATTACAAGAAAACAAAAAAAAAAAAAAAAAAAAACACCAAAATGGCCTCATAATGCCATTTTTTATCTCACTAAATTTCCAAAAAAAAAAAATAAAAATAAAAAGATAATAAGATCAAAAAGCTTACAGACATCATCAATAGAACCATTGTCGATAATCTGGATCAGCATGTTAAACTATTCAAAACAAAAGCATTTACATACAGGATCATACAACATTCTGTAAGAGAAAAAAAAAAAAAAAAACTCAAATGAAATAAGACTATTTCAACCAAGATCTCCACTTGAACACCTTACCTTCCACTTAGGATCCACAACAGAAACTAAAGATTCAACAAGATAAAGTAATACAAAATTTCTAAGGACAAGAAGTAACAGAATCACAAACCAAATCAAAATAATAGAACATTTAGTTGGAAACAAACATAATCAAAACACCATTTCAACCAAGATCTTCACTTGAACATTTTATCTCCCACTTAGAATCAACAACAAAAAACTGAAGATTTGAAAAGACAAAAGTAAAAAGGAATTTTTAAAGAAACAAAGTAACAGAATCATAAACCAAATTAAAACAATAAAAGATTTAGTTTAAAATAAACATAATCAAAACACTATATTCAAAATTTAGAATCTCAGACAATACTCGGCATCTCAAACTCATAATTAGTTTAATAGACACAAAAAAAGTACAGACTAGATCAGACAACCATCGAACAAGAAACTAAAGCAAAATCATATCAAGAGAGTAAGAAATTCACAGAGAAAAACAAAACAAAGGACCACGAATCAAGGGCTTAGTGGAATAAAGATAACTCGTGTAGTAAACGAAGGACCACATAGAGGATTTTCTTTAAGGGCTCAAAAGATAACCTATCAAGAAACTTAGCAACACAAGAACCATCAATATGGTTGAGGCAATTATTGACATACATGGTTACAATGAACACAACAACATTAGCCACCACAAACATGGGGATGAACCAAGAAGTCCATCGATGATCAATGAATGCCATGCACCAGAATGAAAATGCAAGGGCCAAGTCAAGAAATTTTTGAAAATTTATGGGAGCAAGTAAGTCAACCTCTTAGCGACATTATTAATTCTTTGCTAGCAAATCCCAATGAAGACCAAGCTCAACATATTTGGCAGCAAATGAATATCACCAACGTGTAACCAAATATAGGTGATAAGGTTAGTAGTTGGGCGAAAATCATTATCTTATACTCAGGAAGCAACACAAACAATTCACTATCTTTTACAGTATAGCTTAACCTTCACATAGGGTAAGATATATCATCCAAAAATGTCAATCCCCATATTTAGATTATATGAAAACTATCAACACCCATTTTTTTATCTCACCAAATTTCAAGAAAAAACATGCGCCAAATTGAAAGATAATAAAATCAGGAAGCTTATAGACATCATCAATTGAACCACTATTAATAATCAGGATCAGCATGTTAAACTAATTCAAAACAAACGCATCTACATAAGAGATCATACAACATTTTGTAAGGGGAAAAAAACTCAAATGAAATAAGACTAATTCAACCAAGATCTTCAGTCGAGCATTTTACCACCCACATAGAATCCATAATAGAAAACTAAGGATTCGAAAAGATAAAGTAATATAGAATTTCTAAAGACAAGAACTAATAGAATCATAAACTAAATCAAAATAATAGAACATTTGGTTTAAAACAAACATAATCAAAACATTATTTCAACCAAGATCTTCACTTGAACATCTTATCTCCCACTTAGAATCAACAATAAAAAACAAAAGGTTCGAAAAGATATATGTAATACATAATTTTTAAAGAAAAAAAGTAACAGAATCACACACCAAATCAAAACAATAAAAGATTTAGTTTGAAACAAACATAATCAAAACACTAAATTCAAAATTTAACATCTCAGACTATACTCAATCTCAAACTCATAATTAGTTTAATAAACACAAAAAAAAAGTACAAACTAAATTAAACAACCATGAATCAAGAAACAGAAGCAAGCCCACATCAAGAACAATAAGAAATTCACAGAGAAAAACAAAACTAAGGACCACAAATCAAGAGCTTAGTGGAAGAAAGATAACTCGCGTAATAGACGAAGGAGCATAGAGAGGATTTTCTTTAAGGGCTCAAAAGATAGCCTACCAATATACTTAGCAACACAAGAACCATCCATATGGTTGGGGCAATTATTGACATACATGGTTACAATGAACACAACAACATTGGCCACCACAAATATGGGGATGAACCAAGAAGTCCATCGATGATCAATGAATGCCATGCACAAAATGAAAATAGAAGAGCCAAGTCAAGAAATTTTTGAACAATTATGGGAGTATAAGTCAACCTCTAAATGACATTGTCAATTCTTTGCCAAAAAATCTCAATGAAGACCAAGATCAACATATTTGGCAGCAAATGAATAACACCAGCATGTAACCAGATACAAGTGATAAGACTAGCAGTTTGGTGAAAATCATTATCTTGTATTCAAGAAGCAATATAAGCAATTCACTATCTTTTACAGTAAAGTTGAACCTTCACATAGGGGTAAGATAAATTATCGAAAAATTTCAGTCCCTACAATTAGATTATATGACAACAAAAAACACCCAAAAAATGGCCTCATAAAGCCATTTCTTATCTCACCAGATTTCCAGAAAAAACGCATTCCAAATCAAAAAAGACCAAGAAGCTTATACACATTATCAGTTGAACCATTGTTAAGAATCTATATCAACATGTTAGACTAATTCAAAACGAATGCATTTACACAGGGGATCATACAACACTCTGTAATAGGAAAAAAAACTTAAATGAAATAAGACTATTTCAACCAAGATCTTTACGCGAGCATCTCACCACCCATATAGAATCCATAACAGAAACTAAGGATGTAATAGCCCAAGGGTAGAACTGTCTTTTTAGGTTCTGAATCCAAGGGTAAAAAAGAGATTTTCTTGATAGGAAAGAGCTTGAGAGGGTTCAGGGGTAGAAGAGTCTTTTAGAAGCCTTTTGTGGTTTGTACATGGGTATTTAGGGAGGAATATTTCATGTATACGTGAAGGTGGGAGGCAATGCACACACGACCGTATGCCTAGGACACACGACCGTGTGTCTCACCTTTTAGCCATATATATTTTTTATTTTCCAGTCGCGCAGCTCTCAGCTTATTTGAGTTGCTTTTCTTCTTCTTAAGAACTATTGTGTGCTTGTTTGACATGTTATCAACATGCTTGAGTTTGAGTTGATGTATTATTGGATGATTAAGTAGCTATTTTCATGATTTATATATGTATATTCTGTATACATGTGTTATATGCTTTATGTATGATATATGACGTGTTTAAGATGATGATATGATGAATATTCACAAGTTAGCAGCAGTATTGAGTGTTTATGCTTGATGATTTGGAGTGTGGATGTGTTTGGTGTGGGAATTTCTAGGTTTCCAGATACCTTCTGTAGAATCTAGGTTAAGCAAACGCTCATGTGCCTGTGATGCACACCCGTGTAACCTTAATTCTGTATGAAACACGACCTTACATATTGCCTGTGTACGTATGAAAATCCAAACACACGCCCATGTACCTTAGTGTACATGCCTGTATGTCCATTCTCAATTCCACACGCTTGTGTAGGCAAGACATGAGAGCATGGTGAGGCAGCTACACGCCCGTGCAGTGTGAGACATGGCCTTATGCTTGAGATGCACGCCCGTGTGTTTGCACCACATGCCCATGTGGCCAGCCAAGTTTTGATGAAATAATTCTAGAAGCTAGCACATCCAGAGACACGAGAAGCACACGGTCTCGTGTGCCTTGACACACGCCCATGCACACAGAAACACACGCCCGTGCACATTCAAAAAAGCAGAAAAAAAAAAAGATTAAAAGAGAGACTAAGTCACTCTAAGCTAATTCTAAGCATACAGAACTAAATAATAAGATGATAAAACAACATATCATGCATGATTATTAGCATTGAGCATGTCATGCCATATTAGATGATTTCAGACTAGATCCAAGGATCTAACAGTATGATTTTAAAACATAAATATATGATTTTTCATATATCAGATAAGGGTGGATATGAGGAGGCACTTGTGAGTTCGGACACCCGCTAAAGAGAGAAACCAGTGTCTGTTAAAGAGAACATGGTCATTGACCAAGCTCGTTAGAGAGAGTACTGGTTGTGCATTAGTAGATTCATTAGGATTGAGCTCACACGGTCAGGGTGTCGAATCCCTGTATTTATCAGTCTGACCATCATAGCAGATATTTTCAGATATAGTACTTTCTGATACAGTTTTCAGCATATACTATATGTATATATTCAGGATCTTCGGATCATAGCTTTTATTATCAGAAAGGGTTTTCAGAAAAGAAAGTTCTTCATAAAATCAGGCCTAAGGGCAAGTTTTATGGCTTTTCAGCATATACATGACATTAACATATACATTTCATGTCATGTACAGTAATAGAATAGAAACAGAATAGAATTTAGTAAAGAATAATACAGAAAACAAATATACTTCGGTATATAAAGAGAATCAGAATAAGAAAACAGTAGCGCAGAGCTTTCTACGTGACGAGTCACGTAGTCAGTTTGTTTTGGACCTGCGAGTGTTTGAGTTTGAAAATGCTTGCTAAGTGACTTTGTCATTGACCTCTTCTTCCCTGTTTTCTTTTTGCAAGTCAGTGAGTAGAGAGCGGCTGAGCTAGAGTGAGACTGCTGTGAGATTTTGGGGATATGACTCGGTAGCAGCAGATAGCATGTTGGCTCGCATGCTTTTACATTTCTCATGTATATATATGTGTATTATATATTAATATACACTATATGACTAGTATGTTTTATACATGAGTAGCCTGGGGCTTTCACGCTTATATTTTAGTATTTTAATTTACTATCATAATAAATTATATTTATAGTTTCTTTTTATAAAGAAATTTTTAATTATGCAGCAGTAGTAGTCTTTTTACTGTAGAGGTTCCCGTCTCAAGTATATTTTATTTATGTTATACAGTATATTTCCGTAGTGCATAGTGACCTGGGGCGGGGGTCGTCACAAAGGATTTGAAAAGATAAAGTAATACATAATTTCTAAAGACAAGAAGTAACAAAATCACAAACCAAATCAAAATAATATAACATTTAGTTTAAAACAAACATAATTAAAACACTATTTTAACCAAGATCTTCACTTGAACATCTTATCTCCCACTTAGAATCAACAATATAAAACAAAAGGTTCAAAAAGATAAATGTAATACAAAATTTTTAAAGAAACAAAGTAACAGAATTACAAACCAAATCAAAACAATAAAAGATTTAGTTTAAAACAAATATAATCAAAACACTATATTCAAAATTTAGAATCTTAAACTATACTCACAATCTTAAACTCATAATTGGTTTAATAAACACAAAAATAGTACAAACTAAATCAGGTAACCATCGATCAAGAAATCGAAGCAAAGCCACATCAAGAAGAGTAAGAAATTCATAAAGAAAAACAAAACAAAGGACCACAAATCAAGAGCTTAGTGAAAGAAAGATAACTCATGTAGTAAAAGAAAGAGCATAGAGAGGATTTTCTTCAAGGGCTCAAAAGATAGCCTACCAAGAAACTTAGTAACACAAGAACCACTAGCAACATTAGCCACCACAAACATGGGGATCAACCAAGAAGTCCATCGATGATCAATGAATGCCATGCAAAGAATGAAAAGGCAAGAGCCAAGTTAAGAAATTTTTGAACAATTATGGGAGCAGGTAAGTCAACCTTTTAGCGACATTGTCAATACTTTGCCAACATATCCCAATGAAGACCAAGCTCAACATATTTAGCAGCAAATGAATAACAACAACATGCAACCAGATACAGGTGATAAGGCTAGCAATTTGGTGAAAATCATTATCTTATATTCAGAAAGCAATACAAACAATTCACTACCTTTTACAATAAAGCTTAACCTTCGCATAGAGGTAAGATAAATCATCCAAAAATGTCAGCCCTTAAATTTAGATTATATGAAAACAAAAAAAAAAAAAAAAAAGAATTCCAAAAATTTGCCTCATAAAGCCATTTTTTATCTCTCCAAATTTCCAGAAAAAACATATTCCAAGTCTAAAGATAATAAGAGTAGGAAGCTTATAGACATCATCAATTAAACCATTGCCAATAATTTGGATCAGCAAGTTAAACTAATTCAAAGCAAAAGCATTTACACAAGGGATCTTACAACATTCTATAAGAGGGGAAAAAACTCAAATGAAATAAGACTATTTTAACAAAGATGTTCACTTGAACATCTTACTTCCCATTTAGAATCCACATTAGAATTTCTAAAAAAAAAAAAAAAATAACAGAATCACAAACCAAATCAAAATAATAGAACATTTAGTTTAAAACAAACATAATCAAAATACTATTTCAACCAAGATCTTCACTTGAACATCTTATCTCCTACTTAGAATCAACAACAAAAAACTAAAGATTTAAAAAGATTAAAAGTAATACAGAATTTTTAAAGAAAAAAGGTAACAGAATCACAAACCAAATCAAAACAATAAAAGATTTAGTTTAAAACAAACATAATCAAAACACTAAATTCAGAATTTAACATCTTAAATTGTACTCAATCTCAAACTCATAATTAGTTTAATAAATACAAAAAAAATGACAGACTAAGTCAAACAGCCATCAATCAAGAAACCAAAGCAAACCCATATCAAGAACAATAAGAAATTCACAAAGAAAAACAAAACTAAAGACCATGAATCAAGAGCTTAGAGGAAGAAAGATAACTCGCGTACTAGACGAAGGACCATAGAGAGGATTTTCTTTAAGGGCTCAAAAGATAGCCTACCAAGAAACTCAGTAACACAAAAACCAATTATATGGTTGAGGCAATTATTGACATACATGGTTACAATGAACACAGTAACATTAACCACCATAAACATGGGGATCAACCAAGAGGTCCATTGATGATGAATGGATTCAACATAATAAAAAGCTAAATTATAAGAGTGGGTCTTATGTTTTCCCCGTTCAAGATCTTCGTTTGCCATTCTTGTGACCTTTACAGAGAGCTATGGTTTGCTATGGCGGGTGGTTGTTTATATTGAACAAAGAATGAAATAAACAGATATTGTGAAGTGTCCTATAAGGGAGTTTTTAGTTTGAGAACAAAACAAGTTCTCGTCTTCTAGTTTTCCATTGTTTTGTGTAAGAAAGAAAGAGAGAGGAAGATTGCTTTAGCTAGATTTAACTGTTGAAGCTGGCATTGCTGTTGTTTGATAGCAATGGATTTTAAAGGGAGGAGACCGATTGTGTTATTACTTATATACCCCTTCCTGTATCATTTTCGTGTACCATGTATATATATTAATGAGTTCCATTTCTTTTTCTTTATTTATTTAATATAATTTTTAATTGGATGAAATTATGAGTATGTTAAGTGGGATGGGAAAGAAGAGAGTTTAAACTTTTTTTTTTAATACCATTCAATGTTGTGAAAAAGAATAGAGAGAATAATTCAATTCGTAAATCTATTTCTTGAAGTTAAATTTAAATTTAGTTAATTACTAGTAAGTTCGCACTTGACTAACTACAGAGAAATGGATCAAAATCAAATGACAGTACCTTAACTGACTATGACAAAGCTCATACAAGTTGGAATTGGTCAAACCACCAAAAAAAAATCGATCAAACGATCAAAAAGGACCTTCAACGAAGGTTGGTGCTACTTATGATTAGAAAAATGATGAAGTCCTTGAAATTGATGTTGGGAAACCCTACTTAACACCTAAACGTAAAAGCCTTTTCCATTCATCGTATCTTACTATCACATCATATTAATATAGCCATAGTTTCACAACTTCTAAAAACTCGACAACACACCAGACAATACCTAGTTCGACTTCATATGAAGTTCAATCTTTAAACCATTTAAAATTATCCCACGAAAATAAGACAGGTTTGTTTTGCGCTACTAAAAATAGCCCCCAATTCTTTTCTGCATCATCAAGGGATGGAAGTTCTCAAAGGAACCCTTTCACTCCCACCAAGAGTTATGGTTTAAGTGGTTATTCGAACCATCCAAATTGCATGGCTTACACTGAATCTTCAAGGGCTAAGGTCAAGTCTCTTAGTGCTCCAAAACAAACACCTCAGTATCAGAGATCAAGTTCAACAAAAAAGTACCTGGTTCATGGATATGGTCGTTAACTTGCTTTTTAGCCACCTTGATTGATAGTTATTATGAATATTTTTGGAACATAGATTGATGGTGTTGTTGTACTGCACTATATATTTCTATTGTATCTATTGGTTAATTTGTACATAACATATGGATGATTATTAGTAAATATCTATTGATAGTGTTTTTGGCCATCTAGATTGATTCTATTTGTGTTACATATTTTTTTGTTCATATAGATTGATAGTGTTTATATATCCATTTATAAACATATTGACTAACACTTGTAAATTTTTATGATGAAGCTACAATTATTAATTAAGATAACACATTAAACTTATAAATAAACATAACATAAAATTATAGATATAGTTGTTTTGGCATTAAGTCCTTATTAACTATAATTACAAGAAAAATAGAAATATTACTCTATGGTTTTTGAACATAACTGCATATATGTTTCTAGGTAATTTACTATGCGTATTCTTATTTAGTTTTATGTTTATGAAATGGAAAGTTATTTGAATAACAATATTCAACATTTTTCTATATGTTTGCAAGTGTACATTTCGATTAACTTTGATAAGAAACATTGGTTTTGTGACAAAGTTGACCTGATGTGGTGGTTGATCCCTATACTCAACTTGATGAAGAGTTATAAGGAGGATTGGGACATGTTTTATAAGCTTGATGAGCTAATACACATTATTCATCTCATCAATGTTGACACTGTCAACATATTGGATAGATTATGAATGTGTCTTTCACACTGATGCTTGACAATTACAATAGAAGAACGATGTGTTATAGTAGGCCATTGGGTCAAGTAGAGTCATCAATATGTTGGATTAAGTCCTCTTGGGCCTAGGGGTTGTGTCCAGCTAGCTCAAAATATTTTTAGAGCCAGAGGCAGGGTCTATGCCCCATAGAGTATGCCCTTGTAAGCCTTTAATAAGTCGACTTAGTACTATTTATATTATAATATATATTATAAATTTTTAGTTTAAAAAATACTATACTTGTGAGCCTTAAGGGCAACCCTGTTAAGCCTATGATCCTAACCCAATACGAAAATTTTCATGTTAGGCTATCATAGGTTAGGTCTTTTCAGCTAAGCTATGAGCCGATCTGACTCATTTAACACATCTAAGGTCAAGCGATTTTAGGTTTTCATATTAAAATTTATCAAATGGCTAGCATTGGATCGACTATTTGACTTCCAAGACAATATCTCAAAATATCTTAAAGTGTAATTGACCATCTATTTGTTTTCTCCCATATGGATTAATTTCATTTATGATATGTATTATTTGTATTTATATTTTGTATTTTTTTAATGCATATTGATACATTTGTATTGAATTGTATTATATGTTGTGTATAAATCCATGAATAAATGTATTTCTTTTAACACTTAAAAATTCCCAAGGTTAAGTAACAATTATCAATACTTACAATAAAACAATAAATCATAAACATAAACATAAACATAATATAAAATTGAATGCTTAAGTTTGTACAAAAATTTGTATTAGAGCAGTAATAACATAATAACACAATAGCAAACTACAGCATGAAGCATCACAACATCAAAAAGAACGACAAAAGTAGCAACACAATAGCAAACTACAACATGACAACAACACAATAACAAAAACAACGAATTGTAGCAAAATACAATAGTAAAAACTAACGACAAAACTACAATAAGACAACAACAAAAATAAACAAAAAACAACAATACCAACACGAGCAAAAACGTTGTCTTTAATATCAGAATTCCGCCCTACAGGAAGATCTCCATGAAACAAAAAGGATTGGTAGTGGACTAAAGTCCAAGATACAATGACAAACCTTCTTATATAGTGCACATTCTAACAACAGTTTAAAATAATTAATTATAAGTAACAGAGTGGTGATGGTGTAGCATGAAAAATGAAAGCTAATAAGTTTAAATATAAAGTGAAAAAAAAATTGGAAAACATGGAGAATGAGAGAAATCTATATTGTAGTTAAAAAAGAGTCAATCTTTTTTATACATAAAAAACAAACGATGTTACTTCCATGTTTCAAAAGTAATAAACACCACAAAAAAGTAATGGTCATCCCACTCCAATTTTAACACTATAACAACTCTAATTTTAATACTATAACAACTTTACACATGAATTTGAACAAAGTGTAACAACTATCACTCATCATTAAAAAAAATTCAAATATTGATTTTTCCTCTATTCAAGGCCAAAACTAACATTATTATTTGGTATTTTGAAGTACCATTATAACAATCCCCCATATATTTCTAAATAATCAATCACCAATGATCATATATTTAATGTTTATGAGTTAGTGTCTTTCATACTATGAATCAATCATTCAGTAACTAAACATAAATTACAAAGATTTGGTTGGTGTTATGAATCGCACTAAAAAAAGATGCTGGTCTACCATGGTGACTCATAAAACCACTTCATAAATATAATGAAATACCATTATCCTTTTTAACCATTGGATTGTCTTTGAGATTGGGAACTCTATGGCAATGGAAAATCAAGAGTAAGGTTAATCTCACCATCTTGAGCATGTACTCATTGACAAGAGTGACCACTATGCATGATGAGCATTTTATGACATGATATGTCAAATCAAAGTTTTCAAAAAAGGATCAAGTGATCTATATGCATTTTTTAAAATAGAAATACAATACTCCAAACATCATTTTAGAGATGGATATGATAAAGCACCTGTGAGTTCTCATTTAGTTTTATGTTTATCAAATGGAAAGTTATTTGAATAACACTATTCGACATTTTCTATATGTTTACAAGTGTACATTTCGGTTAACTTTGATAAGAAACATTGGTTTTGTGACAAAGTTAACCTGATGTAGTGGTTGATCCCTATACTCAACTTGATGAAGAGTTATAAGGAGGATTGGGACATGTTTTATAAGCTTGATGAGCTAATACACATTATTCATCTCATCAATGTTGACACTGTCAACATATTGGATAGATTATGAATGTGTCTTTCACATTGATACCTGGCAATTACAATAGAAGAATGATGTGTTATAGTAGGCCATTGGGTCGAGGAGAGTCATCAATATGTTGGATTAAGTCCTATCAGGCCCAGGGGTTGTGTCCGGCTAGCTCAAAATTTGTTTAGAGCTAGGGGCACGATCCATGCCCCACAGAGTGTGCCTTTGCAAGCCTTTAATAAGTCAGCTCAGTACTATTTATATTATAATATATATTATAATTTTTAGTTTAAAAAATACTATACTTGTAAGCTTTAAGGGCAACCCCGTTAAGCTTGTGAGCCTAACCCAATACGAAAATTTTCATGTTAGGCTATCATAGGTTAAGTCTTTTCAACTAAGTTATGAGCCGATCTGACTCATTTAACATATCTAAGGTCATGCGATTTTGGGTTTTCACATTAAAATTTATCAAATGGCTAGCATTGGATTTACTATTTGGCTTCCAAGACAATATCTCAAAATATCTTAGAGTGTAAATGACCACCTATTTGTTTTCTCCCATATGGATTAATTACATTTATGATATGTATTATTTGTATTTGTATTTTGTATTTTTTTAATGCACATTGATGCATTTGTATTGAATTGTATTATATGTTGTGTATATATCCATGAATAAATGTATTTCCTTTAACACTTAAAAATTCCCAAGGTTAAGCAACAATTATTAATACTTACAATAAAACAACAAATCATAAACATAAACATAACATAAAATTGAATGCTTAAGTTTGTACACAAATTTGTATTAGCAAATTGCAAAAGATGAAACATTATTCTACAATTTATGAACTATACCTGCCTCGTGAAGAGCCTACTACAAAAGAAGTGTATGCCACAACCTCTTCAAAAACGTAAAATGATGTAGAATCACCCAACCTTATATGAATAAGAATGATGTAGAAACACCCAACCTTATATGAATAAGATTCAACCTACGACTAATATATAGATGTCTACTCAATAACCTAGTCAATCCTCATAGATCATGTTTGGTTGAATTTTCACTATTTTTTGTTTGATGTTACCATGATCCATTTTATTACCTTTTGTTATAGTCCATTACCTTCATATCCAATCAAAATAAAAAATTCAACATTTTAATCCAACTTAAAATGGTAATATATAATTATTTAATAATTATAAAACAAAATTGTGTCATTTTTTTTTTTTTATTTCACTTAAAGTTGTTGAAATTTATCATGAATCCTTTAGACAACAATAACATAATAGAAAATTATAGCAGCAACATAATAGCAAATTGCAGCACGAAGCATCACAACATCAAAAACAACAACAAAAGTAGCAACACAATAGCAAACTACAACATGACAACAACACAATAGCAAAAACAACGAATTGTAGCAAAATACAATAGTAAAAACTAACGACAAACTACAGTAAGACAACAACAAAACAAGAGTAAAAACAACAACAACAAAAATAAACAAAAAACAATAACACCAATACGAGTAAAAATGTTGTCTTTAAGATCAGAATTCCACCCTACAGGAAGATCTCCATGAAACAAAAAGGATCAATAGTGGACTAAAGTCCAAGATACAATGACAAACCTTCTTATATAGTGCACATTCTAACGACAGTTTAAAATAATTAACTATAAGTAATAGAGTGGTGATGGTGTAGTATGAAAAATGAAAGCTAATAAGTTTAAATATAAAGTGAAAAAGAAATTGGAAAATATGGGGAATGAGAGAAATCTATGTTGTGTATATGTTGTAGTTAAAAAGCAGTCAATCCTTTTTATACATAAAAAACAAATGATGTTACTTCCATGTTTTCACAAGAAATAAACAACACAAAAAAGTAACGGTCATCCCACTCCAATTTTAACACTATAACAACTCTAATTTTAATACTATAACAACTCTACACATGAATTTGAACAAAGTGTAACAACTATCACTCATCATTAAAAAAAAATTCAAATATTGATTTTTCCTCCATTCAAGGCTAAAACTAACATTATTATTTGGTATTTTAAAGTACCATTATAACAATCCCCCATATATTTCAAAATAATCAATCACCAATGATTATATATTTAATGTTTATGAGTTAGTGTCTTTCATACTATGAATCAATCATTCAGTAACTAAACATGAATTACAAAGATTTGGTTGGTGTTATGAATCACACTAAAAAAAGATGTTGGTCTACCATGGTGACTCATAAAACCACTTCATGAATATAATGAAATACCATTATCTTTTTTAACCATTGGATTGTCTTTGAGATTGGGAACTCTATGGCAATGGAAAATCAAGAGTAAGGTTAATCTCACCATCTTGAGCATGTACTCATTGACAAGAGTGACCACTGTGCATGATGAGCATTTTATGAAATGATATGTCAAATCAAAGTTTTCAAAAAAGGATCAAGTGATCTATATGCATTTTTTAAAATAAAAATACAATACTCAAAACATCATTTTAGAGATGGATATGATAGAGCACCCGTGAGTTCGCACGCCTGTTAAAAAGGAAAACCAGTGTTCGTTAGAAAAGACATAATCTTTAACCAAACTCGATAGAGATAATGCTTATCGTGCATTAGTTTGAGCATTATTAGATTGAACTCACACGAGCAGGGTGCTGAATCCCTATATTCATTAGTTTGAGAGCATAATAGATTTTTCAGATACAATATTTTCAAATACAGTTATACACACACACACACACACACACATAAGAGATTTCAAATATACTTTAATTTAGGATCTTCAAATCAGCACAGATATTTTCAGAAAAGTGTTTTCAGAAAAACAAGCCTAAGGGTAAAGACATGATTTAAGTATATTTCATACCATGACACATATAGCATAACATGAACCAAAGTATAGACAACACAATAAGTAAAAGAAAATTAAAACTTATAAAATAAGAAATAAGATAAGCCAATAATAACAAATAAGAAACAGAAGAAATAAGACATCAAGATGCACAATCAAACAGGCTCGTGACAAGTTATGAAAGTTAAACAAAATAGGAACCTGCTTATTGGTAGAAATAAGAAATGCTTACTAAGTGACTTGTCACTCACTCTACAAAGTTTTTTTCTCTTGCAAGTTAAATGTTTTAGCCGTTGAGTTGGACACGAGATGGCTATGGAATAGGACATAGCTTTGACCAGATGGAATGTTTTGTGGCTCACATGCCTTGTACAATTTTCAAATATGTATATTTCATATAGTTTATATGTACATCACATGTATATATATTTTATGAAATAATAGTATATGATATTTTTCAGCATACAATATATTTTATTTTATTATATTATAATTTTGTTTTAATGCTTCTGCTTACACTTTTTCGATAAGTTTGTCTGAATTACTGCTATATATATATAAAAGATTATGAACTCCAATAGTGTTAAAAAAAAAAAGAATAGTGAATTACTGCTATATATATATATATATATATATATCTTCAATTGTATGCAGAGACAAATGATTAGGTATTGGGTTAAAATGATAAATAACTAATCTTGGGTTTAATTGATCGTTAAGCTAAGATAGATGATATTTTCGATGAAGAATCTAATTATAATGGAACCAATGACAATGATACTATTTAAAAAAGAAACAATGACGAGGAAACCAATCCAAGCTAGCACCTTATACAATCTTTTGCTTGTACATTTTTCAACCTATTTAACTTACCTCTAACATTTGGCCTAGTCAAGTGACTACCTACTTGGCCTTGAACTACTAACCACATTGGGTTAGAAAATTTTTTAGTGAGCATCACACACCAACAATGCCAATGAGATAAGATCAAAAATATTATCTTAGTATAGCAAATCAGGAGGCTCGAACCTGTGACTTTCCTAGTTTGCCACCTAAGCCACTCATTTGGAATACACAACCAAAGTGAAAAAAACAAAAAAACTAGAAAAACATAAAAGAAACATAGAAAGCGAAAACAAAAACAAAGAAAAAAAACCAGATAACAAAAACAAAAACAAACAAATTATTGTTAGAGCAAAAGCTTCAAGCTCGGGTCCCTGCAAATTTATGGCAGGTTACCAACCTAAACGGCTCCCTGCAAATAAATTTTTTGACTTTTTAAATTTTGCTTTTATTTATTTTTTATATAACCATCTCTTATCTTCATTCACAATTTCACGCTACAATCCATTCACTTTTTTCTTTTACTTTTTGAATCTTAATATTTTATATCAATTGTCTTATTTTACACTATCTGGATCAAATTTTGATTTTATCTAATTAATTTATTTTCATTTTTTGTTACAATTTTTTTGGAAATTATTTTAATTTTATCTGTATGAATGGATAAAAATCAAACATGTATAATTCTTTCGGTTACTTTGATAATAAAAAAGATTTCTTTGTCAATGAAGAAGTTTTTTAATCGTATCTTTGAGGTGTTCGTGAGGAGAGCTTGTTTGCCCTCTAAATTTCTACCCCTGTAAACCAACACTTTCAAATTCAACAAGTTGGATT
Organism: Anacardium occidentale; assembly: GCA_026122585.1. NCBI lineage: Eukaryota > Viridiplantae > Streptophyta > Magnoliopsida > Sapindales > Anacardiaceae > Anacardium > Anacardium occidentale. The sequence continues at coordinate 245,781 of JAJEJH010000187.1, forward strand.
TCTCGAGGTCGAACCTATACTTTCTCTTGCAACGCATCTCCTTTTGCTGAATTTGGTTAGTGTCTCATATGCTGTAAAATCTTTTTTTTTTTTTAACTCCAGGATCTGAGTCTTCTGATACGCTAAATGCTTTTTTCCTTTTCCTTTATTTTATTTATTGTTTTGTGGGTGGAAGGAACTCTATTATTTTTTCCAAATATGCTTAGAGCAAAAATGTCAGGGATACTTCAACAATTCTTAGAAGCTTCCTAATTTAACCCCGATTCAAGACATTATGCAGCAAACACCCTAACAAATGAAGAGACTTGGTCATCACATTGGGATTTATTTTTTTGGGGTTATTAATTAACATTTCCATATTTTCAATTTATCCTGAATGCTTATTGAGTAGTGGAATTTATGCTATACTCAATGACTGGTGCGTGCATTACAAGAGCAGTGCAGCTTTATTTTATATATATATAGTTTTTTTTCCTTTCACTGGCCACTCTAGCCTTGTGCTAATGACTTGAATTTTATGTTGTCATCTCATTTAAGTGACTTTTTATAATTTATACAGATTTGGTGTTGAGAAGGCTATTCGTTTGGAAGGTTTGAGTGAGGCACAAATTTTGAAGGCACTTGAAGACCTTGTCAAAGCCGGGGAAGCCCGTAAGGCCTGAAAGTCACTATCCTTTGGGGCATATGGACTGAAATGAAATAAATGGATGAGTGGGAAGTTCCCCAACACAGTTTGCTCTTTTATTTTAGCAATCTTCAAGTTTAATGTTGACTATTCAATATTGTCATCTTGTTTCCAAGGCAGGGAAATTGGTTTAATATATGTTCTGTTTTGGTGGATAATTACATTTCCATTGACAAATTGCTTAAGTAGTCTATGTTACAAACTTGTCAATGTATTTCTTGGAAGCCTTGAAACACTGCTGAAATATTTTGTCTTGTTAGATTTGAATGTGAAAAGAAATCAAGAGCCATGGTAAACAAAGTATGAAGCAAAATTGGTCTTCACATAATCATGTTAAGTCCACCAAAATATTTGGAGTATCTCTTATGATTATATGTTTGGAATTCTTTTCGGTTTATCTAATTCACTCCTCCATTGAAAAATGCTTCGACCATGAAATTTGGAACCCAGTAATTTGAGAGCTAATGGATTACCTTTAGCACTGTTAACTGCTCTGTACACAAGCTCTTCATAACCTTCTCCAGGACAATGCTTCTTAAATGCATGCCAGCGGAATAGCTGAACCATCATTGATATTCAATTTCTTAATCCTGTAAACACTTTCCACTCCATGAGCAATAACTACTCTTTCATCTCCACTAGTTATAATAATTCTACTTCCTTCTCCCAACCAATCTTGCTCGCCTGCTAATGCTTCTAATTGTACTTTCTGATCAACACCATGAAGAACTAGGAGAACCTTTTAGCAACCAAACCAACTTCTTATCACATCATTCCTCTTTGAATATCAAACAGCTTAATTTGTTTATCTCCAAAGCATCTAACAATGAAATGTTTTTTGCAGCTAAAGTAGGCATTGAGGTTTCTTTGAGATTTTTATGACATTTGTGAGAAAGCTATGACCTTCAAACTAATAAGTTAAAATGTTATAAGTAATTTTTACAATTGTTGTCTTACAAATTTCGGAGATCCCAAATATGTTGATCATTGAGAAACCATCAGATTTGGATTCACAACTTAGAAGTCGATCAATCTCCTACAAATGGGCATCTATCCCAATAGGGTATGCTGCAATATTTAATAAGAAAATTCAGTTTAGTTTGGTCAAGACTTTTTTTAACAATTTTCTAAATGAATTTACTTCATGTCCTTGAGGTTTCTTTGGGATTTCTATGACATTTGTGAGAAAGCTATGACCTTCAAACTAATAAGTTAAAATGTTATAAGTAATTTTTACAATTGTTGTCTTACAAATTTCGGAGATCCCAAATATGTTGATCATTGAGAAACCATCAGATTTGGATTCACAACTTAGAAGTCGATCAATCTCCTACAAATGGGCATCTATCCCAATAGGGTATGCTGCAATATTTAATAAGAAAATTCAGTTTAGTTTGGTCAAGACTTTTTTTAACAATTTTCTAAATGAATTTACTTCATGTCCTTGAGGTTTCTTTGAGATTTCTATGACATTTGTGAGAAAGCTATGACCTTCAAACTAATAAGTTAAAATGTTATAAGTAATTTTTACAATTGTTGTCTTACAAATTTCGGAGATCCCAAATATGTTGATAATTGAGAAACCATTATATTTGGATTCACAACTTAGAAGTTGATCAATCTCCTACAAATGGGCATATATCCCAACAGGGTATGCTGCAATACTTAATAAGAAAATTCAGTTTAGTTTGGTCAAGACTTTTTTTAACAATTTTCTAAATGAATTTACTTCATGTCCTTGAGGTTTCTTTGAGATTTCTATGATATTTGTGAGAAAGCTATGACCTTCAAACTAATAAGTTAAAATGTTATAAGTAATTTTTGCAATTGTTGTCTTACAAATTTCGGAGATCCTACATATGTTGATAATTGAGAAACCATCAGATTTGGATTCACAACTTAAAAGTTGATCAATCTCCTACAAATGGGCATATATCCCAACAGGGTATACTGCAATACTTAATAAGAAAAATCAGTTTAGTTTGGTCAAGACTTTTTTTAACAATTTTCTAAATGAATTCAACTTCATGTTTGATCTTTGTAAAATACATTAAATGAATAGATACATATTGAGTATGATATTAAACTATAATTTTAAAAATTGGACCAGACTGACTAGTTGAACCATATAAAAATTTGCCATTATTTGAGACTTGAATCTAACATTTTATCAATTGATATAATGTGTGTGGTTAAATTAAGTTTATTTTATGGAAATACAATTCTAATTTTATGTTTAATGATTAGTTATACAATATTATTTTGAACATTATTTTTTGTGATTATTATATTAGAGGAATTGAACTATTAAAATTTTTTTATAGAATAAATCAGATTTTCAAAATTTTCTGTTGAATGAACTAAGCTTTTAGATTTTATTATTAATAAGACTTAAATATTTTTATTTTTTTTATTGAAGATACAAAACTAATTACATTGCTTTCAAAGCAAAATAAAACAAATAATCCTAATTGTATTTATTTGCAATCTTCAGTAATAAATAAACAAAAATATGGTTCAAAAAATTGAAACTATAATTCATTCAATAAAAAGGTTTAATAATTTAATCATTTCAATAGAAAAAAAAAAAATTAAGTTCCTTAAAAAAAACATGTGATTACTTTTATCACATTAGTTCCCCTAAGAATATCAAACAATTTATTCTGTTTATGTCTAAACATCTCATGGAGAAGTGTTTCTTGCAACTGCAGTAAGCCTTAAGGTTTCTTTGAGAATTCTTTAACACTTTTGAAAAAGCTATCACCTTCAAACTAATAAGCTAAATTGTTATAAACCATTTTTGCAATTGTTGTCTTACCAATTCCAGAAGTCCTAGATATATTGATCATCAAAGTGCCATTGACATTAGATTTATAAGTTAGAAGCTGACCAATCTCCTGCAAATGGGAATCTCTCCAAATAGGGTATGCAAAAGTTCTCTTTAGTTTAGAAAGACTTCTTTAACAATTTTTTGAATGAATTTAACTTTATCCTTGATAATTGTAAAATACATTGAGTAAATAAATATGATATAAAACCATTATTTTGAAAATCAGACTAAATTGATTGGTTGACCCACAAAAAGTCTTGTCATTAGAGAGACTTGGATCCAATATTTTATTCATTGATATAATTTGTGTAATAAAATTAAGTTTATTTTTATGTGATTATATATTCGATTATATATTTTTATGTGATTGGATCCAATATAGCTCACTTCATCTTATTACTATAACAAATTGTCTTCTATCAATATTTGTTTTCTGACATTTGTAAAAAAGCCTCTAAAATTTGGAAGAAGTAAAAAGAATTACAATTTATAATGACAGTTTTAATAATTTCCACTATAAGTTATGATTTAGTAGTATTTATAATAATTGTCATTATAATAACATTATATTTGCCAGTATAAAAATGGTTTAGTGGCCTTTACAGTAATTATCAGTATAATAATTTTATATTTGCCGATATAAAAATGTTTTAAGGGAATTTATTACAATTGCCTATGTATAAATATTATAATTGTGTTCAGGGTTTTAGGTTGACTTATTCCCACCAATTTAATGACATTTTAATAATTTTTTGGATAAGGATACTAAGATTATTAATATATGAAACTTTTGGTGCCATTTATTTTAATTGTCAATATTAAAATATTGCAATTACAGTTAAAGCTTTTAGGCTTACACTCCCACCAATTTTGCCATTCCCAAACAACTTAGTGGTATTTGTAATAATTGCTGGGTAAGGATATTATAATCATCATTGTAAAAGCCTTTTAGTGGCATTTGTTATAATTGCTTGCACAAAGATACTATAATTACCAATATAATTACCTTTTAGTAGCATTCATAAAAATGGTTGGCATAAAAATATTAAATTATTGTTAAAATGTTATAAGTTTACCTTCCAACCTATTTTTTAGTTCTTTTAATTTTTCATTTCGATCCCATTATTTTTTAACTAAAATATGTGTATATCCCACTAATTTTTTAGTGGTATAATTTTTTAGTAAAATATTTTTATCTCACATTAATTCTAATAAGAGTGAAAAGTCGATTCAATCCACCTTCAATTTTCCAAACCTCCAAAACTTATAAAGACTTACGAAACAATTAAGCATGAAACCGTCATACCTTTTTATTCTCAAAACACTAAGAAATAATTGTTTCAAGCATGAGTATTGTCAAAGAAATCAAAACTGTTCTAGTAACTTTCAAGCGTACAACTCAAAGAATCGGAACCATCTTAAGAACCAAAATGAAGCAAAATTTGACCAACATTGACCTATAGTTAACCAAAGGTATACTAACTTTTAACGATATTGACCAATATTGTTTGATGGTTGGAAGGAGTTGATCGACAACTCAGTATATGTTGATCAATAGTTGACTAACACTGCTTGATAATAGGCCGGCACATATGTTGTTCACTTACATAATGATATATTGGACAGTGAGGAAGGTGTATGTTAATGGCTAATTGCAAATCACACATACTATAAAAAATTTTACATTTAGTAAAATTACATGGTAACTATTTTTAAAGCAACAAGTTGCACGAAAAACCAAGCTAATACGTCAAATAGCCTTTGAATTGATAGACAGTTTCAATGATAAAAATTAGCGTCCAAATCTAAATGGTAAAGTCTAAATTTCTATTACTAAATGAACGAATAATAATTAAAATGAAATAAATAACACTCTTTTATAGTATTTAATGAACTTAATATGACTCTTAATAAAACTAGAATTTAACAAAACAAGAAAAGTCCTAATTCCTTTAAAATAGGAAACTCTAAAATTTGTGTAAAAGCTAAAACTACTTAAATAAGGTAAAATGGCATTTTTGGGCTGAAAAACATGCTTAATTAACTTGTCGCAAATTACCATGATGATGGGCTTAAAACAAGCTTCACATTGATGGATTATGAGCTTCATAACTCCTCTTGGATCAAAAGTTATGATTGTTTAAATTTTTTAGACTTAGTTAACATTTTCGGCAATTTGTTTAGAATTTTAACACTTGGTCCACTCTATGAACTCATTTGCTTCACATATAACATCAGTTTTACTCATAATGAAAAAGCTATTTATATAAACAACCTTTACTAACTTATCCATATTAACTAATTTGGTCACATGTAATTATATGTGTTTGTTTACTTTTTCTCTCATTTCAAAATTGACCAATCATATATTTTTATGTCAGTTAGTATAGATAAATTAATAAAAGTTGGTTGTATATATAGTATCACTCTTTTATAGAGAATGATTTCTCAAATGAAGAAATAGAAGTATTTGAGGTAGCAAAATAATATTTACACTTTGATAGGTTGGTCAACAAGAACAGGGCTGGAATAAGGGTTGTCTTGGTTACCCCTCTAGGTGAGTAAATGCCTCTAGCATAAAGACTAAATTTCTTAGTCATTAATAATATAGCTAAATATGATGCTTGTTTGTTAAGGTTAGAAAGTCTGGTGGTTGTGAGGGCTAATCATGTAGAGATATATGGTGACTTTATACTTATTTTTAATTAAAGAAGAAATGAATGGGTAGTAAAGGAGGAACAACTTTGGCATTATCTTGAACAACTCTTTAAGATGCTTCTTAACTTTAATATTGTTAAATTTAGACATATAGTTAGGGGAAAAAACTAATTAGCTAATGCCATAGCTTTTTAGCTTCCTTAACTTTGGCTTAGAATACCTTCCAGAAATTGATGATGTAACCTTTGGTGGTAACTTGAGCAAGGATACTTATGACAAGGTGGAAATTGTCATAATGGCTAAAGAAGATAATCCTAATTTGCCTTAGTTTATCAATATTAAACAGTATCTAGATATAAGAGGTTACTCATTTAGTTCTAGTATGACATGGCAAAGGCTTTAAGAAAGATGACGATGTAATACATCCTAGTAGATAGATAGTTATATAGGAGATCATCTGATATAATCTACCTATTTTGTGTCAATTCTAGCCAAGTACAACCGTGGATGGAAGAAATGCATACTAGGGTTTGTGGTTCACATATGAATAGTAAGTTTTTGGCAAAGAAAATTGTTCATTAGGAGTTTTTCTAATAAATAAGGGAAGGGGATTGTGCATGATTTGTGAAAAGGTGTCATCAGTGCCAAGTACATGCTAATTTAAACCACATTCCACCATTGGAGCTATTTAACATGACCATTTTTTAACCTTTCTCAATTTAAAGGATTGATATTATTGGGAATATTTCATCAACTGCTTCTAATGTCCATAAATACAATGTAGTAGCTATTGATTACTTCACCAAATAGGATGAGGCTCAATCCTTCAAAAAGATTGGTTCAAAATAGATGGTAAAGTTCATAAAATGTTAGATAATTAGTGGTATGAGATCCCCCAAGAAATGGTAACTGATAATAGGGTGTGGTTGAAGGGAATGGAAGACGACCTTTTTCAAGAATACATTATCAAACAACAAAATTCCTCACCTTATTGCCTATAGACTAATGGAGCAATAAAAATAGCCAACAAGAATATAAAGATAATACTAAGAAAAATGGTAAAAAACTTACTAAAATTGGACTGACAAATTGTATTTAGTGCTATGAGCATATCATACCACTACTAGAAGTTCTATGGGAGTATGCCGTATTCCCTAGTTTATGGGATAAAGTTGTGTTGCCTATATAGGTATAAATGAAGTCACTATGAATAGCTATAGAGTTTGAGATTCCAAAATCTAAGTAGGTAAGGAATCACTATCAGGAGTTAGACTTAATAGATGAGAAAAGGTTGATGACTAATTACTATACTCAAAGTTATAAAAAAAGATAGCTTTCAATAAGAATGTAGAGATTAGAAATTTGAAGAAAGGGGAATTGATACTTAAACAACTATGATATAATCAGTATGACCTAATAGGTAAGTTCGAACTAAATTAGAAGGGTTTTTACATGTTCAAGTAGATCTTATCTAATGGTATGACCTAACTAACAAATTTTGATGATAATGAGTTCATGGAGCTAGTCAAAATAGATCACTCTAAAATATTTTGTATGAAAGAATAGCTCGCTAGAGGGAAAACCCATAAAAGGCTCCTAAGGCAAAAGAGCAAGAGAGAAAAAAATAAAAAGAAAAAAAATCTTAAGGGTGAGAAAACTAGAAAAGGTAACTTATGAGTCAAGAGAATGTGAAATGGCAAATTTTGTCAAAGTAAGGAACTATCATGGAATGTGTCAATATTAGAAGAATAAGTGCTTGTGTTTGCTTCAATCTTGTTTGTATGCATTGAATCATTGATATTGTGTCTTCGAGATCATAAGGATTGTAATAAGTAGGATAGGAGATGCATTCACCATATCATTATTTTGTAATGTACCATAAGTGAAACTTTAATAAAAAATAATAAACCAAAGAAAAAAATGAAGAAAATGAAAGGAAAAAAAAACATAAACCCTAGTAAGTCAAAACCTAAAATGAAGACTCAGGTAAAAGTTAAGGGAACTTGCTAAGTTGAAAACGCATAGGGGCGACTTAGGAAAAAAAACATACACAAAACAAAGAGAGAAAATCATAAATTAAAATCAATCACTTATCATAAGTTGATGTCAGCTTAGCTTGATTTCTCAATTCAACATACTAAATCCCATAAGTATGCGCCTAAGGAGGGGAGAAGGATTTTCTCTAGGACTCATGTATTGCATTTGTAGTATGGCTCATATCATGCATGTTGGACATTTTGGAACTTATTGCAACTTTTTGTTGGTTTGTCTCTTTGGTCAATTATGTATTTGATTCACCCAGAGGGATAATCTATTGTCGTTCACCCAAATAGGTGATTTCATATTTGATTTTCCCTGAGGGACAATTTCATATATGATTCACTCAAAAGGGTAATTTCATTGTTGATTCACCCAAAAGAGCAATGCTATTTTTTTATTTGCTTGAATGGGCAATCTATTATTAGTTCACCAAAAAAAGTAATTTTGTTTTTATTTTGCTTGAAGAGACAATTCATATTTGATTCAATCGAAGAGGTAATACGTTGTTAATTCACCTAAAAGGATAATGCAATTTTTTTATTCACCTGAAGGATAATTCTTTATTGGTTTGCCCAAATAGGCAATGTTGTATTTAGTTTGCCCAAAGGCGTAATCTATTATTGGATCACCTAAAAGAGAAAATCATATTTGATTCACCCATAAAGGTAATACATTGTTAGTTCACCCAAAGGGGTAATGTTATTTTTTTAATTTGCTTGAAAAGGTAATTTGTTGTTAGTTTGCCTAAAGGGTAATTTTTATTTGATTCACCTGAAAAGGCAATTCATTGTTGCTTCACCTAAAAGGGCAATTTTGCATCACCTCCATCATCATCATTACCCAAAACACCATTTTAAACACCTTCCTTTAACACAAGCAAAGTTAAGATGACCATGGATAAACACCAAACCATTGATTCTTTAATGGTAAATGAGAATGAAAATATGATTAATGAGAAAAATGATTCTGAGGTAGGGATTGTAAAAGAGAGTTTAAAACTTACTTGGAAGTTGAAATGAATGACCGAAATTTGAGGGTAAATTATTCCTACCTTCGGGAGGATTATATGTTTTCAAGACCTACTCCACTTGTGAACAACATTTTTAATTATTTGAATGATGGCACAATTGTAATGGCAAGTCATAATCCTTTTAACCATTTGATTGATGAGAAAAAATTCTAAGACATAAAATGCTTGAGTTGAGTGAGATAATGTTCAAAAAAGATCAAGGGAGATCAACCCAAGTCCATGCCTACAATAAAGTTCAAGTTCTAGACAATGCAAGCTGCTTAGGATCTATGTCAAGAAACAACTCCTTTGCTCTTATAAATTTACAACCAAGAAATTCAAGGAGTTACAAAGCCATCCAAATTAGGCATGAAAGGGCCAAACACACTCATGAAAGCCATGATTTGGATAAGTAATCAAGAATACCAAAGATAGAAGCCATAAGAGCAATCAAGATAATTATGTGTGATTTTAAACAATGCAAGTAATTTGTGTCCAAGTTTTTCAATCCTAATGCATGACACCTCAAAGAAGCAAAGTTCATAAATGGTTTCTCAACAATTTCAAATGGAAGGGAAGAAACCATGTCAAGCAAAACAAGAGAGAAGAAGCAAGAAGAAGAAGGCATTAGAGAAACTACCTCTAGACATTTCGTGTTGACGGTTCATAAGCCTTTTTTCAAGGCTTTTCCAAACATGCCACATTGATCCAAGCTTCCCTAAGTCATTCTAATGAAGCCATTCAAGCCTTTATTGTCCATTAACATTATTTGGATATAGAAAACTTAAGTTCAAAGATAATTAATCAAATTGAAGATCAAGTACAAAGGCTTCCAAAATAAAAAAGACTTAGGTAAAGAGAAAGGAGCATGCATGCAAAATTAATTTCCCTTTGTACATGTTTAATTTTCATTATGTGTTGTATTTAGTTGTAGCCGAATTTAATTTCCTAGGACAACTTAGTCATTTCACTATATTTCTTATATGTGATTTGTAATATCATTTAAATGAACTGCGGTTTAATTATTTAACCATGGTTATATAAAGGCAACTCCCTTGTTGTAAAAAGCTAGCTTTTGATGAAGTGAAAAATTGAGAAATTTTTCTCTTTGTATTCCATATAGCTTTGTTGGCTCATATGAATATATCATTTCCTTTTTCTAATCCTTTTGTAAGATAAGGTTGGTAGTGGAAGAATTTAGATGTTGGAATTAGATTCAAGTGAGTGGAAAGTCTCCCTTAAACTTGGTTTCAACTTTAAGTTGGTGGAATCTTCCTTTAGGCTTGAGTTACATTTTCTTGTAATTTTATCCAAGTAAGTTCTTATATTTGTGTTGTGATTTGAACTCAATATTCCTACCTTTCTTTGTGTTGGTTGTGATGATTTTACAAATGAATATTGGAGTTTGAATGTGGCTTGGTATTGTGTTGGAGTTGTATGAAGTGAACTGTGAACTTAGTTGATTTTAGGGTGAATACTGTGCCAAAGTTGCATGCATTTGCATGACTTTTGGTGCTTGATCCTAGAATAGTTTTAAAGCATGAATGAGTGATTCATTTGTGAGATTAAAAGGGTCATGATTCATATTAGATATTCTCCTGATTGAGCAAAAGATTGCAAGTGAAATACAAGTTTATTAGATAATAAATAATGTCAGAAAAAACATAAGTTACTTTTTATTGATAATTGACAATTTATCTAACTATTTGTATGATCTATTATTTTAATGATATTTATGTGGAGTTAGAAATTTTATCATGTAAATATTAATATATCATCATATTTTTTATATTGGCCTTGTATTCTTCTTCAATTTTCACAAGTGATGATTTTTTTTTAATAATTGGCTTATATCCAATGTTACTAAATATTGAAAATAAAATAAAACAAATTAGATTAGAGAGAAAAACACTACTGCTCTAGTACGATAATTTATAAAAATTTGGTTTGCAATGTTAAGGAAATAGTGCACACATTAGTTTATAAACTGCAAGAAAAATTGTTTCTCAAATTATTTGTCAAACAATAATAACAATCAATTTTTTAGATTATTTGTTAAACAATTATAACAAAATTATGATTATATATCATCAGTTATTTATATTATCATAATTCAATAATTATAAATCATATATAACAAACACCGTGTATAAATAAACCAAATTTATATTAAAATATCTTAATTAATAAATGGCAAAATTAAATATTCCCACCCAAAGTTTGCTAAAAAGACAAAAGTTTATTTTTAACTTTTAAAAATTCAAATACTCATGTATTAGTTAAAATCAACAGTTAATTTTAAAGGTCAATGGTTAAAAATTAACAGTCAAAAGAGTATTTTCGTCTTTTTGATAATTTTTTTTAAAATAATAAAATAAATTTTATAAAAATATTAAAATATTATTTTAATATTATTTGGTGAAGGCAGAGAAGGTCAAATTTGACTGATATTTTTTTGATAGAGATAGTTAGATTTAATCGTCCCCCCTATCAATCGTAGTCGAGAACAATTGAAAATGGTAGACCTTGACTCCACCGGCTATTTCCAACTATAATTGATGGTAAAGACAACCAAATTTGATCGTCTCAGTCAAAAATAGAGGAGACCGATATGACCTCCTTCGCCAAACACGACGACCAGATCTGACTATCTCATGAACCAAGAGATCATTCGATTGATGGTGGTTGTTTTTTATTTATTTTTATTTTTTACTTTTAATTTTAATATATTTTTTAAAATTTTATATTTTTATTTAAATGTTAAATTATTTTTTAATATATTTATTTTTTTATAAAAATGTTATTTTAGTTATTTTGCTAGAAAATTTAGAAAAAATAAATGAAAAATAGTCAACAAATGAATATTTAGATTTTTTAAAGTTATAAAATAAAATTTTGTAGTTTCAACAAGTCTTGGATGGGTACAAGTCCTTTGGCCTTAGTGGATATATATATATACACACACACACATGCGCGCGCACATATGTGTGCGTGTGCGCGCGCGCGGAGTGATTAATATAAAGGGAGATTTGGGAGGTGGTCATTTTTTCAAAAGTATGGTTAGCGTACATAATCCCCCAAGATTTTGATACTTTTTATTTCAACTTAAAATATTAAAACCTGATTTTGTTAATCTTTCATTATAATAATTTTACAATAATAAGTGATCCATAAGACATTATCTATAAGTCACTTGATATTTGATTAAAAGTAATCTAACGAGAATGTATGTTCTTGTGCAAAATTATGAGACATCACGATTTTCTTTTATTAATTAACTTAATTAGTTTCATATATTTTGTTTTATTATTATTTCTTGTTCAGTACACTAAACAGTTAACAATTCTAGATAGCTTCGTTTCCTGTTACCTCTACCACTCCATTGGACTCATTTAATCTTCCTGATCAACAATCTTGCCATCTTCTTCCTCACCATCTTCACAATCCTCTTCCAACGGCTTATAGGTATAAGACCAAGCACATATTACGTAGTATACAAGATTCAAGACCTGGATACCACTGACAAGCCAATAGTAATATTCCAATCTTCCTCTATTCAGATTTCTATCAGGCAACCAATTGTGTTCGTTTCCTGTGTACTTGTGAACAAGTGAAACCACCAACGTTCCAATATAATTCCCAAATGATGTTGTTATCCAGTAAAGTGCTGCAGCCGTACTTCTCATGCTTTCTGGTGACTGATCGTAAAGAAATTCTAAGTGCCCCACAGACGTGAAGACTTCAGCAACTCCATGGAGGCAAAACTGCGGAACCAACCAAAAAACACTAATTGGGATGACGGCTTTTGGATCGTCTAATAAGTTATGTTTGGCTGCGACTTGTTTTCTTTTGATCTCTACAAGTGATGAAACAAGAGTGGCTAAGATGTTAACCGTGAAGCCAACGCCCATTCTTTGCAGGCAGGTGATGCCTGCAGGATTTTTAGTGAATCTACGAGCGAATGGAACAAATATTCGTTCGTATAAAACAAGTCCTAAGAGCATGGTTATAACGCTAAAGATCGATAAGCTAGCCGGTGGGAATTTGAAGGAGTGAGTTATGTGACAGTCCATTGTCCGAGCTTGTTGGATGGTGAAGCTGTGTTGATGTGATGAGGCTGTGACAAGCAAAATTCCTGCAGCCCAAATCGGTAACATTCTGATGATGGATTTTAGCTCTTCCACTCTATGGACAGTGGCTAGCCTCCACAGGTTTGGTGAACTTGTATTTGCTTCACCTTCTGTTACTATTGCAGCTCTATCAAAACACCTGAAGATAACATTAAATTTCAGTATGGAAGTGTTTAATTATATTTGAATTGATACAAAGTCAATTTGATTGTCTTAAGATCAAGCGGAAACATATGATAACAAATAGTTCCTCAACTTTGATATAGATTATTTTGCAAGTAGGACTCACCCCTTAATAATTGTACCTCAAGTAGCATAAATAAGTAGGACTCACCCTTAATAATTGCACTTCAAGTAGCATCAATGTTGAGTGACATATGTGTAATGTGTACCTAATATCTTAGTGACCTGACATACTATCAAAGACACATAGACAATTCACACCAAAAGCATGTAGATAACTTATGTTGTCTAGATGCATTTAGTTGCATAATGCAAATACACATATTCCCACCCCGATGTAGCAAGAAAGGATAAAATTCTCCGAGTCAGAAGATGTTCAAGTTATTTGATGATGACCATGTGTTCACCTCTAAACAATGTATTCAAAGTGTTGAAACAGACAATTAGATATAATCATCACCTTGCCTACCAAATTATGTATTATTCTAACAACATATTAAATGCAAAGTGAGTAAGCCAATCATACAACATATATCACATTAATTGAAAAGTAGTGGCACTACACCTAACCTCTTCCAACATGTAAATAGATTTTCTTAATCAAACACACATGCAAGCTTGAAGCCTCTAAGCACAATGTGCCCCTGGATAACAACATCTTTTCCCTACAAGTATGGAACCAAAAAGAAAGCATAATGTGTAGTACTTTTGGCTTTATTGAGAATTTCTTGTTATGTTCTTCTTGTGAAATCTTTTCACTCCAAAAAAATCATTATCTAAATTCTCTCCAAATGTCTATCGATAATCTATCAAAATAACTTTTTGTAATTGTTCTCATAAAACACATTGTAAAAATGAGTAATAATATTACAATGGACGTAAGTTTTACTTAGGCAACCAAACCATTTATAAAATTCTTTCTCCTTTGACTAATTTATTGCTTTTATTAGTCATATACGAACATTTTTAATTGCACTTGCATCATAACTCTTATATAATATCTCTGGATAGTTACTTTATCATGTACTATTCTTCCATTAGTAAATATCCCTAGATAGTTACATTTTTATGAGACATCCCAAAATGGAGCAATTAGACCTCACTCTAGTAACCGTATCTAGGAAGTTGTGTCCTTATAACCAAGTGCACATTATTTTTGTATTGAACAACCACCTGCTCTGCTAAGTGTTACGAAAAGCAAAAGCCTTAGGTAGATTAATTAAATGGGCTATAAATTAAGCTAATTTGAAAGTATTTCAAGTCATAAATAGTGATTACAGAGTAGGCTTGGCCAATTTTGTTTTAGAGTTTCTTACTACCCATATTAGAGCCTATCAGGCTAATAAGTAGCTTATAATACTAAAGCTCTCAAATGGAGAAAAGCTTAAAGATCTATCAACTTGAAATCTATATGTTGATAGTTTATCTAATGAAAATAGTGTCAGAGGAGGCATACTCTTAATTAGCGTTTATGCGTTGAAGGCACTTAGTTTTATGGTGCCTTAAGGTTCAAGTTTCAAGCTTTAAACAATGAGGCTAAGTATGAAGCACTCGTCATTGGATTGCAAGTAACTAAAGACCTACAAGTCAAGTTAATTAATATATTTAGTGATTCTAAACTAGTTATGCACTAGGTCATAGGTGAATTCCAAGAATGAGGAGAGAATATGATAACTTACATAGACAAGGTCAAGTAAGTTATCGCTTCTTTTGAGCATTACTCAATTAAATAAATGCACTAATACTAGAATGTATATACAAATTTTTTAAAATTAGTGCCCTAATTAATAAGATTTGAAATTCATTGGCACCATCCTTGTTCATTTCTTAGATAAACCTAACATTTTTGTTTTGACCTTAATTAAATTTCTAGTAGAGAAAACAGTGACATAGATGGACACCATAGTCACTAACACTTCTTAGAAACAAAGTGAAAGCCATGACTTTCTATACCAAATATGTTTGTTACATGCTAAACAATGACAAGTTATATAAGTGGGGTTATAATTTTCCATTGCTTTGTTATGTAAGACATGAGGAAATAAGTTATATCCTTAGAACGATCCATAAAGGTGTTAGGGTGTGTGCCCTTAAACTAATCACCATTATTGTAATTTGATATAATCATTATTTAAATTCATAAAAAATGGGATTTCTCTTTATTGTAAATCTTGTTTATATAGATAAATGTCATTTAAACGATTAAACCATGATGAGGGGTTCAGTGCATGACAATTGATTATAAGAACCATATGTTCACATGAGGTAATCGTTCTAAAAATATCTATAGTCATAATATTATTTTAACCAAAGGCATATGTACTATAGTTAGGACTATTATAGTATTGAAAGATTTTTTTGAAAGCTAGTGATAGATCTTACATGTTAAAACTATTTGTAAATAGTTTGATGTAACACATAAGTGCATATTATATAGACGTGTCCACTAGACTAACTCATCAAGAGGATTTTATATAGATAGTTGCTTTATTGTCTATGAAACATATTTTTTTAACAAATCAAGGTACATATGAATCTTCAACTTGAGGTCATTAGTCCATTTTATACATGGATCGATATAGTTTGACACTAGACCAATATAGTCCTTAATAAAAGGTTACTAAAAAGATGGTGATTTGTACAAAAGTTATAGTAGACTAACAAATGACTCATCACTTTTGAGCATGGAAGCAAATATTTCTAATAGGCTAATTAATGGATATCAATGACCATCTAAATATTTGGTAATAGTAAAATTAAGTTGTTACCTAATATAATATTATCCAGTCATTCATATGAATATCAGTTTATGATATCAATGACTCTTTAATAAAGGTGGTAATGGGTTATGTAGCATCCCAGGTTAGAAAAGCCCTTAGGGGTAGAGTTTTGGGGTTGAAATAGAATTCAGAGATAGTTTGGGAGTCTAGAAGAGTTCAGGGGTGAGTTGGTAGTTTTCCAGAGCTGTGTGGCCTTCGTATGATTCCTTTAGGGAGGTTTTAATCATGCGAAGCGCGGGAAATGGATTTTATCCATTTTCCCTTGGTGCACTCCCGTGCATCATCCCTGCACGCCCGTGTAGATGGGTAGAAAAGGAGAGAGACGGGAGAGTTATTGTATTTTCTCACCCATTTCAGCTTTTCCTTCTCTATTTCAGCAGTTCCCAGCCCTAGGCGAGAAGTTCAGCTTCCAACGGCTCCCAATCCAGCTAGAGATCAGAGAGATTAGCTTGAGTTTGAGTTTTCAGCAGCCATGTCAAGAGGTAAGTGTTTCTTACTTCTTCAGCGTGTTCCCAGCTTGTTTGATGTTGATTGGAAACGTGTGTTTCCATTCCTAGCATGTTGTGTGATGTTGGTATGTTTATATGCTGATGAGAATATGATTATATGATGATTTTCCACCCAATAGCATGCTGTTTTGCTTGTGTGTGTGTTTGTGAGTGAAAGCTTGGCTTTCCATGGTGGATTCAGTAGTTTTGGATGGATGCGGAAATTGAGGTGATTTGTTAGCTTGTTGAAGTGTCATATATGCATGTTTTAGTTTAATTTCAGTTTGAGTGTGATTTGGTTGGGTTTTCGGCATTTCTAGATGAAGTCTGTTGCTGTAAACCCATGTGCACAACCGTGTGTCCGCAGACGCACGCCTGTGTGCCTGTGTTCTTGCGAGCGCACGCTCGTGTGAGCGATGAGCACACGGCCTGGAAATACTGGGACACGACCGTGTGTCCGCTTTATGCATGAAATGGCCATCAGATTCCAGTAGCTTACACGGGCAGACACACGACCGGGGCATGGTCCCGTGTGTTTGGGCACACGCCCGTGTGCCTGTGTGCAGCACGACCATGTGTGCGAGTGCACGCCCGTGCGTTTGCTTTGCACGCCCGTGCTTCAGCCTTATTTTTCCAAAAATTACAGAAATTGACTTATAAAGACTTGGTAATCCATCCAGAAGCTTAATGATCATCAGATAATCCAGATTTCAGATAAGAAAATGCAGCATAAGCATTTATAGCATGACATATAGTCTGAAAGAGGATCTAGGGATCCGAATTCAGTAGATTTCAGTAATCAGGACCCAACGTATGGGTTTCAGTTTTGGGGTGAACTCGAGGGGGCATCTGTGGGACCCAACATTCTGACACCAGTCAGTCTGCTCAACATTTCAGTATTCAGCTTTCTAGCCAGTAGCTAGAATGTTCAGCCCACTTGGCCAGGATGTCGAATCCCTGTGTTCATCAGTCTGATCAGCACAACAAGTACCTTTGGGTACGTATAGAGATTCACATGCATGCATATTCAGTTGTCAGTATCATACCATATCATGACATTTATTTCAGAATATGATTAATAATGAGAAACAGTAATCCAGCAATCAGATTCAGCACCCACAAGCGCGTAGATGTATGATTAGGGCCGATCAGATATGTATGCCCTTGTTTGTGCTTACTTGGGTCAAGGGAAGTAAGGAATGCTTACTGGGTGATCTTTATCACTCATCCCTTTCCTTCTTCCTTCCTTTTCTCAGGTTTTGTTGCTGCTGGCGAGGAGTGGGTGGACTGAGGCTCCGAGAGAGGACCTACACACACCCTTTTCAGCATGTACATGTATTTTCTTTCAGTTTTGGACCGGTGAGGTCTTGTACAGAAATGTAAATGTAAACAGATGTACAGAACAGTTATATGTATACGAAAAGCCAGTTGGGCTCATTGTATATTTCATTTTCCGTTCAGCTTCTGCGTGCAATGTAATTTAATTCATCAGGATTTCCCTTTTTCGTAGGATTCCCGTCTCGGGTACCCAATTTCTAGTTTATTAAATAAAAGATCAGTTTCCTTCAGCAGCAGGGGTACTTGGGGCGGCGGGTCCTACAGGTTATGCTAAGCTAGGTCAGGCTAGACCTATCATACCTATTGGTTTGGTAGGGCCTAAACCTACCAATTAGCGAGCCTAGTGGTCTAAGTTATCCCACCAAAGGTAAAAGGCTTAAGGCACAACCCAGGGCCTTTCGGGCCATGTCTTCATGGGTTTTAGCAAGCTAGCCTATGTTTTTTGCAAGTCATAACCTGACACAACTTGTAATTTTGTGGGTTTTGCCTTTTGGGGGTTCAAACAATAAAAAAAGCCTAGGCCAAGCCATGGGCCAACTTGACCTTTAACTTATCTATTCCCTAAGGTAGACATTAAATATATGTCTTAGTTTCAAAGAAATATTATATGATAAAATGATAAAACTATACAAGTAACCGTGTTATTGATAGATTAGTAGTTAAATGCTAACAATCTATTACTCGAATGGTTATGATGTCTTACTATAAGTCAATTTTGTCTATATGTAAATAGGTTTTAAGTTAAAGCTTTTGTATGAATTTATGCATCACTAATTTATCATATAACTTATAAGTCATATACAAAAGAAGTTGATCAAACTTGAAAGCATGAAATTACCCAAGATGAATTTAGTTTGGTATCTAAATTGAAGATTTCAAGTCTCGTGAGGTGTTTGGACTTAAAATATATATTTTATATTTTAAGGACTCAATTGAAATAATCTTGATTGAATTAACCTATTTTTTGGATAATTATAGATTGTACATGATAATGATAAAGATCGGGTGCATGGTCGTGCATCAAGCATGTGAATTATCTCTTATATAAAAAGACATGATTTCATAACTTTAGAACTTTTTGCTTAACCTATATCACACACATTCATTCACCTAAGCACATTTATCATGCACAGACATTGTAATAGATTGTTTGCATATAATGAGCCTCTTTTCATTCGTTCTCTTTTTGGATACCAATACACAATCTTAGATTTAGATTGATAACATCATTTGGGTGACCTAGTAGCAACCTTAAAAGGTGAAAGAGCGTTCAAATGCTAGTATGGTTTCTTAAAACTTTCATTGGTTATTTTAATGTCATGTTTGCAATATGATGACTATAAATGAATCCAAAATTGAATATATACGGTTTTGCTTATGTTTAATGCATGTTAAAAATTTTAACATATGCTTTTGTTGTGCACTATAATTTATTACTTCATATATTTCTATAGAAGGAATATTTGGAAACCATTTTAGGGGTTATCTTTAGCCTATAAATTTATTCGCCAAGGATATTATTGGTCTACCATGTATGAGGACAAAATTAAATTTATGTAAATATGCAAGAAGCGCTAGAGATCTGATTACATCTTAAGGGCTTCTCCTTAAGAATTGACAATAATGTTAAGCTCTTAGTCTTTTGTGGTTTTGGGAATTGAACTCATTAGCACCTTATCTATAGGAAAATTAAGGGTAAAGTATGTAGTGATTTTCATTTACTACTTTACTAAATGGGTGGAATCTACATCATTGGTTACTATGACCACAAGAAAGCTTAAGCACTTTGTATAAAAGTTTATAAGTTTTTGCTATGGGTTTCCCTATTCAAGCATTTTCAACTATGATAAGAATTTCTATAGCATTGAGTTTAGGAAATTTTGCAACAATATGGGTATGTAAAAACTACTTGTCAGTCAATGGGCACAAGCTAATGAACAAATAAAACTTGTTAATAAGACTAGTGACCATACCTCAAACACTAAGCTCATCCACTTAAAAGGAGTTTCATTAAATAAGCTTTTAGAAGTCATATGGGCCTATAAAACAACAATAAGAATGCCCACAGAGGAAAGTCTTTTTTCACCCACTTATGGGTGTAGGGTTATGGTACTTTTTGATGATAGAATTGGATTTCTTTGTAGAGAAACTTTCAGTGAAGAAGTTAATGAAGCCCTTATGCCTATAATGCTTGACATTATTGAGGAACATCAAAGAATGATGTTACTTTGGATAAATTCTTATCAACAATAAGTAACCAAACACTTTAACTCCAAATTCAAAGGCATAAACTATGCTATAAAGGGACCTCATTAGAAGAAAAAACATATCCAAAACTTAAGTTTGAAACATTGAAGCATTAAGGACTAATTAGGAAGGTCCATGGATGATAGCTACAGTTTTACAATCAAGCAACTATCACCTTAAGTAGCTAGATATTTCTCCAATTTCTAATACCCCCAAGTATTTTCCACTACTTTAAGACTCAAATAGGTATAAACGCACATGGTAAAAACATATGAAAAATATTTGTAATATGTTAATGTAAAGTATAAATGTATATGTGTGTGTGTGTTGTATTCATATATATAGGAAACTAAGTGTATTTAATTTCAAATACTAAAATTCAAGAATAAAGCACAAGTGTAAAATTTAAGTTAGAGAAGAAATAGGATCTTTAACTTTAAAAGTAAGCATAACATCCACAATAGGGTAAAGAGCAAGAATTTTAAACTTTGTATCTTAAAGAGCAAGTGTATTCTACATAAGGTAAGGGGCAACTTTTTCTCCTTAACCTCGAGAATGATATCATCAATCATAATGACTCTATCATCACCACTAACCTCACCTTACAGTTGTTTGTACTTCTCAATGGCCTTAGTATAACTTTTTAGAAGAAATTAACAATCTATATTAAATTAAATAGACCATATAACATATACCATGTTTTCCACCTAGTATACCACTCTATTCACCAACTTTCTAAAGATACTAGCAAATCTTCCTTCTATCTCTTGAAGTCTTCCTTTTAGTTCTTATTTTTACTCCATTCTCCTTCTTGGGTAACTCTCTAGATATGACTTGTCCATGTCATCATCTTCTCTATAACTTCTCCTAAGACTTCACTAGCCTTCTTGTAAGATCTCTACTTCTGTTAAGCGTTTTATGCTATTGACCTTAATTGTGGTTGTGAGTTCAAGCTCCCTTTGTTTGTAATGACTATATGTCATTCTTGCATCCCACCGGCCCTTTATTCATCTTTACAAACTCGTTGTATTATTTCTTGCACTTTTTTACCTTTGTTTCCTATAATTTTTCATCTCTTCTAACTGTATTGCAAATTGGCAATGTCTCTCCACAATCTTCTTGTTATCTAATAGGTTAAAGAAAATGTCATCATAGAATATGGGGAGTATGCTTAAAAACTACAAAAGATGAAAAATTAAGGTAACTCACAAAAATCATCGTAGAGGAAAGAAAGAAAAAGTCGGGTAATTAACTAATCACCTATGTAGATAAGCTCATTAAAGTTTATAGGCAACCCAATTCCTAGAGCTTTACATTGCTTGGTTCTCAATTTCCTATTAGATAAGTAATAAAGGGGCAAACCTATCCAATCTCCATATATCAACCATAAATGCTACACCTCTAATGAGTGGAAAACTTTGGCATTTGGGTTGTTTGGCTAACCTTTAAAAGACATCCCTTCCCTTTGTCCATGGATGATAAAGAGCATTGTCTCCAATATTGGATCAAGTTAGAGAAGGCTTATAAGTATCATCAACTCGCTTTGTCGAAGAAGTGTTGATGTCTCTCATTAAATTAGATTTGGCCACCTTAACAAATGTCGAAGGCCGACCATGCCTTGCTTGTCTTTTGAACTCAAGAAGTCATATATCTAAATGAATTCGTCTTAGTTGTTGTGTAAGATTTTCTAAAAGAGATTATAAAAGTTGAATGCTAAAGTGTGAAAATATTAAGACCTAAAAGTCAGAGAACTAAGGGATTTTTTTTTTTTTTAAGATAACAACATGAAAGTGGGTATATTACTTTAAAAGAGAATTTATAGGCAAAGACTTCTGAGCAAAAGGAAATCTTCACTATCTAGATGGTCTTGTGTCAACAATCTAACAAATAGCTCTAAAAGTGTGATGATAGTCTTACAATAAAAAAGGGTGTAATGTACAAGTGTAAGCCCAAGTCATCCACATGTCATCCATCCATGCAGGAAAGAAATTAAAAAAAATTGAAGTCCTAATTGCACTCTAAAAATTAAGGGGATGTTGTTATATGAGTATGACTCACCTTTTGGTAATCTATTTAAATCATTCTTTGTAATTTTTCAAGAATACATTATTTAAAAAAATATATATTAACATTATAATGGGTAAAAAATTTGCCCAAACGACGGAATTACTTGAAAGATCTCCTTTTTTATGGTTTTTTTTTTTAGTCATACATGAACACTTCCATTACACTCTCATCATAAGATATTACATTTGTGATATTTCAAGGTCAACATAGCTTTTAGTAAATTTGATAAACCAAAATTAGTCGAAATCCTCAAAAGTAGGAGAGTTTTTAACAAAACGTCATACATATTTTGGACATAATTTCAAATTTTGTCCAGTTTTGACCATCCTAATTTTCTGATATTCTAGTATGTAATTCATTTTAGTCAATGCTTTCGTTAATTGAACAAGTAAAATCTTCTAAATCTAAATTTCATTTTCGGTACAAAACATGGGCAAGTCAGAGGCTTACTTGAACTGGTCAGTATGTAAAAGTGTTCCATTCACAGAAATGGCAGAATCAAGCTCCCGATTCCGGTACAAGAGCTTGGGATCTTCAGGTACTAAAGCTTTCCTCTTCTTCACAGCTGCAACTATCACTTGAGCCAATCTCGTGAAGGGGCTCCCTCCTGGTTCCAATTTTACATAAAGAGGTGATCCAAAAATAAAGGCTAGAATCGACAAACCCATGCCTATGGCTGGGATTCCGAAGCCCCAGCTCCAACTCACGTTGTCTTGTATATAAACAACAACAGTTAAGGCAGTGAGTGTAGCCATTCCCATGCAGAAATAGTACCAGTTGAAGAAGTTCCATTTTCGCGAGGAAACACTGGATTTTTTCATGTCAAACTGATCTGCGGCGAAGGTGACAACGCAAGGCCTTATGCCTCCTGACCCAAGAGAGGCGAGCAGGAGTGAGATGTAGAGGACCCATAGCTGTAATGTTGAGGCTTCCGTGCAGTTCTCTTGAGTTGGACATGGTGGAGGTCGCAGCGACGGGAGGATTGCTGAAATAGTGATACAAAGTAATCCCTGTCACAATAGATTTATTAGAGGCCTTAGTTACTAAGAATGTTACATTATAAACTAATACTTAAAAGGAGATTAATATGAACTACGTACCAAACAATAGATAATAGAGCCAACGATGATGGTCCAAAACCTGCCGGCAAAGGAGTCAGCGATGACAGCGCCGACGAGGGGAGTGAAGCTAGATGTTCCACCGAAGTTAGTGAGAGTGTTGGAGGCTTGTACTAGCGGCAAGTTTAGCACCTGGGTAAGATACGTTATCATGTTCGCGTGGAAACCACTTGATGCAAATCTGTCACATACTTCATTCGCTGAAAAAGTAACCAAAAACAACAATTAGTTACATGCTCTGACCAATTCATCGGTAATTTCTTGCAGGGTTCTCTTTTTAAAATTTTTTTTGTTGGACATGGAACAGAAGGATTCAAGTTATGAAATAAAAGGATTAAGTATGCCCACAACAAAGACTATAATAAGCTTTATGAATTCCGATCACTTTCTTAATTTGTCCACAATGTGGCAAACTAAGATGATGGTATCCATATTTTATTACTAATCTGGCACTATGGTTAGAGAAGAATTTGGAATATTACAAGAGTGAAACCGTTGCAAAACAAGTCTCATTTGCGTTTTCCAAGAGAGAAATTGAGAGCATCTTAATGCGACTCGTGAATACAAAAAAATATTATTAACATCGAAAGGGGTGAAAACTCACCAAGAATGAACGGCATTGTTTTGATTCCTCCAAGCTGCTTCTTCGTCCTTCCTCCATTCTGCTCTTTCTTCTCCTCATCCTGTTTTATCTTCGACATATTATCATGAGTCTCGTTATTATTATTGCCCAACTCCATTATCTCTGGTTTCAAGGCAATGGACTGAGGATTCAAGAAAGCTACACACACACATATGTTTAAGTGGGGGGTGGGAGGGGAGGAAGAGGGGGTGCTGGCGGGGTGAGATGAAATATTATAAGGGAGGCAGGGGTCCATGATTTGACTTCATTGTCATGTGATGCCGTGTCTTATGTCATAGTTTTTGACCCTTTTTCCGATATTATTAACACTGTCTTCATTGCAGTCAATTTGCTTGGGTGGTGCCCGCGGAGAGATTTAGAAGGCTAAATTAGAGATTACTCGAGCAGACGATATCATCTGAATATGATTTGTATTAAATAATAATAATAATTTTTATCAATAAAATTATACAACATAATCTACTGTTTGTATATATTAAAGAATGCAAAATAAAATATCCAATTTCACATCTCTAACCTGAATCAATAACCGAAAAGAAAATTTAGAATATTCGGATGAATTTGTTTGCAAACTCTTCACTATATCTCATGAAATAAACATTAATCATTTCAATATTAAATATTATTACAACTCTAAAGAATTATGGGTAATAAGTAGATGGTTGACTGACCTTTCGAGGTTAAACTAAGTGAATCTCACATGAGGGCACAATATATTACTAAAAGATACAATTTGTGCTGCCTACTGCGTTATCGGTAAGACCGACCAAATAACACGTCTAAAAAAAAAGGGAGAAATCTAGAGAAATCACAAGTCTAAAAAGACCATATCGTAACTGTCACAAAATCCATACTTTTGATCTTGGTGGGCAGGCTGATAATCACCTTCAGCCACAAATTGCACAGATGGAATTCTCATGTTCTCAATTGGGATGTGTGTGGTACGACACTACTCAGCTTGACTGTGTGAACATGAGAATCCCATTTTCTTATTGATTTTGCCAGGACACGAACTTGATAATGCAGTTTGTTTTGTCCTTTTCTCTTTTCTTCTTTTATTTTCAACTCCAGTTTCTGATCCCGTGATTCAGTCCCAGTATTTCTCAATATTCATTCTGTGAACGTGAACTGCTTTTTCTACCCATTCAGGACTTCAGCCTTCGGCAAGATTATTTTTTTTCCCTCTCTAAATTCAACGTCCACATCACGAGTAATTGTAACTATCCAATATAGAATACGCACCTCTAGTTTCAATATTATCTTCCACGTTTCTTTTTCCTCCATCAACATAGGTGAAAGATAAATTTTTAATTGTAAAATGGATAACAAATTATTTCGAGGGAGACGTTTGAATGCAATTCAAAAAGGTTGTCTGTATCAGACTAAATAACTAGTGCGGGTTCAAATTGTTAAGTTTGTTATTTCAGTGTTAAATTTTTTATTTTATTCCATGGACATTACTGGGTTATGATATTCATCCAAAGTTCATCTGATCAGTATAGTTAGTAATTCAAACAACTAATTAGTTAGATATTGATTAGACCAAAAAATAAAAGTAAGCCAAATATTAGTTAATCCAAAAGGTAAATGTAGATCTTATAAACCGAATATTGGTTAAACCAAAAGATAGAGATAGACTAAATAAACCGAATATTGTATAGGCAAAAAAAATAAACAAGGTATTGACTTGGATTGGAGTTCTTATCATTAAAAAAAAAAACAACACATTTATGCTTTGAGAAATATTTCGTGAATGGGTGGGATTAATGTAGCTTAAGTACGTGTTAAGAATCATAGAAAGGAGAATTGATTGTGAGAGAAAATTTGAATAATGCTATAAATTTTTAATATAATATGATAATATATAAGTTAATGATTATTCATCATAAGTTTCATTTCTGAACAAATTTTAGATTCTAAAGGTTATCATAGATTTAACTTAAGTGTCTTTTAATATTGAGTCATTGTTTATTGGTCTTCAAGTTTGTGATTTAAATTAAAGTTTGAGAAGCTCAATTAATTAACTTAATTAAGCTTTTGGATAAGACCTTAGGCTTAGTCCCCAAAGCCAAAATTATTAGAGCTAAGATTATAAAATGATTAAAGAAAAAAAAAAAAAAACAAACAAAAAGATAGAGAATTAATGAAGGAAGGAATGACGTATTCACTTACGTGAAGTAAACAAAAAATTAAAGAAAAGGTGGAGCTGTGATGAGAGTCAGACAAGTTCACAGTGATGTTGGTGACATTTTGATTTCATTTTTGTCCATATATCCATGTGCATACCGGTTGATCCAACGCGATAACTTAATTAAACGAGAAAATCCAAGAAAATTAGACAATGGATTAGTGAAAATTTGATAATGTGTACTTTTCTTCGAGTAAAATAGATCTATTAAAGTTAACATTTAATCATTTCAAAAGTTGTGGTAAAAGTTCTAATACTATATATACAAGTATTACTCTAATTATTGGTTATTAGGCCTTCGGTAGAAACACTACAATAAAAGGGGACACTAGTGGCATTCAGTTTTACCTTTAATGACATTTATAAATGCCGCAAAAACATTTACCAACATTTTGCCTTCCACCATTGAAGGATGCATTGATATAAATTTTATCGGCACTTAAATAAACGTCGGTAAAACACCAAATAAATGTCACTATAGATTGAATAATTGTCGACATTTTTCTAGGTATTTACCAACATTTTAAAGCATTTGTAAAAGTTGTTTCCGCCAACAAACCTTGTTTCCGCCACCGTGCGTTCGCAAATATCCACTAGTGATATGACTTTTAACGACATTTTTAAACTTATAGTGACATATTTTTTTTTACAGATATAGCGATGTTTGTCTGTGCTTATAGTGGTGTTTGTCTGGGCTTATAACGGCTTTTGTCTTGGCTCATAGTGGCATTTGTATGGGATTATAGCGACATTTTTTTTAGGCATTTTATAAAATAATTTTTTATTCCTTTATTTTTTTGTTCTCTATTATATATTTCTTGTATAAGCAATTTGATGTTTTTATAAATGGACTAGGGTAACAAAACAAAAATTCCAATAATTTTAATCCAATCATGCATTTGAAAATACATACTAAATTAATTTCAGAGTATATTGATAAAAACTTTCATACAATTAAAGTACTAACGTAATACAATTGAAGTACTAACATAAAACAAAAATATATAAAGTCGAAAGTTGATAGAAACCGTCAGGAAGCTTATTGGTTAACTTAAGTCAAAATTTTGACATTTTTATCTATAAAAAGAAATTAAGAATGTGAAAAAAAAAAAAAACACGAAACTTATATTCAACTTATGCCTTACAAGTTCAAGTACAATAATTTGAACCCACGTCAACATTCAATCGCATAGTAAAAATATTTTAAATACAAATTAGAAGAAGTGCATAAATATGTACTGACAATTGCATTTTCAAGGTTGTTATATTAATTCAACTACACATGTTTGAATACTTAACTCAAAATGACATTAGAATAGACAACATTCAACAATAATGTATTCATGTTAATATCCCTATCGAAAGCATCGTCTCCTAAATCAAGGCTATCTCTTGCCCTAATTGGCAAAGGAAAGAACCACTCTTTATCCTATTGGTCTTGGACAAACATAACTTGTTACGCTTGAGATGCAAATACAAAAGGCTCATTAAGTATATGATCGCTAGTGTGAATTAGGTGAAAAAAACTTATTAGTGTGAATCCTTGTATGTCTTGTTTTGTTCCTCTACCATAGGTAATGTCAACCCAGTCATATCTAAATAATACAATCTTAAATTCATCATAATAATTGAGCTCAATAATATCATCCAATGCACCATAGTAAGCCATATTGCCTAACACCAATCTTGAATCACTAGTGCTTGTATAACTTTGAGTTTTTGCGACTACTATTACTCCATAATTTTGCATATTCATATCTTTTTCATATTCTTTTGTCTGAAACCTATATCCATTATACATATCAAAAGTTTTAAACCTTTTTGCTATGTAGCTATGTAGATTAAACCTCGAGCAAGGACTCTGATTTCGAAACTCTGATGCTTATCACACTAATGTCCAAATCTATCATCTAAAATCAATATAAATAACTCAGTTGATATGTTTTACAATCACTATTCATAAAAATTTATAGATATCATTAATATTAAGCTTTATTTGCCTTTTCCTTAAACCATTCATGAAAAGATTCATTATGTAAGCGGTTAGCCTCATGTTAAGTTAGACATCATCGACGATAGTGAGAAACATGAAACCATGTCAGGATGATAAGATGATGAGATGAAAGTGATTTGTTTAAGCTTGCTTGTTTAGAAAGTATAATTTATACATATAAGCTTATATACATGAGTTTAAGTACTTAAAACATGATCTGATGAGTTTTAGTGTTATGGAGGTGAAGAACATGTGCATAATTAGTCTGTACATCATATATTGATGCTAAATGCCTTGGTTTTGGTTTAAAACAAGATTATGGGAGGTTTTTTAAGTTTTAACCCTATTTTTACTAAAATAGAGTAGGATGCCCGACTATGCATTGGCACATGACCGTGCCCTTGATAGGCATATGACCGTGCATCTATACTTCTAATTCACAATCATGTATGCTAAACATGCATGACTGGAGCTCTATATATGGTCATGAATATGTGGGGTAAGGTCATGTCTATACATATACAATCACTTTGTAAGCCTATACAACTCAGGGTAACAACCTTGTATAGTGTACAACCATACGTCCTAAAGGTCACAACCATGCACTTTGTAAAAGATTATAAAACATACTAAAACAAAAACTAAAGCTAACTAAAGTATGGGAATCTTAATAAGAAGCAAGCATAGTAAAATATCTCACATAATAAGCATTACAAAATCTGAATAAGAACTCTACACAAGCTTAAGAAATCTAATAAGTAAATATAGTAAGAATATTTCAATGCAAGAATCCTATAAGATAAAAATATAGAAGCCATCTCAACTTATACAAAACTTAACAAGTAAATCTAGTAATAAGATATCATGCATGATACCTATTTACATGATATGACATGCCAAAACAGTATTTTCAGAAATAAATCTACGAATCTATTTGCATATTTTTAAAGTAAAAAAAAATATGATGTTTTGAACATCATTTTAGATGTGGATACGAGAGAGCACCTATAAGTTTACGTGCTTATTAGAGAGGAAAACCAATGTTTGTTAAAGAAAAAATAGTTATTGACCAAACTCGTTGAGAGAATACTTATTATGTATTAATAAATTATCAATAAGATTAAACTTACATAGCCAAAGTGTCAAATCCCTGTATTCATTAGTTTAATCAGCAAAGTAGATATTTTTAGTTATAGTATTTTTAGATATATATATATATATATATATATTCAAGATCTTTATATCACAATTCTATTTTTAGAAAAAGTTTTTAGAAAGCTAGCCCAATGGTAAATTTATACTTTTAGCATGAACATGATTTCAGCATGACTCATATTATGTTATACATAGAATTTCATGATATAAAGCAAAGATCATATGACAAAGATAAGACAAACATAGAATATCCCACAATGAACAAATTAAACAGAACAAAGAAGTATAAAACCTAATAACTGCATGACAAGTCATAAATGTAGTATTAAATAGAAATCTACTTGTAGGTAGAGATAGAAAATACTTATTAAGTGATTTATCACTCATTCTCCAAAGTTTATTTTTTTTACAGGTCAGAGATAAGAAATAAGCTTTGGTTTCTACTTCAATTTCCTTTTGAGATAAAAAGTGTACTTAGCTACCTTTAATCCTTTCAAGGACAAATGCCTGACATAAGGACTTAAATTGAAAATTTGAGAAGTCAAATAGAAGTCTAGAAAAATAGGTTGCAAAGAATAAAATATCAAGTAGATGAGTTGAGTTCTCGATTTCCCTTTGTGCATGTCAACAATGATGCTCCTATAGATTTTCCAAATGAAGAATAAAATATCAAGTAGATGAATTGAGTTCTCGATTTCACTTTGTGCACGTCAACGGTGATGCTCCTATAAATTTTCCAAATGATTCATAATTTTTTACATGTATTTTGTTTTAAATTTTGTTAATCATTTTCCCTTTGAGGTACATTTAAAATAATTAGTATAACTTGAATTTTTTTGTGTTTTGATGATCTTGATAACATATTTGGTTAATAATAAATTTATATGATTGTTTAATGATATATGTTAAATGAATTGTTATTGAGGTACTGATATGTTGTTAAGTTGTTTGGTTGATTGTAAAGTTGAGGTTGGTTGCGAAGTTTGAAGTATGATGATTGCTTTGTACTTTAGAAGTGTTTTGCTATGTTTTGTTGTAATTTTGATAATGGGGAAAAAGTTAATAGAACAATTAAAATTCTGCCCATTTTCTTTAATGTCGAAAAGAAGGTGAATTATGATGATAAAATGTTAAAATGGTGTGTTCAAATGGTAAATGCAATAGGGAGAAATTACTGATGTGATAAAATGTATTAATCATATCAAAAAGGGAGAATGCTAAATTGTATCAATTTTATAAGTTAGGGGGAGTCAAAGTCATTTTGAAAGGAGAGTATTTAAATGAACTTTCAATAGATTTTTTTAAATATGTTAAGTATATGACTTTACGCATTTTAACATGTTTTTTTCATCAATCAAAAAGGGGTAGATAGTTGGACCCTTAGGTGTTTTGATGATTCGTTGTCTTTGGCATGATTGAATTCATCACCAAAGTAGGACTCAAAGTGTTTTAGGCTTTATAGAGCATATGTAAGACCATGAATGAATTATATGTGCCTTTACATATATATTTTGGTCTCATAGTTACTTTTTCATAACATTGTGTAGCATTCTCATTCATGATTTTATGTTTTAAAAGCTAAATTGTTATGTCATGTATGCTTATACATGATTGATGTATACCTGTGAAAGATCAATTATAATCCAGTCATGAAAAAAGTCTTTTCATGAATCTAAAGCATGTTCATGGTCAAAGAAAGTTATCAGAAGTCAAATTTTAATGACTAAGCATTATCATCATGTTAGAATGATTGATAAGGATATACCCAAGAAAACTTTCAAGATGAGATATAACCATTATAAGTTTGTAGTGATGTCATTTGTGTTGACTAATGCACTTATAGTGTTTATAAATCTGATAAACAAGGTATTCTAGGATTGCCTTGATCAATTTATAATGGTGTTTATAGATGATATCTTAGTTTACTCTAAGAATAAAGAGAATCATGAAAGTATCTAAGAGTTTCGTTATAGAGATTAAGAAACAGATAGTTGTATGCCAAGTTTTCTAAGAATGAATTGTGGCTAGGTAGTGTGACCTTTCTAGGGCATGTAGTATTGACTGAGGGTATTTTTGTTAATCCTAGTAAGGTAAAGGTAGTGTTAAGTTAACAGAGGTCAAGGACAAATAAAGAGGTGAGGAGTTTCTTTTAGTTGGTTATTATCTAAGATTTATTGAGGGATTCTCGAGTCTTATGAGATGTCTAACTGATTTACCTAGGAAAAAGGTTCTTTTTGTATGGACTGAAAAGTGTGAGACTCATTTTTAAGAGTTAAGTGGAGATTAACTAGTGCTTTGGTGTTAGCATTACCTAAGGAGAGAGTTGAGTATGATATTGATACTGATACATCTCATTAGAGGATTGATATTGATGCAACCTGGTAAGGTGATTATGTATGCTTCTAGACAGTTAAAATATTATGAGTTAAGGTATCTTATGTATGACTTAGAGTTAGTTGTTATAGTCTTTTCTTTGAAGATTTAGAGACATTATCTATATAGTGTGAGGTGTAATATCTATTTAGATCATAAGAGTTTGAAATAATTTTTTTTCTTGGAATGAGCTTAATATGATGTAACAGCCCGAGGTTAGATGGTCTTTTTAGGTCTTGAATCAGGGTTAGAAGAGAGATTTCTCAGCTAAAAATCTATTTCAGTGAGATAGAAGGGTAGAATGGTCTTTTTTTGGCTTTATATGCAGCTTGTGGAAGGAGCATGACCGTGCGTTTTTGGATACACGCTCGTGCGTCCCTTTCTCGTCATGTACACCCGTGCATGTTTGTCGCACGCCCGTGCATGCCTGCTGGTATATAAACCAATGTTTTTCCTCTGCCCATTTCAGTCAGCTTTTTCGTTTTCTTTTCTCTTCAGAAAACCCTAGCTTTTTGAGGGAGAGATTAGTCAGCTTTAGCAACCATTCTAGCCAAGATTCAGCCGAGGATAGAGAGATATAAGATCTTAGCAACTCCAGGTAAGTATTCCCTTAACTTTTTTTGGTTTCCTTGGGTTTGTGCTTCCATAGTTGGGTTATTTCAGTGATTGATGCATGCTTTCAGTTTAATAGCAGTGTATGTTGCATGCTTGTATGTTTAATTTGAAATGTGGTGAGTTTTGGGTTGAGTTTTGGTGTGATATTACGGATTTCAGCCATGGGTGTCGAAATAGGGCTGGATGCACGTCTATGTGTTCGTGCGCACATGCCCGTGCATTCTGGTTTTGGGCAAGGTCACGGTCGTGTATGTGAGGCATGTATGATCAGCTTTGAGAGAGGGTCACACCCGTGCGCCTAAGGGTCACGACCGTATATAAGTCAAGTGTGAGAATTTAGCTAGAATTTCCAAAACCTTGCACGGTTGGGCTACACAACCGGCTCATGGCCCGTGCATCTACATGCACGCCCGTGCGTCTGATAGTGCACGCCCGTACACCTAGCAGAAATAAGAAAAATAAGTAGAATTTCAATAACAAGAAAAGAAGAAAATAAAAGTAAAGAAAAAGAAAAATAAGATATTTTCCAGAATCACACTTTAATCTCATAATAGAACAAGAAACTCATCAACATACTAAAACAACGTAATCTAGTGATAGATTATGATTAGAAAATAGAAACAACAACAGAAACAGAAATAGAAAGAGGACAGAAACAGGAAAACAGTAACAAATATAGAATAGAAACAGTACAACAGTAAGATAAACAGTAATCAGAAAGAAAAGAGAGTTTATGAGATAACATGCATGAATAACATCATTCAGTATAACATGTTAAACATGTTTTCAGAAAAGGGATCAAGTGATCCATTTGTATCAATTTTCAGCATTTAGGGCTCGACATCCAGGTTAATTATTTAGGGTGAATTCGAGAGGGCATCTGTGGGTTTTTAGCTTTCTGACTTCGATCAGATTGGTTAGATTTCAGCTTACTGGTCCAAGGACTGGTATGGTAGGACATTTTAACTTACTGGCACTTCGCTGGTATGGTTTAGCCCACTTGGCCAGGATGTTGAATCTATGTATTCATCAGTTTGATCAGCATAGCAAGTATCTTCAGATACAGAGATTTCAGAAATAGTTTCATTCAATTTTTTAGTGTTTTGATCTTCAGATCCTAGCAACAATTTTCAGAAACATGTTTTCAGTAAACATGTCCAAGGGTAAATAGCATGATTTTAGCATACCATGATACATAGTACATGACATGGTAGAGCATACAGACAGTAAGACCAGAATCATGTAAGATAAGAAATAAAATAAAGATTAAGCTGCACGATATACGTCAGAAATAAAGAAATAAAAGAATTCAGCTAATCCTATCAGAATACAAGAATTAATAAGAAAAGCAAGAGGATTAGAAGAAGCTTTTAGGCTATCAGGAACTTAGTCAAGTCACCTAGATAGCAGTTAGTCAGCAGCGGCAGCTTAGTTTAAAGCTTACCCAAGGGTAGAGGTAGGAGATGTTACTGAGTGACTTGTCACTCATTCTTCTCAGTTTCCTTTCTTGCAGGTTGGTGTTTCGGGGAGCTGAGCTTAGAGCACGAGATAACTGGTGTGTGGGATATGGCTTGAGTAGGTTTTCACCCTAGTTTTTAGTTATATATGTATGTATCTATGTTTAGTTTCAGCAGATAGCATATTTGTGGCTCGCATGCTTTGGATTGCTCATGCATTTAGATTGTACAATATCTTTTATGTTTTCAGATATTATTATTATTTTATAAACATGAGATTTATTTCAAAATATTGTACAGTGGGTTCTAGTTTCCCATCACAGATGCTTAAACCAGCTTCCGCATATTTTTCAGTAAGCAGTCAGAGTAGTACCTACTGCTATATATTAGTGATTTATATAAAAGAAAAAAAAAATGGTCTACAGTAATATATAGCAGGCGGGGTACTACATATGAGACAGAAGAGATGATTGGAGTTAGTTAAGGACTATGATTATGTGATTAGGTACCATCTAGTTAAATTCAATATAGTTACTATTGCTTTGAGTATAAAGGTAGTTTTATCTAGGATTTCTATCTAAAGGGAGTTATGGCAAGAAATCAATAAAGAGCAGTTGAGTTTGTGACTACTAAATTCTGTAGATTATAATTGTATCGACATTACTAGATGATATTTGGGTTAGATAGTTGATTGATGAATAGATTTAAAAGATGGTCTAAAGGATCAAAGAAGTTTCAATGTCTAACTATGAGTTAAGAGATGGGATTTTGAGATTCAGAGGTAGTATGCTTGAATATGTTAGGTTAAGACATAAGATATTGGTTGAGGCTCATAGTACAGTGTATACTACATATCCAAGTAGTGTTAAGATGTACTAGAATCTCAAGAGGGATTTTTAGTTGTCTGATATGAAAAGAGATATCACAAAGTTTGTGGCTAAGTGTTTGACTTATTAGCAAGTTAAAGTAAAGCATCATAAACCTTCTAGTTTATTGTAGTCTTTGAGTGTGTTTGAGTGAAAATAAGAAAGTATTTTCATGGATTTCATAGCAAGTCTTCCTATAATGCAATATAAAAATACTGGTGTATATGTTATTATGGATAGACTAAGTAAGTTAGCTCATTTTTTACCAATCTGAGAGGGGCTGTTTATAGATTAGATAGACCAACTATATGCTAGGAAGATTGTGAGACTGCATAAGGTTCTGAGGGTTATTTTTCTGACAAAGATTCAAATTCTTGTTTACTTTCTAGGGTAGTTTGTAGAGACTTTTGAGCACTATATTATGCTTTAGTTCAATGTAATATCCTCAAACCGATGGATAGATTGAAAGGGTTAGTCAGATTCTATAAGATATGTTAAAGATTTGTTATATAGATTATCAGATAAGTTAGATTAAGTTGCTTCCTTTAATGGAGTGTGCCTATAATAATAGTTATCAATCAACCATTCAGATGACTCTATTTAAGGCTTTTTTTTGGTAAAAGGTATAGGTCTTCACTTCATTGGAATGAGATTGGTGAGAGAGACTCCTTAAAGGATGATTGATTAAATAATGGATAAGGTAGATCCAAGAT
The DNA here is from genome assembly GCA_026122585.1 of Anacardium occidentale. Taxonomy (NCBI): domain Eukaryota; kingdom Viridiplantae; phylum Streptophyta; class Magnoliopsida; order Sapindales; family Anacardiaceae; genus Anacardium; species Anacardium occidentale. The sequence continues at coordinate 281,357 of JAJEJH010000187.1, forward strand.
CAATAAAAAAGTTATACAGATAAGAGATGTAGGAAGATAGAGTTTCATTTGAGAGATAAGGTATTTTCAAAAGTTACTCCCTATAGATATATGTTGAGGTCTAGAAAGAAGGGTAAGTTAGCTTCTCACTTTATTAGTCTATTTGAGGTACTAGAGCAAGTTAGTGGTGTTTTCAACAGGTTAATCTTGCTTATATTTATCGGATCCTTAATGTCTTCCATGTGTTTTTTTTAGAAGGTATGTAAGAGATGAATTTTGTGTTCTAAAGGTTCAAGATTTGGAATTGGCTGAGGATTTGAGTTATTAGAAGAGGCTAGTTCAGATTTTGTTTGGATCATAGAGTTAAGACTTTGAGGAATGATGCGTTAAGGTTTAAACTCTAACTTCCAAGCAAGTATACTAGTTCAAAGGAATATGAAAAAGTATTCAGGGTTGTCATATCCACGGGATTTTATAAGCAAGTACTAAGATGACACCACTCCTAACTTTATCTAAACTACCAAATAAGTATCGGAATAAAGACTAACACTAAAATAAAAACAAAAGTAAGCAATTAATAATTTTGCCTAAGTAATCGGATGATAATATGCAAGACGATGTTAAGACTTCAGGTTCATTAATTTACTTATAGGTAGGTTTTTCACAACTAAAGGTATAATGTTATTTATGTGACAATGAAACTCCCTAAATTGATCAATATTATTTATCAAACAATATTAATCTTATTTTACTATTTAATAACCTAAATATCTCTATGTGGATTTAATTAGATGAAAATGCATTAAGTTCTATGGAATCCACTAGCTTTCAGCACAAGCCTATTATACCTATGACTATGCATGTATTATCTAATATATCTTTATATTTGATTAATTCACGGTTCGTATTCTCACTGCTTTTATATAATATCACCTCTCGTTCTCAATCACACAACAAAAATCCTATTAAAAATTAACTAAGTTGTCAATAGGCTTTAAGTTCAGATCACGAACTCATATAAAATAAAATTCTTATAAATCATAATCGAAAATGGTAAACATTCATGAATTAGCTAGCCCTAACCTTAGCAAAAATTATTTGATTCATCATTAGGTAAAAATAAACAATCAGATTCAAATAAGACATAACAAAGAATAAGAATGAAACCCGATAAATCGTTGAATCTTTTATTAAATTCTGAAGAAAAGTCGTCTTGCAATTACAATCTGATTGGCTTCTGATTAGGTCTTCAAAAAAAAAATTTAGAATCTTCAAAAAGTGCTTCTCAAAAGCTCTCTTAAGACGACTCTTGCCCTTTCCATAGAGTTACAATTTAATATACATACCTAGGATTAGGAAAGAGTTTCAAAAATATAAAAATCTTTACTAAAAGTCATTGTGCCATGGCATGATGCTACAGCATGGAGTTTCTACCTCAAATGCGAATTGGGCATGTCGTGGCGTGATGCTGTGATATATAGCTTTTGGATTTTTATCACATCTTGTGTTATAGTGTTGTGCTGTGGCATGGAACTTTTGGAATCTAAAATTTTGGTCATCAACAATTTTATCCTTGGATGCTTAGTTTCATTTGGCTTTTGAATCACCTCATTTAGATTTCAGAATCTTATGTACCAAGACGAGACCACTTTTAACTTTATCTAAACTACTGAATAAAGATCACAATTAAAACTAATACTAAAATAAAAACAAAAGCAAGCAATTAATAATTCTTTCTAAGAAATCGAATGATAATATGTATGATAATGTTGAGACTTTAGGTTCACTAATTCACTTCTAGGTAGGTTTTTTACGACTAAAGGTATAGTGTTATTTATGTGACAATATAATTCCCTAAATCGATTAATATTCTTTCTTAAATAATATTAATCCTATTTCATAATCTAATAACCTAAATATCTCTATGTAGGTTTAATTAGATGAAAATACATTAAGTTTTATGGAATCCACTAGCTTTCAGCAAAAACCTATTATGCCTATGACTATTACATGTATTATTCAATATATCTTTATATTCGATTAATTCATGATTCGTATTCTTACTGCTTTTATATAATATCACCCCTCGATCTCAATCACATAATATAACTCCTATTAAAAATTGGTCAAGTTTTCAATAGGCATTAAGTTCAGAACACAAACTCATATAAAATAACATTCTTGTAAATCATAAATGAAAATACTACACATTCATGAATAAGCTAGCCCTAGTCTTGGCAAAAATTATTTAGCTCATCATTAGGCAAAAATAAACAATCAGATTCAAATAAGACATATCAAAGAATAAGAATGAAATCTGATAAATTGTTGAATCTTTTATTGAATTCTGATAAAAGTCTTCTCGTAATTATAATCTAATTGGCTTTCAATTGAGTCTTCAAAATAAAATTTAGAATAAGTTCTTCAAAAATCTTTTAAAAGCTATCCTAAGATGGCTCTCCCCCTTTCCATAGAGTCAAAATTTAATATATATACTTAGGGTTCGAAAAGAGTTTCAAAAAAAAAAAACTCTGTTGAAAGTTAATATACCATGGCATGATACTATGGCATGGAGTTTCTACCTTAAATGCAAATTAGGCATGTCACGGCGTAATACTACGACATGAGCTTCTGGATTTTTGTTACATCTACTGTTGCGACACTACACTGTGGTATGGAACTTATAAAATCTGTAATTTTAGTCTTTAATAACTTGTAGCTCTAGATGTCTAGTTTTATTTAGCTTTTGAATCACCTTATTTGGACTTCAAAATCTCAAGTTATGATCATTTTAGTATTCAGTAGCCAAACACAAAATTTCATCGAGAAGACCTGAATTTATGGCAATGGTCAAGGGTCCAAACGAACTCAGATTTTTTTGCATAGTATTTTTTTGATAATCTTGAGATAAAACTTAGATGAAGACTACTTTTTCATTATAGAGCTCAAACATATTGAAAGGTCTTGTTTTCCTACTATGGCAAACAATGCTCTATTTCCCTTTCCAATGCTTTAGTTTCTTATTCTTCCTTGTCCTAAATTTGAACCATTGGCTAATCCTTCAAAAATTTCTTTTGGGCTTCATTTCCATTGAAATTACATCAAAATCAACATTTTTTGTAAAATCAAACATAAAAACTCATGATCCCAAAATATGCACATAATATGAGTAAAATGGTCAAATTACCCTCTAAAACTCTATAAATTGACCACGAAATTATACATGCACTTGACACTTATCAAGGAATAAAGAGATATGGTTAGTTAAGGTGTTATAAAGGAATCGAAGGTATAAAAAAACTATTTGGTATATAAAGTTTGAGTTTAGAAATAGAGTTTCAAATTTATTTAGTTAATTTCAGGGATGAAATTTTTATAAGAGGAGGAAAGTGTAACAACCCGAGATTTGTAGGACCCGCCACCACGCTTATCCCTGTTGCTGAATACCGAGGTGCTTTTATTAATAATCTAGAAATACAGGTACATGTGACAGAAATCTTACGGAAATAAAATTTCCTACTGCTGCTATACAATCTGAATACAAATGCGGAAGTTAAAAATGCATACAACTGAAAATGAAATGTACAATGAGCCCATATTGGCCTTTTCATATATATACAAACTGTTATGTACACTGTTTTACATCTGAGTACATTGAAACACTTACAAAATAACCCATCAGGTCCAAAACTGAAATATACATACTGAAATTGTGGTGTAGGCTCTCTCCCGCTAGCCTCGATCCACCCGTTCCTCGCTAACAGCAACCAAAACCTAAAAAGGAAGGAAGAAGGAGGGGGATGAGTGATAAAGATCACCCAGTAAGCATTCTTTACTTCCCTTGAAACCCAAGCAAGCAACATATAATCACAAACATACCTGGCCTTGGCCCTATTCATACATTTAGTCACTTGCTGGAATCTGAAACTGATTAATCTGATTATCTAAATCTCATTCATTTATTGATATCATTATTACTCATGTCATGATATGTATGTCATGTCATGCTAACTAAAATATCTGATGATGTATGCATCTGAAAATCTCTATATCTGTATGTACCTGAAGGTACCTGCTGTGCTGATCAGACTGGTGAACACAGAGATTCGGCATCCTGGTCATGTGGGCTGAACAGTCTAGTTGCTAGCTAGAAAGCTGAATATATTGTGCTGAACGATCTGACTGGTGTCAGAAGACTGAATCTGAAATACTGAACAATCTGACTAGTGTCAGAAAGTTGAATCCCACAGATGCCCCCTCGAGTTCACCTATACTCTTACCCATACATCGGGTTCTGAATACTGAATACTACTGAATTCAGATCCTGTGATCCTCTCTCATGCTACATGTCATGTTATGGTATGCATATGCAGCTTTATTATTTGAATCTCTGCTTATTTGATACTTATCTGAAGCATTTTAACCATTAAACTGATTTCTCATACTTAATTAAATCAATTTCATGCTTTTCTGAAAAATTCTACTGTTGCACGGGCGTGTGGGCAAGACACACAGGCGTGCATGACTCACACACGAACGTGCATGGCTAAGGCACACGGACGTATGCCTGGACGCACGGGGTCGTGCGTCGGTCGTGCTGCTGGTCGTGCATGCTACTGGAATTCTGGGTAATTTCTCTAAAAAAGCTTACACACGAGCGTGTCTCTCAGGACACACGGGCGTGTGTCTACAATTCTGGCCATGCACACAATGTGCACACGGATGTGTTCCTGAAATTACAAAGGACACACGGTCGTGCCATGCAAGCACACGGTCGTGTGTCTTGTTCTTCAACAAGAACACCTGTCTAGAAAATACGTAAATCACAACCAATTCTCATTCAATTCCAAATTCACTTCAAACACACATTCCCAGCATCTCAATAAACACATTTGAAGCATCCAATTCAACATGCATCAATTCACAAAGATTCGACCATGGAAGCTTAGCAATTCTCTCACTAAAACATACTCAAACATGCATACATGCTTCAAGGATGGCAAATCTAGCATCTCACACAACAAACATCATCATCTAAGCATGCACGAAGCTTATCACATGTCAAGCATCAAAATCCATCAAAGCAAGCTGGGAAAATACAAGGAGAAGTAAGCGAATACTTACCTCTCACCATTGTCGCTGTAAGCTTTTCTATCAAACTATTCTCTTGGCTCTCTCACCAGATTGGGAGCTACTTGTTGTGGAATTTCCTCTCTAAGGTTGGGAGGAACTACTGTTGAAATAAGAAAAGGAAAATGACTAAGGTGGGTGAGAAAATGACTAAATTTCTCTCGGCTCACTTTTATACATGCACTTGCACGGGCGTGCAAGGCAGGTGCATGGGCGTGCACATGGGAAAATGAAGATTATTCATTTTTCGCACATTCGCATGATCGAATCCTTTCGAAAGAAATCATACGAAAGCCACACAGGCTCTGGAAACTTACTAACTTACCCCTAAACTTTTTTGGACTCCCAATCTATTTTTGAATTTCATTTCTAACCTCAAAACTCTTCCCCTAAGGGTTTTTCTGAATCTAAGATGCTACAAGATTAAAACAACCATTTTAGGCTAACAATAGATAAGAAAAGTGAGTTTTTATGAGAAATTGATTTGAGAGTGTCTAGAGGTAGAATAATCATTTAGAGGTTTTATGTGGACGTACATATGTCACATTTGGAGGTTGCCACATGTACAGTGTAGAAAGGTATGGAACTTTGGAATTTATGTCATGTATGATCATGCATCTTATAGACACACGATTGTGTATGAGCCTAGTTTTGGCATAGCTATATAAAGTATCCTTAGTCGTTTTTCTTCAAACATTTTCACCCTAAATTTTCATCTTTATCCAAAAAAACCTTCTCTAAAGAGTTGAGAGAGAGAATCTAAGAGCTGAAAATTAAGCTAGGGAGAAAGTATAAGCTAAAGAGAGAATGAGTATCCACAAGCCTTGAGGTAAGTGCTTCTTAATTTTTTTCCCTTGTTTTTCTTGAGCATGTGATTCTTTGTTTTTGTGATGTGATAATGTTGAAACATGTCTTTATGATTAAGTAACATTGGAATATGATAAGTACTTATGATAATCAAAGATATAATGAAGTGATGTTGTTAAGAAACATGTTTAGGATGTATATGTTTTGGGCTGATGATTAAGGGTTTTTAATGCAAATAATAATGAAATTAATGTTAATGAATGAAGCTGCTATGTGTAAAGAGATTATTTTGATCATATATTACTGATTGAATAAAGTTGTTGGTGTTCAAGTAAAGTTATGCATGGATCCTTGGTTGTTAACCATATGATACTAGGTCATGATCGTGTGTAGTGCATAACTATGCAACCTTAAAGTGCATAACTATGTTGCATATAATTTATAAAATATTAATTAGAAATTAATTAATTTGATGAGTAACCTAAGTAAGTATCTAAGAAAGAAAATTATGAAAGATTTAGATAGAATTAAGAAGGAATAAATTATGAACTTAATAAAAGGGAAAACAAACAAAGAGCTCTCATACATGATAAGCATCATATGGTATGACATGCCAAAGTAAAGATTTGAAATGATTAAACGATTTACATGAGTAATTTTTTAGGGTGGATACAATGGGGCATATATAGGTTAGCACGTCCATTAGAAAGGGAACCAAAATCTACTAAGGAAGACATAGTTATAGATCAAGCTCATTAGAAAGAGTATTGCTTATGCATTAGTTGAACTCACATGATCTAAGTGTAAAACCTTTGTATTTATTAGTCTAATTAGCACAGAAGTTTTAAGAAAGGATTTTTATGTATGATTTATTAAAAAAGAAACAGTAAGACTAGTTTTAATGTGGAAATCTTTGGATCAACTATGTTATATTTTATGATGAGATCTTGGATCAAACATGAGACTTTAAAGAAAATGTTTTAAGAAAGCAAGTATTTAGGCTAAGTTTTGAGTCCTAGTATGTTTTACATCATAAAATAGATGAAATGAACGATTAAGAGAAAAGGTAATACAAAAGTAATAAGATAAGTAAAGATAATAAGACAAGAAATAAGAAGATAAGAAGTATGTTAAAACGTAAATGCTAACAGATATGAATATGTATGCTTTCTAGGTTAAGAAATGTTTACTGAATGACTCATTACTCATTCCCCAATTTCCTTTCCTCGTAGCTTATGTTTGTGCCACTAAGATGGGCTATGAGACGATTATGGATGAGATATTTTTAATCTAATTATCATCTATATAGATGTTATATAATATTATATTTTATTCATATGACATGTACAGGTTATATGTATATTTTGTATAGTATACTTTATAAGCATTTCGAATAGAATATTAAACAGTTTCATTTTATCTTCAAACATTACTATGAAATATATTTTCATTTTATAATGTTTTATGATTAAAACTTCAACAAAATATGTATATTTAAGTATGTTACGATATTATTATATATGTGTGTGTGTGTGTGTGTGTGTGTGTGTGTATGTATGTATGTATGTATGTATGTATGTACGTACGTACGTACATATGTATGTATGTATGTATTTTAAAAATGATTATTTTGAAAGTGGAAAAAAATAATGTATGTATAAGTAGTGTTACATTAAGCACATACTTTGAAGTATAAAAAAGACGAGTGGCCCTTACCGTTGGTAACGTATGGTTTTACTGAGTCTAACTCATGTAGTATCCTTAGCAAATTTTCTTTAGGACCTTATTGTGTATGGATGATCAAGTTGAATTCCCTTCTTTTGAGTACTATTTTCCTTACATGCCTATTACCATGTATGTCTTAAATCTATGCTACTTAATTTCAACAATCTTTCTTTGAATAGTCCTTTTCAAGGGAAAGCTTTTTAAAATATCAGTTTCAAACTATTGAAAGCGTGACTCAACATACTACTTAATGGTTATAGAAGGTAAAGACCCTTTATAATTCATTAAAGTCTAGGACGTAAGCTACTAAACCCCCCAATGGTTTAAGTAATATTAACCTCACTTAGGGCAATTTTGCATGACCTTTTAAACTTATCACTTTTGAAGGAATAATGAAGTAAATGAAAGAACAACAAGGTGAAATGTTGCATACACAGGATTCATGACATTACATGTACATGTGTCATGCATTCACGTTAACCACAATTTTGCTTCCAATCATTAGAAAATATGCATGTGCACTTTCTATTGTCATGTATCCATTTTAATACCTTGTTTTACAATCAAATATTGGATCATAGATCACTTATCACCTAGGTATGAGAATAAGAGAGGTTTCTTAGAGTTTTAATTACACATAACCTAGTCTTTAATCTTAAAGAATCAACAAGTTCAAAAGTTGTAACTGAAGGGTTGTCTTAATAAGCCAAGTTTGAAGAACAATTAAGGATAAAAGCTACAACAGAAAGCCTAAAAGAAGAGATGACTAAGAAGTTCTCTACCATGATCGATGTCAAAATGGAAACCTTAATAGAGCAAGTAGACCATATGATGACCAAAGATGAGGGAAAGAGAGAAATTGAAGAGATCTATGAAGCCAAGACTTTGAACCTAGATAAGATTGATGAGGGAGGATATGATTTTATAACCTGGAGGATTATATAAAGACTAAGAAGGATGAAGAGGCTACTCAAAGGAAGCTATTAGGAGAATGTTTGCAATAAGAGAGGGGAAATTTTACAAAATGATGAAACAACTACAAGAAACTGCAAGAAGGTAAAAAGCATCTTCTTCTTCTTTAGCCATATTTCAATCAGACTATACTGACATATTTGATGACAAAAAGCTTTCTTCGAGGTTTAATGCATAACTTGAACAAATTAGATGGGACTAGAGACCTAAAGGCCTATCTAAGGTAGTATGTTACTATCATGAAGAAAACTGAGCTTTCTAAGAGTCAAATTATAGCTCTTTTTCCTTCATCCTTGTAAAGGATGACTAGTACCGAATACTATAACCTCAGTAAAGCTAACTAGTTTGAGCTTGTTAAAAAAATTTTACAATAGTATTCCTACAATATCACCTTTAACATAATAATACATAATTTAGAGGCCACAAAGCAAAAAGGCAATAAGATGTTTGTCAAATTTTTGATGAGATGGAAGGACAAGGTTACTAAGATAGCCAACTTACCGACTGAAAAGGAACAAGTAAGGATAGTGATTAAAGAATATGCTACCTTCTTACTAACAAAACTTTGATTCTTTCTAATAGTGACCTTTAAACAACTTTATGACACTAGGGTCTAAATTATAGATGTCCATAATTTTAAGAGGAATTATTATAGCAAGGGTAATGTTGTCTTAATAAGTTCTGAGAGTTGTAGATGTTAAATCACATAAAGAAAGTTTTCTCGCCTCAACGTAGTTTTTTATAGGCTTTTCAACTTGTTAATAGAAAAAATGCTATTACAATCATTGGCACCAAGGCCACCCCTCAAATTTTAATACATTTATCTTTTATGAATTCTATTAATGTCAAGGCCATGATACTGATAATTGTCTATGACTTAAGCATGAGATCTAAGATTTCATAGATGGTAATAAGATAAGTGACCTTGAAAAGCACTTTAATGTAGGGCATAATCCCCTTTTGAAGCACGAGATTCCACCACCACCTAAGCTATATATTGTAAGACTAGAAGAGGTCAAAGAACAAATGAAAGCCATCAACATTTAGGCCAATATAGATGAAAATGGTCCAATTGATATATGAAGTGATAAAGACAAGGAAGAAGTCTCTCATGTCATTAGGAGTGGCCTCAATTATGGTAAAGAGAAAGAGTTGGATAAAAAAAAAAAAAAAAAAAAGAGAACAAAAAGGTCAAGGTCGTGATGGAGCCCAAGGAAGATGGCCATATAAAACAATTGAAGAGGACCTAGATGAGTGTCATTGTATAAGAGATGTTTATGCATTCTTAGAAAAATGATGTGGCAATGAAGGCAACATTAGAAGCCATGATCATGTCCACCTCACTAACTCTTAAAGAATTGATAAGTATTGTTACATTCGAGAAGGAGGGTAAGAACCATTCTAAAGCCCTTTATATTCAAGTTATCATAAGAGATTACAAATGCCCTTATATAATGGTGGATGATAGCTCTGCCATCAACATACATTCTTTAAAATCGTAATGTCATCAAGTTTAGAGGTTTTTGTTAGAATGAAAAAGATGAGGGCAAAGTCAAACTTAATTTAATTGTCTCACAATTTTAGCAAAATCTTTGCATTCTTGGCTAATTTTGCATACCTTTGAAAATATGGTAATTTTAATTAATAACTTTATTTTCTTACTCATGAAAACTAAAACAAATCTTAATTACCAATTAAGAGATTGTTCAACAAAAAGCAAATCTAAATTCATTAAAACCTCAAATTTGTGGTTAAAGGAGAAAAACTGCTCTTATAGTTTAACCTTCATGTATCCTCATCAACTGAGGTATGCTTGTTACTAAATCCTTATACATGATCAAAAGAAGAATTTATATTATTCACCTCCTTAAAAATTTTATTCAAAATCATGCAAACTATAAAGATATAGATAGAGTTTAAAGGAATTTTGCTATTTCTTTGATGAATAAAAGGTTACAGCATTATATAAAAATTACAACAACCTATAATAGGAAACATAATATTTATATTCATAAATTACATATTCTAGATTATCACTTCCAAATTCATATAACTTAACACTCCCCCTCAGGTTGGATCATATAGATGGATAAGTGTCTATTGCATATATAATTTTATGGTCAATTTATAGAGTTTTAAGGGTAATTTGACCATTTCACCTTTATCATGTGCATATTTCAGAATTATGGATTTTCATGTTTGGTTTCGTAGAAAATGTTAGTTTTGATATGAATTCAATGAAAATCAAGTCAAAAGGAAACTTATGAAGGACTAGTCAGTAGTTCGAATTTAGTCTAAGTAAGAATGAGCAATTGAAGCACAAAAAAAAAAAAAAAAAAAAAAGGAGAGTATTGTGCACCACACACACTAACAAATGAATAAAGAGCTAAAATAATAAGTAATGGAAAACACTATGTGGCAATTAGATATCTTAATTTATATTGTGAATAATATTGATAGGCGGATGATACATTCTTCAAATTGTATCCTAAATTTTATTGAGAAAATATTATAAATATCCCAAAAGTTTTTGAATTTCTTGTATAATCTCTTATCATGTCATTATTATTCCTAAAAGGTCAGTAGTTTACCAATTGTTTATTAACAGTTGTGCATTCCAAGATAAATGCAATAGAATAAGTAATTAAGTTCTTACTACTTGAGTTAATCCAACAAGTAATTTTTAACTATTACCTTATTTTGACTGAAAAAATTCAAAGACACTAATTTCTCTTTTAATTTGATTTATGAAGATAACAACTAATTTACATATTAAAAGGGAGGCAGTTCATAGATTGGAAGTGTAAATTGCAATAAATACAACATTCTATAACATGTAGTAAAGCATTTATTGGTTCTGAATAATAGTTCTCTTCCTTACTTTTTCAAATAGGTGACTTTTATTATTATTAATGTTATTGTTATTATTGTGTCTGTGGCATTTGTGGTAAATATGTACAGATTTTACACATTAACTTCTTGATTATTAACTTCATGAAGAAGATGAAGAAGAAGATGATGGTGATTATGGGAGGCGTGGCTAAGAGTTGAAATAAGGTTTAGTGCTAGATTCTATACTAATTACGTTAGTATGCAACCTAGTGTAGTTAGGTTACAAGATTGGAATATACGCTTAATAACAAGTACATTTTCTTTTAGATAAAACGATTACTATTGATGTAGGTAGCTTATCACTTGATACCTTCTCACTTGATATAAGTAGTGATGCACACTTTAAGTAATATATACTTTCAATAGATTCATTTCAATTAATGTTTTCATATATAATTAAACCATTCTAGCTAACTACTACTATTAAAAATAAGAACGTCTTAATGCAAGTAACACGTTGAATAAATTTTGAGACCAAAAAAAATGCTTCAATAAAATAAATTTACAAAAGTACTGTTTCAAGTTTATATCGACAAACTGAAGTTCTATAGTTTTTCAGTAAAAAGATCATTTTGATTGGGAGAATGACAATATAGTATTGAGATTTTACTTATTTTATGTGGAAAAGATATTCGAAGGCTACCGATGTAGGGTGAGCATTTTGGTGAAGCCTAATTTGGAGTAAGGGGGAGAGACAAATTATAGACAACTAATAATTCCAAACAACCAACCAAAAGACAGTGGAATTTAAGTGTCTTTTTCTTTATTTAGTATTTTATGTAAGTTAAAGTCACCCTTTTGTCTTAAACAAGAGACATAATGAATTTTATCATTACAAAAATAATTTCTTTTTTCAAATGAGGGAAGTGTGATAAGTAAGAAAAATATGTCCTTTATCCATCGTCACTTGTATTATTATCAGCTTGTACTTGAGAGTTAATCCATTTTAATTGGGTGCTAAGAAAACTGTTCATCAACCGAATGACAAAACTTAAATTTTGTCAACAATTATGTAGTCTTCAGAAGGGCTCCAAAAATAATGAGGTACACGTTAGATAAATTTCACTTTCTACGATATCATTTAATTATTTACTGTAATGAAAAAAGAGAAGATGAAAGAAGCCTTGGAAGGGGGCTCCAAGCGAATGTGTTAAGGGTATGAAATGTAAAGAAATGAAAGGAGGAGAGTGAAGATGTGTTTTAACTACTATAACCGTAATTTTGACAAAACCAGTACAGTTGCTATCAAGATTGACAGATTCTTCTAACTGCTTGTATATAAACAGAAACTGCATTTGTTCCTTAATTCAATAAAAAATTAAAAACAAACATCTATTGATGAAAACAGACAGTGCACAACCAAACAGTTATTTACCAAATTAAAAACAAACAAAATTGATGAAAAAATTAAAGCACTCTAATATATTGCAAACAAACAAGCCCTCCTAACGACTGGAATTTACTCATTTTACCAAATCAATTTCCTTTCATTAAAAAATTTACCAAAACAAATTGATAATACGAAAAGGGCTTGATAATTTAGCTGTGAACCTTGCCAAAATCTCCACCTTGATAAACCTTTTGAATATAGATGGTGGAGCCACTGAAAACTTTAGTAAAGGCATACCTTTAAAGACTAAAGATGAAATAGAAAATTGTCAATGACAAAAGAAAACCTTACATGACAGAAAATGTTTGTTACAGTTGTTGTTTGGCAGGAGAAAAACCAGCGGTGGGGCGGAAAAAAATGTTTAGGGCAGGAGGAGAGGAGACAAACGCGGGTTTATATAATTTACTTATAACGCGCTTTTTAGTAACTTTTACAGGCTTTTAAATAAACGTTGCTAATTTCCACCTACGCTAGCATTTGACACTAACATTTGTATAAAGCACCATTAAAAATTAGAAATAAAATGGCATTTATCATAAACGCTAACATAAATGCCAGTAAAAAACATAATGGTCTCTTTTAATTGCATTTGTGCAAACATCACTACATGTAGGTTCTATTGCAGTTTGTGCTTAAATATAATTTAACGTAAATTTTATCATCAATAAAAAATGAAGAGATTGTTAGACCCCTAAGTGTTTTGATGTGATAAAAAACTTAGTTATAATATATAACTTATCCTTGTATGAATTGATTCATGACAATGCAAAACAAAAGGTTTTATTTTTGCAAATTTGGCTAGACACATAACCGTGTATGTTTGGCAGCACAACTGTGTATGACTTAAATAAAGTGACATGTGAGTTATCAAGTTGTATAGGTATCTATGCAACAAATTGCTAAAACGCATGATTGTGCCGCTTTTGAGCACACAATCGTGTCTTATAAAAGAGAAGACACATTATCAATGTTCTCATACAAGTCTAATTGTGCAAAAGTTAAAAAGTCATCATTAGATGTACGCTCATGTAGAGATCACACACACCCTTTAAAAGAAGATTTTTGATCATGTGGCCTTTTGAAAATCTAAAGAATTGAATATATGAAGACACACAATTATATGTGTGAGGCACACGCCTATGTTGGGTTGGTGTGATATGGAAAAGTTGACTATTAGACTATAATTAATGTTAGGAGTATGACTTTGCACCAGAAACACACGACCATGTGATATTTATTCACATAGCTCTCATCCTATCTAAGATAACCAAGGGAAGTCAATTATGCTCTTGTAATTCATGACTCGAAGGTATCACAACAAATAAGAATGACAAAGGTAAATCCATGCAATGCTCATAGATGATGTCCAAGATTTTCATCTCCAATGCATGGCATTTCAAAGAGCTCCAGTTCATTAAATGGCTCCATAACAAGTTCAAAACTTAAGGTGGAAGCCCAACCAAGCTATTTGGAATGAAGGAGAAGCAAAGACAAAAGTAAAAACTTTTGCCTTTCTCACCCAACACTATAGCATAGTCGCACACATGCTCACGTACCTGTACGCTTGTGTGCTTACACATTCGTATGTTGGTACACCCACACACATACACCTACACACTATGAACTAAAACTACAATGCCTTGTTTCTACTTTGCTCAACCCATGCGCATTACAACACCTTGGAATTCACTCATAGAGAAACCACATGAAAAAAATATAAGTATGCATATCATAATAATTTAAGTAGTCTATATTTAAATTATACAATGTAATTAGTTTTAGGGGACTTATTCAATATGTATTTTAATCTTTTTCTTTTATTGGCAAATGTAACTTATAATATAGTTGTACGCAAACTGAAGTTTGGTCATTTAACTGTAGTTGTACCATGCCTATAAAAAGGCAAGAAAACTCATTTGTAAGGGTCTGTTTTTGAAATTAATGTTTGAAAAAAAAATCTTTGTTCTTTCTTTATTTCCATGATGCTTTGGTGGCTCATGTGAAATTTATCTTTCCTTTATCTAAGTCTTTGCAAGATAAGTTCGGTAGTGAAAGAACCATGGTGATGGAATCCTTCCTTTATTCTTGGTTCACCCTCAAATTAGTGGAGCAATTCTTCATGTTTGAGGTCTCATAATCTTACAAATATTTGTCAAGTTAAATTTTATTCAAGTTTGTGGCGAGTTCTTTTAGGCTTGATCTCCTCTTTCTTACAACATAGTACATATTGGTGTGCTAGATTTATGTTGGACTTGAAGTATTTTGAATCTAGGATGAATATAACATGGATTGTGAATGCAAATGCATGATTTTGGAACTTGTTTAGTACTAGAATTTTAAGGTGACACGTGCATTTTTCATTACCAAAAGCATAAGATTAGGGTTATGATTCT
Source organism: Anacardium occidentale (assembly GCA_026122585.1). NCBI lineage: Eukaryota > Viridiplantae > Streptophyta > Magnoliopsida > Sapindales > Anacardiaceae > Anacardium > Anacardium occidentale. The sequence continues at coordinate 296,645 of JAJEJH010000187.1, forward strand.
TGATCACTATGTGTTTACCCAGAATTTCTCTGATGCCTCTCAAATTAGTCCTAATGGCTATTCTATCCTAAAACCTATAAATTGAGACAAATTTGATGGAAGAGGAATTAGAGAATCATGTTTTAGAATTATATTCTTCTTATTCTCTTTTTTCCACTATTTCTCTCTTTAGATTTCAAACATATATGTTTGAGAGAAATCATCTTGTACTTAATTCTTGTATTAGCTTTTAAGAGGCAATCATTTTCTTGTATTTTCCTTCTCATACAAAAAGGTGTAATCCCTATGGAACTAATAGAAGGAAAAATCTCTTGCATCAAAATTATATAATGTGCAAATTTCCCTTTTACTAAAATCACTATATTTTTTAGGATTAAGGATAGTAGTTTTAAGTAAGATTGCTTGAAGTAATGGATGTAGGAGACTTGTGGATAAGCTCCAAACCACTATAAAATTGTTGAGCAAAACTCTTTCTCTTCCTTTAGTCTTTTATAATTGCTTTGTTCATTTTTTATATTTGGTTGAGTTAAGATGCTTGGACGATTACTTTTTATTTACTTGGTTTGTTTGATTGAGTTTGCATTGTGTTATCCTAAGTATAGAGTTGATTTTGGATAAAAAGTTTTCAAGTTTGAAAAAGTTATTACAAGTTCTATTCACCCCTTTCTGAGATTAGCCATTAAGCATATTGGGGTTTATAATTTAGTTCTCTCCTAAAACACTAGATTGGAGGCAGTATGAAGAGATTCTAATTGTCACAAAGTTATCTCATCTGTGATTTTTTTACAAATCTTAATTCTTGAATTAATTGCTTTAATCAAATAAGCTCATAGGTCGTTAAGGCCACTACCCAATATTCTACTACTAGACTAGATCATTGGAACTAACATAAGTAATGACAATACACCTAAATAGAAGTTTTTCTCAAATAAAATTTCATTCAATTTCTATATGTTTAGTCCTCTCATTGTAGGACCCGCCGCCACGAGTACCCCTGCCGTGCTGAAAACTGATGGGGGTCTTTTATTAATAACCTGAAAATTTGGGTACCCGCGACAGGAATCCTACGAAAATAAAATCACTGCCTGAAACTATACAATTTCACACACGCGGAAGCTTTTCTGAATATACATCATTAATATATACATATTGTTCTGTACAATGGGCCCATTAGTCTTTATCATATACATACATAGTGTTTCTGTACATCTAGATACATACAAAAGTACATATGACCACATATGTCCAAAACTGATATGAAACTGAGATCGAGGTGTGTGTGCGTGCCCTCTCCGTCAGCCTCGATCCAACCGCTCCTCGAACCCAGCACGAACACCTGCAAAACTGGAAGAAGGAGGGGGGATGAGTGATAAAGATCACCCAGTAAGGACTCCTTACTTCCCTCAATACCCAAGCAAGGATAAACAATCATATAAACAAACACATACCTGGGCCTCGGCCCTAATCATGCATCTATACGCTTGCTGGAATCTGAAAACTGCTCATCTGGATCTCATTCATTTATTAATATCATATGTATGCACGTCATGATGTGTATGTCATGTCATGCTAACTGAAAACTGGATGCATGCATCTGAATACCTCTTTGTACCCTCGGGTACCTACTGTGCTGATCAGACTGGGTAATACAGGGATTCGACATCCTGGCCATGTGAGTTAACCATTCTAACTATTAGCTAGAAAGTTGAATCTGAATACTGTACTGCTTCGATCTGACTGGTGTCAGAGAGCTGAAACTGAAATGCTGCTGAATCATCTGACTGGTGTCAGGAACTGAATCTGAAATGCTGCTGAGCGTTCTAACTGGTGTCAGAAGGCTGATTCCCACAGATGCCTCCTCGTATTCACCCTATACTCTTACCCGTACATCGGGTTCTGAATACTGCTGAATTCAGATCCCCTGATCCTCTCTGAAACTACATGTCATGTCATGATATGCACATGCAGTTTATTATCTGAATACGTGCTCATTAAATGCTTATCTGCCGCCAATTAGCCTTTATCTGAATTTCCCATGCTTAATTAAACAATGAATATCATTTTTCTGAAATTCTGCTGATGCACGGGCGTGCACCATGACGTACGGGACCGCGCGCTGGTCGTGCGCCTGGTCGTGCAAGCTACTGGAATTCACTATTCATTGTCACTGAAAATCCCTACGCAGGGCATGCGTATGCGGACACACGGGCGTGCATGTACATTTTCTGGCCGTGCACAGGTCGTGAACACGGGCATGCATCTGGAGAAACACAGGCTCACGGTCGTGCCATACTGGCGCACGGTCGTGCGTCTGGTTCTTCAACAAAGCACTGCTCGAAAAATGCACAAAACGGCCAACCAAAACACATCCAATTGCAATCACACTTCAAATATACATTCCCAGCACTTCAAACATCACCATTCAAGCTTCACATGCAACATGCATCATCAATCATGGAATCTACCATGGAAACATCTCATTTCTCTCTCTAAGGCCATACATACACACATGCATGCTTCAAGGGTGGAAATTTGTCATCCAAATCAACATGCAATGCCATATAATCATCTCAAACAATCATCCACATGCAAGGATTACATCCATGACATCAAGAAGCACAAAACATGTCGGGAAACTCAAGGAAAAGGTAAGAGAACACTTACCTCTAGTCATGCTTCGGGAAACTTCACAAATCTCTAATCTCTTGGCTCTCTAATCAGATTGGGAGCTTCTTGCAGCTGGATTCCCTCTCTAGGAACAGGAGGAGCTGAAATTGAAGAGAGAAAATGGCTAAAAGAAACTTGGGTGAGTAAAGAAAATGACATTTCTCTCGGCTCTCACTTAAATACCATGTCACGCACGGGCGTGCACCATGGATGCACGGGCGTGCACCAGGGAAAATAAGCATCACTTATTTTCAGCTCACTCGCCTACTCGAATCCTTCCAAAAGGATTCCAACGGAAGTCGCATGACTTCGAAAACTTACCAACTCACCCCTCAACACTAAACTCCAACTCTCTGTCTGGAGATAACCCTGGCAACTCCTCTGAAAATACATCTGAAAACTCCCTGATGACTGGCACCTCCTCGATACTCGGACCCACTGAACTGCTACACACAACATTAGCCAAGTATCCAATACAACCCTGTCTCAACAATCTGCTCGCCTGAATACTGGAGATCATCAGACTATCAACTCTGCCCTCACCAAACACAAACTGATCAGGGCCTATGTGGAATCTCACTTTCTTCCTTCCACAATCTATCTCTGCACTGTATCTACTCAGAAAATCCATCCCCAAAATCATATCAAAATCTGCTAACTCCAGTAGAATCAAATCAATCATCATGGACCTACCCATAATCTCTATCTCCTGATCTAGGAGAACTCTGTCACTCAACACAAATCCCCCATCTGGCATCTCCACGTGGATACTCCTATTGGCCACATTAGGGTCAACCCCTAATCTCTCAACCACACTCCAAGACACAAAACTGTGTGTGGCTCCACAGTCAACAAGTACAAATAAGGGAGTATCAAAATAAAGTAACTGACCGGTAACTGCATGGGGAATAGCCTCTGCCTGCTCCTGACGAACTGCATAGACTCTAGCTCTGCCTCCGCCAACTCCGGAAGGACCGGCACCTCCCTCAGGTGCTCTATCACCAGCTCTAGGAACATCAGCTCCACTTCTATCAGCTCTAACTCCGCCTCTGGGTGGACCACCTCGGCCTCTGAACTGATCGGCTCCACCTCTGCCCTGTCCAGCGCCTGCACCCGTACCCAATCTGGCTGGACACGCTGCCATCATGTGCCCTGGCTGATGGCACCAGTAACATACGATCTGACCTGCCATACACTCCCCTAAATGGCGCCTGCCACATCTGGTACACTGTGGTGGCTGGGATGTAACTCTCTGCCTCTGACTCTGGAAACCTCGGGCAGATCTCCTGGCTGACATTGGCCTCTTGCCCCTATCTCTGTCATCTGATCTCTGACCTCTCTCAGATACACCAATCATAACACCCATCTTCTGTAAAGCGGCCTCAGATCTGAGTGCTCTCCCCAAGGCATCACTGAATCTCTAGGGAGGCTTTGGACCTGTCATCACATCCTTGTAGATTGCAGGATGTAACCCATGAATAAATTTCTGAACTCGGCCCAACTCTGTCCCTGCCAAACTCGGGACGAATCTCGCTAATGCGTTGAACTTGGTAGCATATTCCTTCACTGAACTCGACCCCTGAGCCAAATCAATAAACTCCTGGGCCTTGGCATAAATTACCTCCAAACTCCTGTACTCTGCATCGAACAACTGTCTGAATCTTGCCCATGTCATCTGCCCCTCACTGATAGAAGTCTTGGCCAGACTCCACCAGACTTTGACATCACCCTTGAGAAGGAACACTGCATATCGAACCTTCTCTCTCTCTGATAAGGTGTAGAGGCCCATGACATTCTCCACTGCCTCAATCCACTCCTCTGCTATAGCTGGATCCCTGGATCCACTGAATTTAGCTGGCTGAAACGATGCTGGCAGATGATAAATCGGATGAAGTCTCTCTGAAGAACCAGTACCCACTGTATCTGAACTCATACCCTGACTGAAATCTGTATAACCTACCGGATACTGATACCTCTCTCTAACTGACTGAGGCTGTGACTGATACTGATACTGTCGCTGATACTATGGATACGACTGATGATGAGACTAGGAATGTCGTCTCTTCGGAATCTGATGACTCTCAAACTGAGGAGGAGTAACTCTGTCTGGCTCTGTAACATTACCCACTCCAGCCTGCTGGAGGCTCTCTCTGACTACATCCCCAATCATCTCTCTCAACTGCTCTGGTCTCATCGACACGTGGGAGGTACTCTGAGATCGTCGTCTATCACTAACACTCATAGGATGGGCGGGTGAACTACTGTCTGTCCCATCTAGACATCTAGGGATATACTCTTCTCTATCTATAGCATCACAACAAACCAGGGGTTAGAAACACATAACACAATCAATCTGGAAATCAATACCTAACTGTGCTGTGAGGAGGGTCTGGACGACGGCTGCGAAGGAGAGAAAAGCACCACACACTTACAACTTTGCTCTGATACCACCAAATGTAGGACCCGCCGCCACGAGTACCCCTGCCGTGCTGAAAACTGATGGGGGTCTTTTATTAATAACCTGAAAATTTGGATACCCGCGACGGGAATCCTACGAAAATAAAATCACTACCTGAAACTATACAATTTCACACACGCGGAAGCTTTTCTGAATATACATCATTAATATATACATACTGTTCTGTACAATGGGCCCATTAGTCTTTATCATATACATACATAGTGTTTCTGTACATTTGGATACATACAAAAGTACATATGACCACACAGGTCCAAAACTGATACGAAACTGAGATCGAGGTGTGTGTGCGTGCCCTTTCCGTCAGCCTCGATCCAACCGCTCCTCGAACCCAGCACGAACACCTGTAAAACTGGAAGAAGGAGGGGGGATGAGTGATAAAGATCACCCAGTAAGCGCTCCTTACTTCCCTCAATACCCAAGCAAGCACAAACAATCATATAAACAAACACATACCTGGGTCTCGGCCCTAATCATGCATCTATATGCTTGTTGGAATCTGAAAACTGCTCATCTGGATCTCATTCATTTATTAATATCATATGTATGCACGTCATGATGTGTATGTCATGTCATGCTAACTGAAAACTGGATGCATGCATCTGAATACCTCTCTGTACCCTCGGGTACCTGCTGTGCTGATCAGACTGGGTAATACAGGGATTCGACATCCTGGCCATGTGGGTTAACCATTCTAGCTACTGGCTAGAAAGCTGAATCTGAATACTGTACTGCTTCGATCTGACTGGTGTCAGAGAGCTAAAACTGAAATGCTACTGAATCATCTGACTGGTGTCAGGAACTGAATCTGAAATGCTGTTGAGCGTTCTAACTGGTGTCAGAAGGTTGATTCCCACAGATGCCCCCTCGTATTCACCTTATACTCTTACCCATACATCGGGTTCTGAATACTACTGAATTCGGATCCCCTGATCCTCTCTGAAACCACATGTCATGTCATGATATGCACATGCAGTTTATTATCTGAATACGTGCTCATTAAATGCTTATCTGCCGCCAATTAGCCTTTATATGAATTTCCCATGCTTAATTAAACAATTAATATCATTTTTCTGAAATTCTGTTGATGCACGGGCGTGCATGAAACGTGCACGGGCGTGCACCATGACGTACGGGACCGTGCGCTGGTCGTGCAAGCTACTGGAATTTACTATTTATTGTCACTGAAAATGCCTACGCACGGGCGTGCGTATGCGGACACACGGGCGTGCATGTATATTTTCTGGCCGTGCACAGGTCGTGAACACGGGCGTGCATCTGGAGAAACACAGGCTCACGGTCGTGCCATACTGGCGCACGGTCGTGCGTCTGGTTCTTCAACAAAGCACCGCTCGAAAAATGCACAAAACGGCCAACCAAAACACATCCAATTGCAATCACACTTCAAATATACATTCCCAGCACTTCAAACATCACCATTCAAGCTTCACATGTAACATGCATCATCAATCATGGAATCTACCATGGAAACATCTCATTTCTCTCTCTAAGGCCATACATACACACATGCATGCTTCAAGGGTGGAAATTTGTCATCCAAATCAACATGCAAGGCCATATAATCATCTCAAACAATCATCCACATGCAAGGAACACATCCATGACATCAAGAAGCACAAAACATGTCGGGAAACTCAAGGAAAAGGTAAGAGAACACTTACCTCTAGCCATGCTTCGGGAAACTTCACAAATCTCTAATCTCTTGGCTCTCTAATCGGATTGGGAGCTTCTTGCAGCTGGATTCCCTCTCTAGGAACAGGAGGAGCTGAAATTGAAGAGAGAAAATGGCTAAAAGAAACTTAGGTGAGTAAAGAAAATGACATTTCTCTCGGCTCTCACTTAAATACCATGTCACGCATGGGCGTGCACCAGGGAAAATAAGCATCACTTATTTCCCGCTCGCTCGCCTACTCGAATCCTTTCGAAAGGATTCCAACGGAAGTCGCATGACTTCGAAAACTTACCAACTCACCCCTGAACTTATCCAGACTCCCAATCTCTCTCTGAATCTCAATTCTAACCCCGAAACTCTAACCGAAAAGGCTTTCGGAATCTAGGATGCTACACTCATAAACACTAGATTTGAGGCAATATAAAGAGTAGTCTAATTGTCATATAGTAATCTCATTTGTGATATTTTTGCAAATTTTAATTTTTTAATGAATTGCTTTAACTAGATAGGCTTACAAGTCACTAAGGTCATTAATTGATAGTATACTTTTGCATTGGATCGAGCAATAACTACTTGTTTCTTACTTTTTCAAGACAAAAGGTTTCTTCTAATAAGAACACAAAAACCTAAGATAAACCTTCTATTAGATGGCACACCTACCTAATCAGCATTAGAGTATCTAATGATTTATGTATGACTTTGATTCTTATATAACAAACTTTTTCTTGTAACACCTTTAATGTATCTTAACATTTAGACCACAACATCCTAATGGCTCTCACATAAAGATTGTAGAAATTGACTAACCACACTAATAGAGAAAAAAATATCAAATCGAGTGATAATCAGGTAATTAAGACTAATCTCTGTATCTTCTAGGATTAGCAAAAGGCTCCCCTTTCTAGGTAAAAGTTTTGAGTTGGGATCCATAGGAAAAGTCTATATGTCTATCATCTAACATTATTGTTTCTTCCAATATATTCAATGCACACTTTTTTTTAGATATAACAATGTTGAAATTGGATTGAGCCATTTTTATACTAAAGAGTTATTTTAGTAGCCCTAAGTCTTTGATCAAGTGTTTTTTTAACTGCCCAATACCTTCTTGATTACTCTGTGTAATGACAATGTTGTTAACATAGACAGTAAGATAGATATATTTCCTTGATGACATATGTTTATACAATACTGAATTATCTAACTTACACCGAACCATGCCAAACTCTTAAATAGCAATTATAAAGTGGTCAAACCTGACACAAAACGATTGTTTTAAACCATTTAAAGAGTGACAGAGCTTACACACTAAGGAAGACTTCTCTTGAGCAACAAAGTTAGACGATTGCTTTATATAGATTTCCTCTTGAAATTCACCATGAAGAAATTCATTCTTGATGTCCACTTGGTACAGAGGGCATTAGCAGATAGCAGTCATTGATAAGAATTATTAGATAGAGGACATTTTGGTCACAAAGGAAAAAGTGTCATAATAGTCCAACCCATAAGTTTATGTATAGCCTTGGCCACTAATCCTGCCTTCAGTTGATCAACCTGACCATTCGAACAAACTTTAACTTTATAAATCCAACAACCAATAGTTAAATGTTTTGGAGGTAACAAAACCAATTCCTAATTATCATTGTTGTGAAAAACAGCCACCTCTTCAACCATATTTTTGCCTTACTCGGGATTAAAAAAAACCTCATGAACAGTTTTAAGAAGAAAGACGGAAGAAATAGAGGATGCAAAAGCAAAAAAGGATGAAGACAAACAATAGTAACTAAGAAATGACACAACCATGACTAGACTAAGGATATCTTCCTTGATGTGTAAGCTTCTGATAAAGAATAAGTCTTCTAGTGAAATTAAATGACTTCATGTGAGAAAAAGAAATTTTCGACTACTGAAGATGCCTTTGGCGACACATCTAGTAATGACTGATAACGAGTTGTTGGGACAGTAATCACTGATATTGATTGAAAGATCATCGGTGATGTTTTCTAAGACAAAAATTTTTGATCGACAACTAAAGATGTCTTTGACAATGTGTCGACAATGGGTGATAATAAGCTACTAAGATAGTGAGCATTGGTGTTGTCTAAGAAGATTGTCGATAGCGATGATGTTTCACAACCTTTAGAAAAAGAGATCAACAACGGACACACTTAAGGATTTAAATGATGCATATGGGCGCATGACATAAGTTCCAATGATGAGGCTATAGGGTTTTGTCAATCAGGTGATGTCAACCACAAAAATGGGATTACAATCACTGGAAAAAGAAAGAAAGTCGATGACTAAAGATACAACTACTTCCCCAAAAAAACAAAAGAAGAAATCAAAAGTTGATCCATGTGAAGATGTAGACAAAGGTTAAAGGAAGTTTTTTATTTCTCTAATGATTAAAAGTAAGGGTGTTCATGATTTGGTTTGGTTGGCTTAGAGCAAATGTATTTAACCAAACCAATAAAATTTGTTTTTAAATACTTCAACTCTGAACCAAGTAACACTGTAAAATATCCAAATTGATACTATTTAAATTTGGTTTGGATAGTCAATTTGATTGGTTTGACAAAATAAAAAATAAATAACTAAATAAATAGAAAAATCATAAAATTTCAAAAAAATATTATAATAATATAATATAACAACAATAAAATTATAATGAAAAAAATTATTAAGAATTAAAATATGAAAAATTGAAAAAAGAAAAAGAATATTAAGAGTCAATAAAAAGAAAAGCATTTAAAGAGTCTAATAGTTGGAGAGTCGATACTTAAAGTTTTAAAGAATTTGTAATTTAAAAAAATTAATAACAAACTATATATTTTTTAAAAAAACATAATTTTATTATATTTATCGGTTTGGTTCGATTTTATTAAATTTTATTTTGTAAAACCAAAATCAAGCCGAATATTCGGTTTATAAAAATTTTAAAACCGTAATCATCTATGAAATAATTCAAACCGAATATTCGATTAGTTTAGTTAATTTATGTGCAATCCTAATTAAAATGTTATGACATTATATAAAAACTACAACAACCTATGATGGAAACATAATATTTACATTCCTAATTTACACATTCTATGATCTCTTTCTAATTTGTATAACTCAACAGAGAGCTCTTGACCTGATATTTCAACATAGATCTTTACTAAATTTTGTCCACTAAAACATTTTAGAGAGGAAGGTCCGAGGAGACAGAAGAAATATAACAGCCAAAAGTAAACCATAAGAGAGGCCAATGTCATCACTCAAGGGGGTCGATTTCATGTTAAACAAAAAATCAAGAAAGGTGATGAATACAATCACTAAAAAAAGAATAATCCTTTTTGTGAAAGTAAAACTGAAGTGGAGTTGAAGAATTACTCTGTTTAAGCTCCTGGCTTTCCTTGTGGATTCGATAACCATATTAGTTGCAAACTCATCTACTGTTCTGCTGAAAACATAAAACATTAGCTGCTATTCATATAGGATAATGCAATAGATATCCTTAACATGTAGAAAAATGATGAACCTTCCACTTGTTTGTTTATAGTTATTATTGTTGCTGGGACTTGAAGTCAGCCCGCCGAAGCAGCTATTGGAGCTGGGTTTTAAAATTAACTCTTGGGAAATCTGACACTCAAAACCAGCAAGAACTGATGCATTAAACATATTTCCTATTTCTGAAGAAGAAAAAGATGCAGCAAAGCAAACTTAATTGAGAAAGGTATGAGGAGGGAAACCTAATTTGATGAACATTTCTCTCCCATAACTCTATGTAAGGATCAAATGATCACTATACGTAAATACTGATCAAGCTTTTGGAGGAAAAGTACCAAATGAAGATCTTTCACATCAATATGGAATAAGAAAATAACAGTAAAACATTCCTACAGATATACTTGACCAAAGCATTAGGGTTCAAGTAGTACAACTCAAATTTTAAGCACATACGTGCCACTGCAGCTGCAGCAATGCAGGATGTATTCTAGAACAGATATGGCAAAGCATCACAAGCAAGAAAGATACCAATACTAGCAGAATTTGCAGTTGAGTTTTGCGTGGACAAATGCAAAATTGCGATACAAAATCCAGGTGCACTTCACCAAATTAAAATAAGTGAGAAAAGAATAATCAGTTGAAATGAAGTGAAGCAGAAAGGAAGCTTAGAGACAAGTAACAGCAAGTAATATGATACCAAAAATGTTATCTAGAAGTATTCACATTAACCTTTATAAGGGTACGTTTGGTACAGTTTTGTTGAATAGAGCTATCAAATAGATAAGAACAAAATTATGTAAAAAAATAACTACTATATCTAAAGCAGACTTTGCAGTCATGCTCAGTTGAAATCCTTCAACCTTTTCTTCAGCATGTCCATAGATTTCTTTCGAGAACTTTGCTTCACATGTCTGCTTGATAGACTTCCAAAAATCCCATCTGCAGAATCCTTGAACTTTTCACAGATGCTCGCCACTTTCTTATAATCCAAAGCACTGTAGTTCTCCTCCCTTATCACAGGATTCATGAAATTCTCTGGCTGACTGCTCAACAAAAGGTTTATCAATTGTCGTACTTCTATCAAACATCTTCTGAAACTTTCCTTATATATCTCACTCAAACCAGTGCTATGAAACCTGTCATCAGAAAAACTCTCTAGCATCTTTAAGTCATTGTTGAAAGCTATGACAGCATTAGCATTAAACCTCTTGACATTATCACTAAGAAATGCTGCTACAATGGAATTGGAAATATGCTCAAGTGCCCCACTCCCAAATTTATACAAAGCATCCAAAGGTAAAATTTGCTGAGCTGTTGACATAATTGCATCAAGGTATACTATTACCTCTTTCATATACTCATTCCCACTCTCGGATGTCTCCTCTGGAGTCCAATTGATATTTTGAGTAAGCTGCATAAACTCATCTAACTTGGTGTTTACCAAACTCAGTAGAGCAATATGTGCAGCATCTCTAGAAGTCTTCAAGACTACCTTGGCCGTCAAAGTAGCTTGAGGCCCTTCAACTGATCGGACTGGGATCCCACACAGTTGGGCTGCATGTCGGACAAAAAAATCACAAGCTCTTTCAAGAAAAGCTATGTTTGCTAAAATCTGCATGGCTTGTGATACACCAATTGCACTACCATAAATTGTATTAAGCATGACTTTGTTCAAAACATCAATCAAGAGTTTGTCCAAATACTTTCTCAAGACATCATAATAATTAGTATGCGTTCCATAAGACAAAAAATCAACAGAGCCTTTGATAAATGACCTGACAATGCGGCAGGCATCAGGCACCATTGAGGAGAATGGCGCAGTATATGGGAAAGCTGGCATTATATCTGAGGTCTGGAGATGAAATAACAGAACATTATTCTCATAATCAGTATCCTTTTTCATTACCATCTGCTCATAAGTATCATTTGAGAGAACGTCAGTAATCTGTAGGCGGCACTCTTCAAGAAGAAGTTCATGGTATTTGTCACGGCTCTTGTCCAGCACCTCAAGAACAGCACCCACTTTGTAACCATACTGCTTAAGAGTTGCACCAAGAAGAGTGACATAATCCTTTACAAGGAGAAGATGTGTTGCAGAATCCATACGAGAAAACTGTTCGTCCAACACTGATGTCACCTTAGATACAGCGGTATCCCACATGGTCTCAACCTGATCAGGTAGCAAGAGCCCACCAGCAGTCCTCAGGACTCGATCCTCGACAATAAAGTACCCAGCAATTTGAGCCAAAAATGTTTGATACGATTCAACAAATGGCTGTACTAAAGAGATTTGCAAATCTGAACTGAGCTGCAATAAACGATTCCTATAGTAATATTCACGGAACTGCTCTTGTAGGTTAAGGCAAGCGTGGATGTGATATGCCCGATACAACAGTGTGAGATCAAACTTCAAAATTGAATCTTCATCAATCTCCTCAACTTCTAAAGTAAATGTAGAATCTCCAAACCCAGAAAGATTCTGTTCCTCGGCCTTCCTCTGATGATCCAGCATTCCCACATCTCTTTGACGGGCTGATGCAATGCGACCTATTGCTGTTTGTCCAATATCCTTTGCAGAACTCCTAATGTGAACTAACCATTCATTAAACTGACTTGTAACTTTCTTCTCAATATGAGACTTTATTATCGGAATCGTCTTCTCTATCACCATTTTGAGTGCCTTAAGAGGAATATTCTGCAAGTAATTTTTCTCAATTAGTTCAACAGTTTTCAGAGCAGGATAAAACTGGCCTTCAGTAATGTAATTGTTACACTTCATACAAAGATCCAAAACTTGTACACAAGTCTTTGTCATTTTAACAGATCCAGACACATTTCTTTTAATTGAATAAGATTCTAGAAGCTCTTCAAGTTGAATCAACAGAGTACTCCCAACCTCTTGCAACCTATAATTATCAGTTGAGAGATCACTTTTTAGCTTTTCAGCATCAACTAAGACACCTCGAAGCTTATCAACTGCAAGAATGAACTCCTCATAGTGAGTCTTACAAAGCTCCTCGATTTCAGATTCCTTCTTCCTGACAACAATTTTGAGTTGTTGAAGAAGTGCTTCAGGCCGTTCCGCTTCAAATGCATGTCTGACAATAGGTCCCAAATCATCCCCATTACTGATCAAAGATGCAAGCACCAAGTCCTCTCCTGTATCTCCATTCTCAGCTATATTTCTCCTCGTAGTTTTTGCATCCATTATTCAAATAAATCCCTTCAATGCCAAAATCAAATAGATTAAGTCCACAACACCAACAAAGCTCTATATTGCCTATTTTGATATAAAATGAAAATGGAAAGCATGCACCACAAAGCCTTATCTTCATAAACCAACGGGTACTTCTTTAACCGTTAATAAAGATCCCAGATATTAGTGTTAACATGTTTCTATTTCCAGCATTTAAACCACCCAAAATAAATCAAACATAAAGTGCATAACCAGAAGGAAATCACCACATTTAAGAAAATTTTAATACAAATGCCACATCTAAATTTAAATAAATTCATCAAGATATCCGACAAAAACAGCACAACCAAATAAGTAAAACGAATAGGAAATGGGCATTTCTGAAATGGGTTTTCCTCAAAACAATCTATCCATCAGTCAATAACAAAACATAATAAGAAGAAGATACGAATCCTCATTTGAACAAACACAAAAATCATCTCCACCCAAATGAATAAAATCATAAAAAAAGAACCCAGATGTAAAAACCAACGAAAGTAGAGTTCTGATTGTGACAGAGACTTACAGAAAGATGGATGATTAAAGAAACTGTTAACTCCAAGGAAGAGAGTATAAAATGAGTAGCTTGGTTGAGATTCTTCTGCGGCTTCGCTTAATCAGAACCCATCCCTTTTACAAGGTTACTTACTGTTTGCTTTGCTTTCACCCCTGAACATCATGATTAACTTTTTTTTTTTAAATTTTTTTATCGCTTACAATAAAATAATATGTAAAATAATTAATGAAAATCATATTGTGATAAAACTGTGATTAAGATTAAATTAACTTTATCTCAACCTGAGATTAACCTAACAGTTTTGTTTAGGCCAAAAAAATTATTCCCACCCGTTTTTCTCCAAAAATTTAAAAAAAGTAAAATACTCACCCTTAACAAGTTTTTTTAAATTTTATTAATATTTGTGATGAAATTATCAAAATACTTTTTTTAAAAAATAAATAATACTAATATTAAAATAAAATTTAATATAAAATAATATTAATATAATAATTAAAATTTTAATAAAAAATTTTAAAAAAAAGTTACTACAGTCGACAATGTCACTAGTGACATAATCATCAAAAACCTAATCAAGTGATTAGAAATAGTCATTTGATTAGATTAATGATTGAATCGAAATAATCAGATTTGACCATCAAAAATTTAATAAAAACGATCAGATCTAACCATTCCCACCATCAAAAGATTGTCAAAAACGGTTAATATGTTTGAAACTAACTGTTTCTGATCATCTCTAATGGTAGAGAACCAGATTTGATTTTCATAGAAGCAGTCAGATCTGATTATCAATTCAATGAAGTAATTATTTTCGACTATTTAGTTAAGTTTTTTATAGTTACCGTCATTTTTTAAAAATTTATTATTATTATTTTATATTTGAATTATTTATAAAATTAATTTTATTATTTTTTAAATTTTTATTAAAAATAAAAATATTTTTTACGAATTAATTTTAATAATTAATTATTATATTTAATTATTGATTTTTATTCATAAATAAATATTTAATTCTTTAAAAATGAATGAATGTAATTTTACTATTTAAGAAAAAATGAGTAGCAATAATTGGTTTGGTCTTTTATTTATAAATGGGCCAGATAGCAGAGTTTTGTGACAAAGCGGCAACGAGGACGCTGGCATTTGTAATTTAAATTTATGTGATCGGCCAAACATTCCTTTTGCATTGTTGCTTTCACCTCTGGATTATTTTTCCCTTTCGTATGGATTTTTCTATTTAACTTATTGCAATCCATTAATAACAGGCCAAAGGACATTTTCCCACCCATAGTTTGAGGCTGGGACAAATTCCCACCGCTTAAGTTTAAAAGCCCGAAGTCCCACCCCTCACCTATTTTTTTATTTTATTTTATTAAAATTACTAAATTAGCCTTTTAAAATTAAAATTTATAATAAAATATAAAATAATTTTTAAATAATAAAAAAATTTAAAAAGTTTTAAAAAAATTTAGAAATTCAAAAAACCCAGCAGCCACCACCACCTTCATCAGCAGCTGCTGGGTTTTTTGAATTTCCAAATTTTTTTAAAACTTTTTAAATTTTTTTATTATTTAAAAATTATTTTATATTTTTATTATAAATTTTTAATTTTTAAAAGGCTAATTTAGCAATTTTAATAAAATAAAATAAAAAAATAGGTGAGGGGTGGGACTTCGGGCTTTTAAACTTAAGCGGTGGGAATTTGTCCCAGCCTCAAACTATGGGTGGGAAAATGTCCTTTGGCCTTAATAACAACTACCAATAAGTAAATAAGGGATTAAGAGAATAAGTTTAAATTTCAAAAGCAATATTTCAAAATCAAATCTTTAATTTATTTAATAACGTAAATGTGAGAATGATTTCGTTCGAGTAAGGATTATTAAAAAAATTGAATTATTATCATCGATAAATAATTGACTTTTTAATTTAATTCATGAAATTTTGATAATCAATTTTTTTATACTGAATATTTTGTATTTATCTTATGTGTTGATACGTGGTAAATTTGTATTTATAATTCAAAATAATGATTAAAGCATTATTTAAAGACATAATAATTATGCATTATCATGTGTCATTTTGTCAAAAACAGATTTCAAGCTTTTTTTCTTCAAAAAAAACTCTTTTGAAAAAAAAATGTTTTCAAAAGTAATATATGAGCAATAA
The DNA here is from genome assembly GCA_026122585.1 of Anacardium occidentale. Taxonomy (NCBI): domain Eukaryota; kingdom Viridiplantae; phylum Streptophyta; class Magnoliopsida; order Sapindales; family Anacardiaceae; genus Anacardium; species Anacardium occidentale. The sequence goes on from JAJEJH010000187.1 coordinate 312,891, forward strand.
TAATAAGCAAAAAAAAAAATATATATTATTATAATTTCAAAAGAAATTAATAGGTTTGTGTTACCATTTGAGTATATTAAGATAAAATAATAAAACTACACACACACACACACACACATATATATATATATATATTATACATATTTTGTATAGTCAGATTATATATATCATATGATTAGGCGTTAATTTATCTTTAATTCAAAATCATCTAATCATATGATAACATATTATTTCAGTATACAAAATATGTATCAAAAGTGTGTGTGTGTGTTTATATATATATATATATAGCATTGCTCTTCACAGTGTAAAATATCAAAGAAATAAAATTCATAAAAACATAGAAATTAATTAAATTATCCCAAGTATGGTCGCACATATTAAGACAAATGGTGACAGCCAATTTAAGTACTCTTCATGTCAGACCGACACTATATAAGAATGAAAATAAACAAATATATCCATTAGAGTTTATAAGTTAGGAATAGGAAAAAAAACAAAATGCTAAATGTGGCTCCTTATAAGAGTTTAAGATTGTATTAGCGATGTGATCGACAATTTTTTCAAATAGACATCTTCACGGTGAAGTTATAGTTGATAATGCTTTTCCAAATGTGTATTATGACTTTTACATTTTCATAAAACCCCACGATCACATTATTAGTGTAGCCTCTTAAGGTTTTTGATAGTTTTGTTTGACAAAATTTCGCATTTCCCCTTAGCTTCTATAATTCATAAACACAGTCCAATGTCAAACTTTAAATAAATGGACGGAGTGGATAATTGACAGATATATAAACTTATCGGGTCTTTTGTACATACATACATGCAGATATAAACAAAAGAGTAACTAACAAATATAGAAGTTAGGTGGTTCTCTTGTAAGTTCCCTAGAAACTGCTAAATTTTTGCCCTTTCAGCTTTCCAAATTGACACTTGAACCCCTAGATTACAAAAGGTTATTACAAAAGGTTATTACAACGTAAGCCCATAGCTTATATATATATCAAATTACTCTCAAATAGTAAATTTGGCATGTACATCAAACTTTCTTGCTTTAGATCTAGTTCTAGCCCTAAACATAACTACAACAAATTTGTTGGCACCCTAACATTTAATATTTACATATGCACCCCTAATTCTTACTTTATAAAGTTACATGACAAATATTTATAAAACTCTATAGCTTTTGTTTTTAACACTATAATTTCAAATTTTGAGATTGACATTATATTTTCTCTAAATTTTAGCGTCAACACTAAACTTGATTTTCCTAGCCAAAATATCAACTTAATCAACTCCAACCTTGTTCAATCTACTCAAATCACATTATAAAAATCCATTAATCACAAGTAAAAAAATAAAATCTTAATCAACTAAGCAACCTCAAAAATCATAAATTTCAATCAAAAACTCTCAAAAAACACAAACTCCCAAACATGAACTAGAATAATCATATATAACACAACATTTTTTCCACATAATCATGTTAATATGCAACATGATTGAATGGCGTTGTAAAATTTTACAATTTTCCCATTTCTTTGCAGAAAATTGATTAGAAACAAGGTGAAGCAGCTTAAGACAACAATGAAAAATAACAACATTGAGAAACTCAAATGATGATGGAAAACGAATGAAAACCTTGGGAAAATCATGTTTAAAGCCCTAGAAAGTGAATGTGTGTGGTTTTTTTGTTGTATTTATTGTAAAATTTTGGATGGAAACTTGATTAGAATTTTGAAATTAGGTGATGAATGATAGAAGACTTGGTTCATATATGACAACCCTCTCCACTATATACCTTTTAAAGAGAATACAAATACGAAGAGACGTTTTTACTTGAAATTCTCAAAAAATTAAAATATTCTTATTCAATACAACAAAAAATAAATACTAAATAAAAGCATGAACAACTTTTTATAAAAGCGTGTAGAAGGTATCATAATATAAATATAAAATCCAAAAATAAAATCATCCACACATAGATAAAATTTGCATATTCTTATAATATGTAAACATGAACTATGTACATAAAACTAAAATAATTAATATCAAGTCCTTTCCCATGCGGTCTTTATTAGTTGGTCAACCCTCATCTCACAACCCCACATAATCATTGCCTCTTACAAAATAAACATAAATGAAGGCATGAGTGTAAAAACACTCCATGAGTAGATAACTTATCGGTGCACATAACATAAACTTATACTTAGTGTTCCATATCATAGATATTGAGTAACTTTAGCTCATAGCATTTTTCATCAGGAATTCTTATATATCATTTCCCTCGATAAAGTTACACATTTATTTCTAACCTGTTACTCCTAGACATCATAAATGTCCATTCTTGGTGGACTTTGACATATCAAATGACTAGTGTTTAAATTGCTTTAGTATCACTTTGAAACTCATTCTTATCTTTTTGACATCTCAAGTTTCTTGTAAAAGAATGGTACTTCAAATCTTGACATCTCAATTATCTATTACTTTATCATTTTTACTAAGTGCACAAAGCATATGTTAGTTAGGCTTAGGCTATATAAGCATTTACACTATGGCATTACTATAACAGTTCTCCGTTCTATGTATGTAATTCATAAGTGGATTACCAAAAGACAATATAAAGATATCCATATCATAAGCATGTATATGAAGCATTTTGCTCACCACATCAGAAAATTGTTAGAACTCTAGTGTTTTGATGGTAACAAACATATATTAAAATGTGCTAATTTGTCCATGAAATAACTTAGTTCATGATCAAATTTGGACAAATTTTTATTTTTACAAGTTTACCCAGGCACACGATCATGTGCCATAAACAAATGCTTATATGTAGTTCATTTTACAATCGTGTGTGTTAAAGCATGGTTCCGTATGTATTACTCATGCTAGGTTTTATAATTTAAGCCTTTTTTTAGTTTACACACATAAGAGCATGTGTTAAAAGACACACAACTCTGTGTGTGTGGTCTAAGGACACATACAAGCAAAAGGTCTTGTGTAGCTCATTTATGCATGGTAAACATAAGGTCAAAGAAAGACTTTGGTCAACTTTCTCATGCATAAACATATGCATCAAGTACATATGACCATGTGTCAAGACTAAAATGAAGACACACCACTAAAGGTCTTATACAACTTGTCATATGTGTAGTTAACATTTGAAGAAAGTTAAGTTTCTAGCATATGATCGTGTGCTTAAGACACATGCCCATGCTTAAGCATAAATTAAGACATGTGTGGTCTTTGTTATCAATCGTGCAAGTACCTACACCACCTTTTGATCCCTTGATGCAACATTCTTATCTTATACGAGCATGTGTCTATGATAAATTTGTGTGTATACTAATGGGCGTAGTTAAGTCAACAATTAAAAGTCTTCTCGAGGTCATAAATAAAAGAGAAACCTTGTACTCAAAGACAAATGGTTGTGCATTCAAGTAATTTTAGCATAGGACTTAAATGCTTCAACTGCCAATGAATACAATCTATTACTAATAGGTTATTTCTTATTCAAGAAAGCAAAATCTTGTATGAAGGAGTCCATTTGAAATGAAAATAGTTTAGAGAACTGAACCAAACCTAATACACTCAATCTTTATATATTCTTGTCTACTTTCTCTCTTTAGAGCAAAAAGTCACATTGTTAAGATAAAGTCCAAGTACTCATTTTATGTATTAGCCTTTGTAAAGGCATTTCACTTGTAAAACATTCATTTCATCTATTGTGGGTAAAATCCCAGAAATCTATTATAAATGGCACAATCCCTATTCAACTAATGTAGATTTGAAAAGAATTCAACTAAAAACTTCAAGTTGATTATTTGAAGAAGTAGATTCAAGAGACTTGGAATGAAAAGCTCTAAACCACTCTATAGATGAAGAAGATATGAGTCTTCTTGCAAAAAGGTTCAACAAATTCCTTTGATCATCAAAGACAGATAAAGGAAAAGGTCTCATTAGACAAAAAGGAGAAGATGATTATGAGAAAGAGTTAATTTGCTATGAGTGCAAAAAGCTAAGGCATATTAGACAAGATTGCCCTCTCCTCAAGAAAAAAAAGAAAAGAGAAAAAGGAAAAGAAGTTCAAGAAGAAAGTACTTGTTGCCACTTAGAATGGGAGTGACAATTTAAGTGATGAAAACGAGCAATGGGAGGAAATGAGCAACATTTGTTTCATGGCCAAAAGCGATTCAAAGAGAGATGTAAATGATACTAACTTTTACTTATACAATGAATTACAATATGCATTTGAATTTCTAGTAATAAAATTTAAATGTATTAGTTCTAGAAATAAACCTTTAAAGAAAACTATTAAATGCATAAAAAATGATCTAGACAACACAACAAGTGAGCATGATAAAATTAGAATTGGATATAGCTTTGCATGAAAAAGGATTCATTAGCAAAAGAATTAGAAGACTTAATAAAAAAGATGAATTAAAAAGAAAGTACTAGTTCAAATAAAATCTTAGATAAATTTAAAGTAGGTACTAAAAGATTAGATGAAATACTAGCATTAAAAAGGTATGGTTTGAATAAAGAAGACTTAGGTTATAATAGGGCTAACCTCTTCATTAAAAGCCATAGGCCATTAAAGAAACCTCATGTTTTGTGTATGAAATATGGGGCTTCTTTTTTTAACAAGATCATGTAAACAAGGGTGATATCTTGATAAAATTTATTGATACTAATCACTACCTTGCTAACATTTTTACTCAGTCTCTTGATAAAGAAAGATTTAATTTTATTCAAAGAGTGCTTGAGATAATTGAAACAAATCAAGTAAGTACATGATTTACATTCCTTGAAGTGTTTTATGAATATGACATATATGCTATATTGATTGATTACTTATGCTTAGTTGATACTTTAAATTGCTTGATTGAATTGTGACTATGTGATGATTATATATCTTTGCGTATGCTCAAAGTAAACTTGAGTAGAATCAATTAAAACTTGTATTCAAAATTGATCGACATATGGTTCATATAAAAATATCCTAAAAAAGATCTAAATATCCAAGATTTGTATCTTGGGGTGTTTTGATTCAACATCAAAATGTTTTCTAAAGTGTTTTTAAATTCAAAATCATTGTCTTAGTTACACATGACCATGCTTAGTTGACACACGATCATGCACGCTCATTGATCAACCAAATTGTGTCATTTGACAGCTAGTTATACATTTTTAAAAATACATAACCTTGTGCATATTTAACACACAACCAAGCTTGCATTAAAATGAAAAAATATGATTGTGTTATAGATACATAATTGTGTAAATTTAGGTGGTTTTCAAATACAAAACCTAGACGCATGACCATATGTCATACGCATAACCGTGTATTTTTTGAAAGTTTCAAAATATAATAAACACGTTATCATGTATTCGAAAACACATGACTATGTGCCCATATCTATATAAAGAAAGTCAATTTCCTATCTCATTTCACCAAAAACTAAAACCCTAATATTGATTTTTTCTGAACTCACATCACGATTTCAAGCAAAAATCAATTTTTTTCTCAATATTTTTTCTCTCAAACAATTTCTATTTCTTTCTAATCACTTTTACTTTAAATCCTTATCAATTTTTGCTCATTTCATCATCTTTCAACTCACTTCAAAGCATTTTCAAGTTTTCTCAAATAGGTCCAAGAACAAAGAATCCTATAGCAAAGTTGGAAGCTTAAGTCGACAAGAAGGGCCCTATGGTATGATTTATAGAGGTAGAAATCCAAAGGTACTCCTTAGTAAGTTTATTGAAGAAAGAACTAATGTTGGAAGATTTTTGGATTTGGATATTTTGATAAATGTAAGACTATTTGATAAAGTAGATATGCTAATTAGATCATTGAAGCTATATAAATGGTTTGTCATGAGATTAAATACGTATTCAAACTTAGTTTATGAGTTTTATAACTCTTTGGAATTGGAAAAAAGATATTCAAGAAACTATTACTAATTACATGACAAGATTTATATTAGGAAATATAAATTGGTCAGTGAAGCTAGAAGATTTGATGCAATGGTTGGAACGTGATATTGAAAGATTGATCTATATGTCAAGTGTTAAAATGCTAATGATACTAGCTTTTGAATTATAGCTTAAATAATGTCTATTTGACTTAACTTATAATTATTAGATTATGAATTATGGATTATGGGAATAATTGATTATGTGATAACCAATTTTTGTACGTTTGGTACAACTTATGATTATTGGATTATGAATAATCATAATCTAATTACGATTATTTGATAAATAATCTAAAAAAAATGATTATTTGTGTTAAAATGTCTAATATGCTTAATACTTTGGCTGTATTTACAAATACAACACTATGTTTAATTTTTTTAAATAATATTGAGTCATCTAAGCATTAAAGTGCGCTTGGAATTAATGATTATGTTGCAAAAAAGTTGCTCCTAGTTTTCCAACATCTATCAAAAATGTGTCATGACATTTTTCACAATCTATTCAACCACAACAAGATCACTCACTATGGTTGGACTTGGTAATAATTATTAGTGAGTTATCAAGGCATAATCAAGATTGACAAACCAATCTAATTTTTACACAAAAGCACCAGAAACAAGCTCTATCTTCCCATTAATTTGTTATTAGATATTAGTGAGTTATCATATATTAATGACATTTTACATATTTACAATCAAATTTGTTAAGTAACTTATTGATGTTTCGATGATAATCAAAATTTCATCCTTTCACGTTGAGATGTTTTTTTCATTCAATTTACCATAAAAGGAGCTTTGATATTTCCTTCAACTCTACAAAACTTTCAAGATTATCTAATGTCTCGTATATTTAGTTTTGCAAACCATAAAATCAATGTTGAACAAAGATCACAAAATAGCAAAGCTAAAAATTTGTTATTCTAATAATATATACGCATAAGTCATGTGAAATGTTTGTGGGAAACCTATCATGTTATAGAACTTCATGGAATAGACTTTTGTCTTCATATTTTTTGTTCTCATAATCTCCTTATATCAAGGAGGAATCACTTTTCTTATATAATCAGTTGTGAGATTCTATTCCTATATATCTCATATGAATTTGTTAAATTAGGGTATTACCTCTATCTTGATAACCTTTCAATCGTATACACCTAATAATCCAATGTGTGAACGATATAATAATTCGAGATTCACTAAGTCTCCATCATTGTCCTATCCATGCCTCCTCATAAAAAACATACATCAAGTCATTGTATGTCATCAACCCTTGTTATAAAAACATGTATTTAGTATTAATTGTTGAATTGAGGAGGTAATGTATGTCAATTAGTCGATGCAGTGATTAAATCTAAAACTTGTCATTAAGGGGAACTCATATCGATTGAACTACCCCATTTAAATAGAATCAAAACTCATTAGTAAGTTTTCTCATATTGATTTGTTGTAATAGTATTGAATAAGTCAATACATCATTAAAATTTATGGTATCAATATTAAGGGACGATCCAAAATGAACATCTTACGAAGCATCCTTTTCTTATTGTCATTTAGTCTTTTGCCTTTTACATATCTTTCACATTGCTTCTTTATATTTTTTTTTCTTAGGGTTACTTCGGTTTTAAAATGATAGGAAATTAGGTTTTTCCCAACCACTTAAAAGAGTTGTCTTAAACCTTTGGATTTTTTTTTTTCTTTTGTTCAATGTTACATTTTACAAACAAAATGTTAAAAAAAATTTTAATGATCATTAAAAATCAACAAATTCAAATATATATATATATATATATATATAGAAAATAATAGAAAATAATAGAAGATATTCGAGTAATGTTGAAAAACATAAGTTGACATATTTTTTACATGAACCTAAAGGGCCCATAACCTAACTTAACTGCCCAGAACCCTTATGCCCCTACCCAAATCCCCCCGCCACCCCCACCCACCACACCCCACCCCTCAAAATTTACACCAGCCCGACTATTTACACCCTACACAACTAAAAACTGTTGCTCTTTTCAACATTTGCAACATTAACTTACCAAAAATTATATATATTCCCAACATCAATCACCATAACACTAGCAAAATCAAACAAAGCTCACACTCCAACTTTTTCAAAAGATTTAAAGCCTTGAAAAATTGCACGAAAACCAGCATTTAATTACATATTTCTGTAATTTAGCTGAACACAGTCGCAAGTAACTTTCTTTCTTATTTTACAAAGTTAAAAAGATTTCAAATACACGGGTTTAAAAAGATTTCAAATACACGGGTACGCATTGAATAAAGGAGAACCATGACAAAAATGATGAACACAACTTCAATATATAGGATAAATTTGCAAGATATTATCGGATTTTGATCAAAAAGCGCATGAGAGAAGCTAGAGAGTAAATTTTGAAGATGGGTCAAACGAAATATTTTATTCATATTCATCCTTCTATAAATTATTAACAATAATTACAGATGTTTAGATGAAACTTGGTAAGTTTGGTTGCTGCAATTATTGTGGTATTTCCCCAACTTCCACTCATCAAGAATAAGGAAACTCGAAATTGCTGCCGTCCAGGTAAGGCCATAAACACGCACTTACCAGTTTTCTCATTTATAGAATACTAGGTAGACATAGAATCAAAATCAATTGCAGGCCAGAACAAAACAAAATATCAGAAATGGAGAAATCTGTATTAAGTAGAACATTAAAAAAACATTGTTCCAAAGTCGTACACTGATTAATAAGCATTGCCATCTTAGCCCTCATATGCTATCCATCAAACATAACATTCTTCATCACCTAGAACTTAGAAAGTTGGATGGACACATGGTCCATAACCAGACCTCAAAGATTTACTATTAGAACAGTAAAGCTAAGCTAGTATAAAAAAATGGGTGCATAAAAAGGTCAATAACTCAAAATAAGCTGCTAATTGTTCTTTTATATACAAAACTGTCAGCTGGTGGTTGACGTGTTTGGCAATCCCTACTTCCAGCCACTTCCAGCATTAAGCGGTCACTAGAGGAGTACCAAACCGAGGAAGAACACATGAGTAAGTGACATACTTGACACTGTCGATAAGCACAACAACAAAAATCCTAGAAAGTGACTTTGGAGTGATTGTGCTATCAACATCACCATCACCAACCTCTCTGGGATCGACAAGCACAGAGACAATCATTGAAGAAGCAGATTTATTACCTTGAAAGCTGTCCTTCTGAGGCTTTCTTTCCACGTGTTCCCTGCTAATATTTAAATTGGAGCCAGTAAGAGGAACCGGAAGACCATGGAGAATTCTTCTGTTCTTCCCCTTGTTTAAATGAGTAGCATTCTGACGGTCTTCCACAGAAATATTAGCAACTGATGATGCAGGAATAATGGCTCCAGGAGCAGAAGCCGGTGACACATCAAATTGAAACATTTCAGTACACATTCCAGAACTCAGCAGTGGGCCTACAATAACTATCAGGTATAAGCACAAAGAACAAACAGACTGCAGTGGCAAATCAAATTTTGTGAACAATATAAGCCTATCAAAACTGTTCAGCAATAGTGAAAGTTGTGAAACAAACTCCACAGTGAAAAAGAAAATACCCTGCAAAGTTTATGTCCACACAACATATTTAGTTGCAATAAGGGCACAACAAACCATTTACTATGTAAAAAAAGGCTACCCTAAAGAATGATATATACATCCCTTATGTCTAATAAGCAAGGCTGCAAAATTCCAATACCAGTGGTTCATTAGGGATATTAATAAAGATGATCCCCTCATAATCATTTTAATTAAACAAAATTGGTTAAAAAAAAACTCACATATTTTCCAGCCACCAACAGTCACAACAATTGTACTTGAATATATTATATAATCTCAGTCATGGCATTGAAGTTTAAGACCTCAACACTAAATTAGTAATTGATACAAGAATATGGGACCACTTCAATTTAAACAAGAAAGCCATGACTACCTGCAAGACCTTCTTGGAACCACTGCTGCAGTTTACTGTCAGTTGATGTTGACTTCATGTGATCCTTCAAGGTATCAGCAGAACCGGACGAGATGGCCTTTTGTCGCTCAGCAGGATTTCTGTATCCATGTGAGCGCCTCCCACTGTTCCCTCTGTCAGGAATAGCCAAAGCTTTAGCAAGAGCCAGACTAGTCTCCCTGCTGTTATCCACTTTAGAAGACTCACAAGAAGCATCCTGGGAAGCCTTAGCTTTCTCACTAGCCAGAACAGAGTGAATTATCAAGTTGCCATCAATCTTCACAAGCTTATCATTCCTTGGCACATACAAAGAGGCAACAAGTGGTTCACTAGCATTGCCCAGATTAACAAACTCATCTGAACCAGGTGAAGCCTGCAACCCTCTCTCTTTCTTCTCAATACCGCTCTGACAATGTACTCTATTACCAATATCAAATTTCCCATTAGAGAATCCAATCCCGATATCCTCATGAGATCCATTCCAATGCCCATTAACTGACAAAACTCTCCCTCTATGCTGATCATAGAATCTACTACTGAAGTAACCAGCAGAAGCACCATCCCTCATACGTCCATGCTTCACATCCACAAGAGGCACCAATCCACCAAACAACAACACAAAAAACAACAGACCCAGAAAACTAACACTAGCAACCTTCTTAGTTTTACTATTAGTTTTACTACTAGTTTTACTACCATCATTCTTCTTGGCCTTAGCAGAAGATGAAATCTGGTCAGTCTTCAACCTAGGAATAGGCACTAATGGGGTCTGAGAACCTTGTGGCTTCACCATATAAGGTGTACCAGAAGGCATCCAGGCGTACGGCATTGCTGCCACATGAGGTAGTGGGTACACCCCCATATGGGGATGTCCCTGTGGTGTTAGCTGCATTGCGCTGCCGCTAGTCAACTGTTGCCTCAAACTGGCATTTTCAGCCATAAAAAATGTTATTTTACCATTCAATTCGGCAATTGTAGAATGCATAGCTCTCACCTTGTCTTCTAGCTCCTCCACGTAATGCTTCTTTCTTTGTCTAGACAACTGGGCGCTCTCTCGGTTTCGCATCAGCCTAGCCTTCCTTTTCATCTCCTCGTCATTCATATTCTCATTCAAGTGCTCATTAGACGACGACCTATGATATTTACAGCTTCTTAAATCGCTATTCGTCTCTTCACAAATCTTTTTCCTCTTTGAGATACTCTTCCTCACTTCCTCCACCTTAATTTTCTGCTCAACGGCCATATTACCCGAATCAGGAGATGGAGCATTCCCCGACAAAACACCCGACCCGAAATTCTCCGATCCCTGGGAAGCCAAGGGCTTGCAGCATCTAGAATCCCAATTCGAACTCCGATTACCCGAATTCTGTGGCGACGCCGAGTAATTCAGGTACTTTTCAACATCTACCAACTCGCGATCACCCGAAATTCCAGAACTTCCTGACTCGGGCGAGGCAATAACCGAAAGTTTAACCTCGTCGGGGCTAGTATCAGCATTTTTCAAACACGTGACCCGGTCCACATCGGATATGAAATTACCGAAATGACTATCGGGGAGGAAAATATTGTCGGACTCGGAAGGGAAGTAGAGGTTTTCGAGATCATCAAAGGAGATATCGAAATCACAGTTATCCTCAAGAACGAAATCGAGATCGTCGGAGGAGGAGGTGTGATTGTGTGCGGAAACGAACATGGGATCAAGAGGAGGAATTGGGAGGGAATTGACTTCGTCAGAGAGATTAGGGTTTGGAAGTGAAGATTCAGCCAGGAGTGGATCAGCCATTTTGTGATTTGAGTCTGGATAACGGAATTAGGGCTTTAGGTGTTGAGAAGGAAATAGAGAAACGGAAATTTGTGTTCAAATGGAAGACTTGACTTGACTGGAGTGTTGAAGACGAAGACGAAGACTTTGGCTGGTGGTGGGATTGGGGTTTTCTCGCACTCATCAATGTTCGCCCGTGACACCTGCCTGGCCTTGTGACCCCTTTTTATCTTAATTAATTTTTTTACCATATATTTGTTATGATAATTTTTACAATTCCTTGTATTATCTTTATTTATTTATATGAATAAATAATAAGGAATGGTAAAAATTATTATCATTCAAATGATACTAATATAAAGGCAACATATTATTTTGTCAAGGTTCTCTGTAAACTATAAATTATAGTAAAAAAAAAAAAGCCTTACTTTAAGGATTGAATAATCATATTTTATTTAGTTTATTTTTATAGTAATTTTTTTAATTATTTGTGATAAAAATTACTCAAATCAAACTCATTCTATATACTTTTTTCTTTATTTTTTATTATGGTATTTGAATAATATAAGTAACCATAAAAAAATTATTATCAATCAGATGAGAATACTATGAAGCTGTTATAAAGGCAACATATTTATTTGTCAAGATTCCTTTGTAAATTAGATATTATAGTAAAAAAATAATAATAATAATTACTTTTAGGGATTGATAGTTAATTATTCATTTATAAAGTATATTATTTATAATAAGAGTTGACCAAGAAACTCATACACTATACAACAAAAACGTCTTCCATCTGCATTAAATGAATTCGCATACTAAATCACGCAGTGTAATTTGTAGTATATTATGGGGGTGATTACATTATAATTCTAATAAAAATTGAGGGCAATTTAACGTTTCAAATTTGTATTAAAGATAGTTTTACAATTTTATGAAAAGGATAAGTTGGTAATTTGCTATGAAATCAAATGATTTTTACTAACAGAATTCATGTATTAGTGGGAATATACAATTCTAAATTTAGAGGATGAACAATCATTGCAGCAAAGTTTGGGTGAAATATGCATTTGGCCTATGGTTTTAAATACTTCCAATGAGTCATTGATTTTGAAATAGCATGTATTTAATCTAGTTTTAAGACTTAAATACATACTTTAAATATAATACTTTATAATAATCATTAATTTAAATATTATTTATCATGGTAAGATTTGTAATAGTTGCCATATGATTCTTAAAAAAAAATTAAATTAATTAAATTTAAATAATATTAAAAAATAATATTTTTGACATAATCCAACATGTGTGCGTTGTGTCCGAAATCTTGAAAGTTCTTGGATCGGCATAGGCTGTTAGAACCCACATTTTTTTAGACCTTCACACAATCCATTACCAACTCTCTCTCTCTCTCTCTCTCTCTCTCTCTCTCTCTCTGTGTATTCCATTTTATTAGAAACAAATATACAAATAAATTAAAATTAGAGGATGTATATGATATAAATTAATTTTTAAGGGTTATATAAAGATAAAAAAAACCCCCCAATTAAATACCAAATATCTTCGCCCTGTTTTGTCTAAACCTTATTACTTTATATAAACTAACATCACTACCAAGCCCTACAAACTTTGAAAATTCTTATTTTGCACACTCTTATTCAAATTTTAATATCATGATTTGGAAATCAAGGAAGGAAATTCATTACATCTAAGTGTTTATATGAATATTAACTTAAAATTTCATTTATTTGATATTGTGTATTATTTTTGGTGCTTTGAATTTATTTGATAAGTTTGACGTGCATTTCAAAATTAAAAATAATAGAGAAAAATGAAATGATGTAAAAAAAATGCTAACGTTTAGGTGTTATTTTACCGTATTGGGATAAATTAATATTTTACCGTATAAGGGTAAATTATTATTTTCAAGCATTTATGATGAATTTTTTAAAGATTTTGTGTGTGTGTGCATGTGTGTGTGTGTGTATATATATAGTTATAATTTTTTTTAATTTATATATGAAACTATATATTACTATTGTATAATAGATCAAAACGAAGAGTTTTATTATTGTTTTGGTTTGATATAAGATAAATTAATATTTTACTATGTGATAACAAATTGATATTTTACCATGTATGGAGTAAATTAATATTTTTCAACATTATTGTCAATTTTCTTTATATTATATTTGCACGATAAATTATAAAGTTTTCAATTAATTAGTTATGAAATTATATATTATCATTATAGGATAGATCGAAATAATAAATTTTATTATTGTTTTGGTTTAGTATAAGGTAAATTAATATTTTACCATGAAGGTGTAAATTAAATATTTTATTATGCAAGGGTTAAATTAAAATTTTCCTAAATTTATGTTGAAAATTTTTTAAATTATATTTATACATTTAGTTTTTAAATTTCTAGTTAATTTAGTTATAAAATTATAGATTATTACAGTAAGATAGATTGAAATGATGAGTTTTATTGTCCTTTTAATTTGATAAAGGGTAAATTCATATTTCATCTTATAAGGTAACTTGATATTTTGTCATACGGGGTAAATTGATACTTTACCATACAATGGTGAATTGATACTTTTGTACATACAATTATGGAATTTTGTTATTGTTTTGGTTAGCATGAGAAAAATTGATAATTTACCATTCAAAAGGTAAATTGATAATTTATCTTAGAGGGGAAAATTTTTTCTGATATTCTTGCCAAATTTTTTAAAATTATATCTGTACTATAATTATTAGTATTCTATGACACACGATATATATTATACAATATGGTATAAATGCAAAACATTATGTATTCTAAAATGTATCAAAAATGATATGATACATATATGTTATTGATACAAATCGATAGAAGAAATGATGACGTGGTAAAGATATATATAAGAAATTTTAGAATGTCAAGAGCGTTCTTTTTTTTTTAACATTTTTCAAGATGATTTTGTGTCAACTAGATTTTTTTTGTTTTTTAAGATATATCCTATGATCCATGATACAAAAAAATTAAGTTTTTGATAAATAATATGATACGCAATTTGATTACCATGATTTGTACATTTAGTAATGAAATTTTTTTGTTAACTTAGTTAGAAAATTATATATTATCATTGTAGGATTGATCAAAATCGTTAGTTTTGTTATTGTTTTGATTCGATATAAGGGTAAATTGATATTTTATCATATAGGAGGGATATTAATATTTTACAAAATTCATGTAAAAAAAAAAAATTAACTTATATTTGTATATTTAGTTATGAAATTTATGGTTAATTTAGTTACAGGATTGTAATTTAGTTATGAAAATTTTATGGTTAATTTAGTTTGATCAAAATTACGAGTTTTGTTATTGTTTTAGTTCGATGTAAAGATGAAATTATAAATTACCTTTAACTTATATTGTTATATGTTGAACACTACTCTTAATAGGATATTGAAAGATTCATAATATATGAATACTTGGTAACAAAAAATATTGTTGTTGCATGACACCATATACATATACAAAAATATAATATACATACAAATAAATGCAAGTAGTAGACAAATACAATCAATATATATATATATATATATGTATGTATGTATGTGTGTGTGTGTGTGTGTGTGTGTGTGTGTACACAAACACATGCCAATCAATATGAAAATGCAAAAAGAATATAATATACATATGCATGTAAATATACATATACATATCAATCAATATGGCCAAAAAACAACAGGGTGGACAAGTGTGCACAAAGATGTACTTTAGACTTGTCTTGAAAGTCTAATGGTTAATTGATTGTAAGACATTCGATAATCTCAATATGAAAATTTCATAATCCCTTAAGCCATTTACTTGCTATGGAATATCCATAATCTGATGCAACATCAAGGGATCACATCAGTAAACATGTTTGAAATCCACCTATCATAATGTAGCTCCAAGCATAAGTGAGATCCCCATCAAATATCTATACATCCTGTCGACAAACCTCTATTGATCCTTTATGTAATTTTTATAGTCAAACATAATGATCTAGAAATTGGAGTAGGTCAACTTCGCCATAAACCTAATGTTCAAAACTGACTAAATATGCACCTACAAACATAAAATAATTTTGCAAAGGAAGGGTCACATATAATTACTAAAATAATTAATCAAGAATACTAATGAACTTTAAATCTGGATTATTACCTTATCTACAATACTTCATGACTTGTAATGCTCATCCTCAATGATCCCTTATATCAAATCTGTGAAGAGAGAAGCTCGTATATAAGTCAAGCCATCTATCAGAATACCTCTTATAGTGAAAGAAAGATATCCAATGAAAAAAGTATGGAGCATTGTCAAATTCTAACAGATGTTGGCTCCTCTAAACTGTTAATGATGTCTCACAAAAGAGGCAATATATTATAAATGTATATAAGGCTTATAAGAAACAACAAGAGTTACAATAAAGTAACACTACAAATTAATAAAGTGGTTTACATACCTTGTCGTTTAACCATTCTCTCTTTCAAAGAATGAGAGACCAAAATGTTTTCTTACTTCTATTACTGATGGTGTATGCCTATTGCTTATCCATATTGACAACATAGTTATACTGTAGCATCCCAGGTTTTAGAAAGCCCTTAGGGGTAGAGTTTTGGGGTTAGAAATAGAATTCAAAGATAGATTGGGGGTCTAGAAGAGTTCAAGGGTGAGATGGTAATTTTTCAGAGCTGTGTGGCCTTCGTATGATACCTTTAGGGAGGTTTGAATCATGCGAAGCGCGGGAAATGAATTTCCTTCATTTTCCCTTGGTGCACTCCCGTGCACCATCCTTGCACGCCTGTGCAGGTGGGTAGAAAAGAGAGAGAGACGAGAGTTATTGCATTTTCTCACCTATTTCAGATTTCTCTTCTTTGTGTTCAGCAGCTCACAGCCCTAGGCGTGAAATCCAGTTCCCAACAGCTCCCAATCCAGCAAGAGATCAGAGAGAATAGCTTGGATTAGAAATCTCCAGCAGCCATGTCAAGAGGTAAGTGTTTCCTACCTCTTCAGTGCCTTCCCAGCTAGTTTGATAATTTTCTGATGATATTGGAAATGTGTGTCTCCATTTCCAGCATGTTTGATTGAGTATATGATGATAGATGATGCTTGAGATGATTATTTTCCATCCAATAACATGTTTGCTTTGCTTGTGTGTGTGATGTGAGAGAAATGCTTGAGTTTCCATGGTGAATTCAGTAGAAATGGATGGAAGATGAAATTGATGATGTATATGTGTATATTGAAGTGCCTTAGATGTGTGTTTGTGATTAATTGCAGTTTGGATGAGAAATTGGTTGGTTTCCAACAGATTCAGACGAGCCATGTCTGAGCAGAACAAGGAGCACGGTCGTGTGCCCGCAAGAGCACGCCCGTGTGCCCTTGTCTCTGCGAAGGCACGGCCGTGTGCACGAAGTGCACACGGTCTGAAAAGCTGAGGACACGACCGTGTGTCCTGAGAGACACGGTCGTGTGTCCTCCTTTTGCGTGAAATACACAGTATATTCCAGAAGCTTGCACGGCCAGGCACACGACCAGGGCACGGTCCCGTGTGTCTGGGCACACGCCCGTGTGCTTTTCCCCTGCACAGCCGTGTGTGTCTCCTGCACGCCCGTGTGCTTGGTTCACACGCCCGTGCGTCAGCTTGAATTTCCCAGAAAAGGTAGAAATGACTTATTAAAGGTTTGGTAATCCATCCAAGGCCTAATTGACATCAGATAACCCAGATTTCAGATAAGAAATATAGCATATGCATAGCATGACACAGCATGTAGCCTGAATGAGGATCCAGGGATCCGAATTCAGTAGTTTTCAGTATTCAGAACCCAATGTATGGGTTTCAGTTTTGGGGTGAACTCGAGGGGGCATCTGTGGGACCCAACTTTCTGACACCAGTCAGTCAGCTCAGTAGTTTATCAGATTTCGATTT
Source organism: Anacardium occidentale (assembly GCA_026122585.1). Classification (NCBI taxonomy): domain Eukaryota; kingdom Viridiplantae; phylum Streptophyta; class Magnoliopsida; order Sapindales; family Anacardiaceae; genus Anacardium; species Anacardium occidentale. The sequence goes on from JAJEJH010000187.1 coordinate 330,596, forward strand.
TCTAGTCAGTAGCTAGAATTTTCAGCCCACTTGGTCAGGATGTCGAATCCCTGTGTTCATCAGTCTGATCAGCACAGCAGGTACCTTCGGGTACATTCAGATTCAGATAGACAGATGCATGCATCATCAGTCAGTTTCAGTTTCCAGCTCAGCATTACATTATGCATATATTATGGCATGACTAATTAATAATCAGAACCAGTAATCAGAAATCAGTAATCAGAATTTGCACCCGCAAGCGCATAGATGCATGTATAGGGCTGACCAGGTATGTATGCCTTTGTTTGTGCTTGCTTGGGTCGAGGGAAGTAGGAAATGCTTACTGGGTGATTTTTATCACTCATCCCTTTTCTTCTTCCTTCCTTTTCAGGTCAGTTTGCTGCTGGCGAGGAGCGGGTAGACTGAGGCTCACGAGAGAGGACTCACACACACCCTTTTCAGCATGTACATGTACTTTTATTTCAGTTTTGGACCTGTGAGGTCTTGTATGTATCTTGTACATTCTCAGATGTGAAGAATGTTGTACAAAACAGTAAACATATATATGTAAGAAGCCAGTTTGGGCTCATTGTATATTTCAGTTTAGTTTCAGCTTCCGCATGCAATGTATAGCAGCAGGTTTGGTTTCCTCTCTTTTTTCGTAGGATTCCCTTCTCGGGTACCCAATCTCCAGTATTATTAAATAAAATATCAGTTTTCTTCAGCAGCAGGGGTACTCGGGGCGGCGAGTCCTACATATACTATCTAAATAGTGTTGACTCTTACTTTGTAATGGACAATATAGATAGAAAAAGAATAGAATTAGTTAATTGGCTCCTCGATTTCAATAGAATCATACATGAACTATGGATGAGGGGTCATTTCTTTACCATTTGACCATGAAGCATGCATAATAACTATTATAACTATAAACAAATAAAATTAGCAATAAATAATTATTAGTACAAAACATAAAACAATTATCGATGGTATTATATCATTATAAAAGGGTGAAGTGGTTGGCATGTCCTCTTAGTAATGGATGTCAACAATGTCCTATTTTTTGGTGTCTTATTAGAATAACAATTTAATTAAGTGTCAAATAAAATCTATCATAAACAATATAAAGTTTAACATTGATATCTACTTATGAATTTGAGGGTACACTTGATGGTGCGATCACTTGGTAAGTAGATAAAGGCATTAAATGGCACTCTGTCTCTAACGCTAAAGATCCTAGTAATCATTGTGAAGTCTATAACACCTATTGTCAGCTCGTCGATAGGCAAATGGAAAGTGTTGGTTAAGTCCCACCATCTCTTACATAATACATGATAAAGGCATGCATCAATATTGACCTTGACCAAAGGAATAACTAAGAATAAGGGCCTAAATCTAGTGTCTCCCATTCTATCACTCACTATAGAAGAAAGTGAGTTGTACCATTGATGTGCCTTATGGAATAATCCATATCCTCATCATCCTTGAAGCATCATGCTAAAATAACAAAGTTAAGTTCATATCTAAGTGTTTGGAATAACAAAGAAATAATAATGATGAGATTTATAAAAAGGGTATTTTGGGTAAATGTGTGGTTTCTAAAGAAAGAGAAGAAAATAGTATAAAATTTTGGAAAACAAGTCTTACATGTGGCAGACAAGGGTAGAACAAGTACTGCTAATATTTATTATATACAGAGTGTAGTGCATTCAAGAGTCTGCTCATGAAGCATTAGAATTTATAAACAACAAGCATAAATGGTTCAAGGACTACGTAGTAATCAAGAGTCTATGGAATAGATATAAATGGATTTTAGTTAATGAAGAAGTATGGGTTTGCCATCAAAACACTAGGATTTTCAAGATATATAGTGCTTTTTCAGGATAGATAAAGCATTCTAATAGTTTTTGAAGTATATGAACAATCTACAAAAGACTGTATGGAAACATAGTTCATTTACAACTCAAGACATTTCATGGATGATTTATAAAAAACGAAAGACTTTTCTCACCTCAGAAGAAGACATACAAAGCAAAATGTGCAAGTAATCATATCACAACATATAAACTAAAGTGTTCATAATCAATACTAAAGCAAATAAAAAAGAGAAAATCCAAATGTTGTAAAAGTTAAGGGTACCTAAATAATCCTATTAACATGGCAACAAAACTAGAAAAAAGAGAACCATTTACCTCATGAAGGTGCTAGAAGAAATGTCTTCCCTAGAACAGGACACATTATAACCTCTCTTGGATTGATTTACAAATGAATATGAGGGTGGAATATCTAGTCTTTAATATTCAAAAGGGAAACAAATTCAATGATAAGATCTAGAAAGATATTGAAAGACTAGAGGGAACTCACTAGTAAGAAAATAAGAAAATGTATGATAAATGATTTGAGAGGTAAATTCAAAGAAGATGTAGAATAAGTAAGGAGAGAAAATAAAGAGAATGATGATTTATATACGTAAGATAACTAAATTTTTTGTTCATAATATACATTCTTGACTTTTAATTTTCACAATGTACATATGTATTCATAGTTCACAAATGTATTTTTGTTATAGACAATGTTAGGTGCTTTTCAATTGATTTATAAAATATTATAATCAATTTGATGTTGTTTTTAGTTCATTAATATATATTTGTTATGTGAAGTGTTAACTATATGTTTAATGTTTGATATCATTATTTGAAATTATTATGTACCAGTTACTAACAATTAATCATGGACTAAAATGATATAAATATACACATGTAATAATGTACGTACAAAGATATACAACTAAAACAAAGAATGATAATGATGTAAATAAAGTAATTTTGAAAAATACAAAACTTAATTCATATAAGCTTATGTGTGGTTAGGTGTCATCTCTATGTCTTAGTCAAAGGCTTTTCAAAGTCCTTTTCACACTACAGTGTCAAACACTTCTTGTATAGCATGGATGCACCAAAGTCCTTATACCTCAACGCCTGTTATGGGATATCATCTCTCTTACCAATGCCATTAGACCCTCGTAATACCTCTCGACCACACTTTACCTAGTACAATGTCCTTAAGAGAATGTGAGGGATTAATGTCATGTAGATATCCATCCGTTTCTTAAAAAATTATGCATTAGTAGTATGGTTGTCAAATGAATCGTATACACTGATTTGCCACCACACCCCCAATATGCATTATCAAAATTTATTAGGATGAATGTTTGCATACATGTTTAAAAGGTAAGAACATACATAAAAAAAAAAAAAAAAAAAAAGAATTACTCTAACATATGTACCTTATCCATCTTGCTTTAAACCCTGAAATGTACGTTAGGTCATAATCATCCCTCAATAATTGACATGTATATTAATGGCCATATAGATTGAGTAGGAAATTTGAAAATTCCTTAAACATGGCTGAGAGAAGAGCCACCTAGTGGCAATGGACCATGGTTCAATTTTGTCTAATTGATATGACTATTTATGTCTACTTTTGATGTAAGAGTACTAAAAGTGCCTAGATATACAAAAATAAATTAAAATCAAGTCAAAATATGCATTCAATTAAATATGATTGGTGAAAACAACTAAAAATCCAATGACAAGTTACACTAACATTGTCTCGTAACTATTCATTTGGTTCATTTACTATCTTCTAGAAAGGGTTTTTTTTTTTAAGCCCATTCCAAACACCTGTCATATATCAATTAGAGTTATTGAGAAGTACCCACACACAAAATATTCCTCCCAATCAACTACAGGTAATACTAGCTAGGATAGTAGTTGTTAGCCCTTACTTTTGTAAGGTTAATGTAGAAGGATCATTTATGAGGACCCTTATTCATAATTCGATATGTCTTATATTTCACCTACGATAAAAATATAATTTATTAACTATGTTAGTATAAATAATAAAATGAGATTAACTAAATCATGCATACGATGCTCTAGGTTGGATTTGCAATTAGGGTGTCATATTAAGACACTCATGAGAGGGGATGATAGTGCAACATCCCTCTAAAACACGTAGGTATCCAAATTGTCCCATTGTTGGTCGTCTCCTTGAAGATCATGTTGTCATTATAACATTACCATAATATTAGTTGACTATATACCTATTTGAAATGCTAAACCACATTCAACGATTCGTAAACATATCAACATAGTAGCTATGCACGGTGTCACTATTGTCTTTAGAGCAATAGTCTCCAATAGTGCCTTTAACATAGTTAGCTCAGGGTTGTTGAACCCTTAATGTATAAAAAATAAACACACATAAGGAAAATAGATAGATAAATTAAACTAAAATTATACTCCAATTACACATTTGTTTACCTATTAGGTTAAGCTCCCAAATGTTGGGTCCTCCCATGCAACTGGTCCATCGAGAGGCCTGTTATTTATCTAGGCACTCTATAACACAATTAAACAATTAATTAACTACATAATATAAAATAATTAAAATCTAAATATAATAAGTAATTTAGAACTTATATCACTAATGGATTTATCCTATGGATTGGAATGCAAAGAGTCTTCTATCCTTGAAATGTCTAGTATCATCATTGAAAGGAAGACCACTATCCCTAAAGGAACCTCTATTAAGGTTCCCCATCCAATGTGAACCTTATAAGAAAACATTATAAAGTGGTTAATAACATACCTCCAAAAATGTCTCTAACATTTTATACAACTTTCAATATGGGTAAACTGCTTTGAGAATTATGACTCTATGCCTATTAGTTGCTTCATCACTCGGGTAAAATTGATAGCCATAAATGCTCTCAAATTGTCCCCTCTTGAATGATCTAACATATATTGCTCGATACTCGTCACCTTGGATACGTAGACTTTTAAGACTAGAGTATGCGGGAATATATGGGAATGCTTTCAAGCGAGGTCAAATGTGAAGCTAGAACCCATCCAAAGTGGACTATATAAGGGTGCTCCCAATAATAAGGGCTCCAATGACAAAAACATAGTTATGGTCAAACCTATATATGTCACTATAGTGTCATGCTAGTCCTTTACCACCTTAGCCTTCTACGACTTTAAGCATTGATTAACATTTTCTTGTTTAGAATGAAGTTATATTTTAATCAAATGTAACTAATAAATAGTTTATCATTACTAAAAAAATACTTACAATCTTACCTCATCCCTATCAAAAATAAAGTTGAAACCCTCCTATCCTAGGATGTCTCTCATCTTTTATTGTAACATGTAAGGTCTCGCTTCAATAAAAATGCTATCCACATATTGGTGTAGTCTAGTGTCTCTTATATCCACACCTACTAATAAATAACAATAACAAAGCAAATACATTATAAATAAATATTTCATGAAATAATAAAATACAACGTATTTACCTAGAATATATTATAAATAAATATTTCATGAATTAATAAAATACAACATATTTACTTGGAACACTAGTGGGAACCTTCTAGTATATAACATACTTGGTTTGTTAGGAGTCCACTTTTATCGAGATATGCTCTTTCGATGGTCGATTACTCTAATCCTTTATCAATTAGGAAGTCATATCTCATACTTGCACTCTTCATGGGTATGAACTAACCCATCGGAGTCATCCATAAGATGAAGTACTTGTTTTGGGATGACTTTTCTCTAGTCCACTCCCAATAGCCCAAAATAAAAATAGTTTAATAGTTCTACCTTCACTGCATCCAGTGAATTCACATCCTATGTAATCTTTTCAAATACTTGTGTATGTAATCAATCCCACATCGCCAAAGTAAACCTGCCAGATCTAATGCCCTAACCACAAGAATGCAGTGTTATATCTCTTCGATTGTTAAATCGTAGCCCCATCATCATACATTAATATACTCGAGCCTACCAACTCCCTCAACATGAATGAATGGACTAATACCCTATTAAAGTGACAATCCTACAAACTTAAGAAGTGGCCCAAACATGTCTGCTTAAATACTCTTAACCACCTCTCAGACAAAATCTTCTCCACTAATGATATGGCATTTGTGTCCCACATGAAATCACTTATGCCTAAAAGTGGAGCTCTAGTAGATATCTCAAAGATCACCTGGGGGACTCTACTTTTTAACTCTTCACTGATTGTCTTTCTCCTACCATTTTTAAAGATCAAATATGTACAATTATTTTAGTTTTCAAAATATATGTTCATTTTAAAAATTACAAACCAAATCTATAAAATATCATTAAACCCATAGTCCATCAAAAAATTACAAAATACCACAACCACACGTATCCAATACGTGCGTCATGCATGCCCGCTCAAATCTATGTATGGATGCAACTTTAACCCCTCATGCTTGCTAGGCGTGACCTGCATTACAAAATGCCCTCTATTATGAAAACTACCAAAATCACCCTTATTAAAATAATAAAAAACTACCAAATACACCCAAATCCCTAAAATTTGTTTGTATGCATGATTTGTTGTTCGTGTAGTATACATACTAACGAAGAAACATGCATGGTGGTCAATAGCAATTTTTGGTCATTTTCATGCACCAAATTCAACCTCACATCTTCTATACCTACTTTAACACTTGGGCGATACAAAATTTCAACCAAAATCATCGAGAAATCAAGTTTAAAAATGAAACAAACTTTAAATTTTAAATAACATTAAAAAAGCCCTAAATCATGACCAAAGTCAATTAAATCTCTTATTTAGGATAAATAGAATAGATTTACTAACCTTTTTTTGTCATTTTTTAGCATTTTTTTTTTTTAAAATGCTAAAAATTACAATACCCACTATCAAAATTTCAAACAGTTTTTGGGTGAGCGAATTATGCGCGTATGTGAAGTGTGCGAAACATAGGTCTCATACTTTATATAAACAAGGGTATTATTGTCACTTTCTAATCATGTGTGGTTCACGTATGTACATGTGTTGTCTACATATAGTGTCATTTTAGAATCAAAGATTCGACGAATATGTGTTCCCTACACACTTAGCGTATTTAGATATAGGTGAATTTTTGTCTAGATTTGTAAAAGCAAAAAAAATGAATAAAATTGTTTTGTTATATTTTTTTTATTATTAAAAATATTTTTCCTAAAAAATTATGATACTTTTTTATTAACAAATTAATATGATAGATAATATATAAAATAAAAATTATTTTAAATTTTTTAATATTATTATAATATTGTTTTATTTAAAAAATATAATTTAATATATTAAGAATATTTAAGTAAAATTGAATCATTTTATTATTATTAATTAAACACAATAAATTTTTATACCAATTTAATCAAACATATTATTATTTTATGTTTATTAATCTTTATTGGGGTTTAATTGCAGGCAACTTTAGTAATTTATCTTTTATAATTTACGTTAATTTGTAAGTAATAAAAATTTTTAGTAATCTTTTGTTATTAATAGTAATGTAGTAGGTAATAAAGAATGTAATCTAATTACCAATTCTATATTTAGTATTAAAATGTTATTAAAGTAATTTTAATTTTGTTACAATTTTTTACTTGTTATTAAATTTTTTGGAAAAAATTACCTTTTTTTTAATATATATAATAATTTAAAAAATAACAATTATATCCCAAAAAATAAAATAAACTAGAGATGTAAATATTACCTAATTATATATTTGGGAATAAATGATAAATTTTAAAAAAATTTTAAAGGCGTAAATGAAAAAATTTAAGGGGTTTTATGACCTGAACAAATTTTGGGGTTGTTTTATTAAATTTTTAAAATTTTGGTGTACTCTCAATAGTTTAAACAATGACAATTACACCTTTAAAACAAAACAAATCAAATTAGAGATTTAAATATTATATAATTATATATTTAGAATAAATTATAAATTTTAAAAATTTTAAGAATGTTAATAAAATCTCTAAGGGGATTTTTTTAAATCTGAAAAATGTTTTGAGGTATTTTTGAACTTTTTAAAATTTCAACATGTTTCCAATAATTTAATAAAAAACAATCACATCCTAAAAAACACAATAAATTAAGAGTGTAAATATCAATTTTACATATGATTAAAGCTAGGGACCTTAACTAAATACAATACTAATATATAATTAATAATCTTTTAGAGACAATATTTCAGTATTATTTTATTACTATCAATTAAACACAATGATTATTTATACATATTAATTTTACGAGACAGAATATTTATACCCATTTATATTTCAGATAATTTATATTAGTGATAATTTTTCAACTTTAGAATAATCTATCTTTTTGATAATCTTTTTATAAATTAATATATATATATATATAAATAATTATATAATATTATTTTATTTAAATATCTTTAATTTGTTAAAATAAATTTATTAAATATGATTAAAATTATAATAAAATTATAATAAAATTAAAATTATTAAAATAATCAAAATTTAATAATCAATTAATCAAATTATTAAACAAGAAAATAAAATTAATAAAAAATAAATTACCAAAATAATTTTTGATTAGCTATAACCAATTGTCACCTCATTTCTATTGATTTTGTTATTTGTATAACTTAAAAAGTGATAATCAGATCTCCCATTCCTCAATTATTATTGTTTCCTTCCCTTCTCTATATTTTATCTTCTGTTGGTAGCTCAACCCTTGTAGATGCTCATTAAACTGAACAAAATGAATATGTGCTAACTACACAACAAACATTACAAGTGAACCGCAAAAGATGATTTCAGTTTGCAACAATATAAGTACTCAACAAATTTTTCTAACCAAAACTTAACCATCAGAAGTTGGAAAAATACATTACTAAAATAACTAATAGAAAGGGCTGCCTTGATATAATTAAAATTAACAAAAACCAAATTTTACATATGGAATTGCCAAAGTTGTTGCCTTTCATGCAAAACTGTTGAGTTCCCAGTTGCCACAACTCCTTTCAGAAGTCTATCAATCCTCACTTTTCTTCTTCTTCTTTTTCTTCTCCTTCTTACTCGGCACTTCTGACTCCTCTTCATTTTCTTCTGAATGCTTTCTCTTCTTTTTTTTATTCTCTCCTAATTCAACATTTTCATCATCGCCCTCAGCTGCCTGTTTTTTTGTCTTCTTTTTTTCTTTCTTTAATGATGCTTCACCTTCTGCTTCAGTATTTCCATTCTCCTCACTCTTCTTCTTCTTCTTCTTTTTCTTCTCCTCTTCACCAACATCAACCTCCTCCACTGCTTTTTCTTCAGCATTTAACGTCAAACCAAGAACGGCATCCGCCGAGGGGTTATACATCTACAAGGAGAACAACAGAATCAACTTGCAGTAAAGAGGCAAAAACTGAAAACCCAAAATAAAAAATTAAAGGCATACCTTTGCAGCAGTTAGCATCGCCCCAGGCCCCTTCTTCCGGTCTTTATCATAAACTTCAATCTTAGGCTTTCCTTTAGCTGACCCAGCAGCACGACCCAATTCTTTCCCTTCAAGATTCCTTAACCGTGCTTCCAACTACAAATAATCATGGGTAAGAAAATTCTTCCACAGCGGCAAGAAAGCAACAATGAATAAAGTGTGCAAATTACCTTGGCTCGGTTCTCAAGTCCCATAGAGTTATCATCACCATCTCCAAGAGCATCACATCGAATTGCCAAAGCGGTTTTTGCAGCAAGTGACCGAGATATTTTTCCCTTATGTTTTGGCGCTGCCTGACCAATCAAGGATGCATGGTAGATAAGCCCATACTTGGGAGTCGCATGCTTAGTCTTCAGAGCTCTGAAGAGAGCCTTTTCTGCACCAAGAATCTGAACAGTGCTACCAGGCTGCTTCGCAAGATTTAACAAGCTGCCTCCATGAGCAATGAGGCGAGCACCAACAAGCTCCCCAACAAGTGCAGTCAAATTCGGTGCAACTGTGTTCATTCTACTTTTTAAATAATCATATAGCTGAGCTCTGTACTCAGCTAGCGACAAAACCTGATCACATAGCTCTTTAATATTTATCAAATCAAGATCACTAACTTCAGTTCCCATAGAAATCAAAGCTGCCTCTTTCAATTCTTTCTCAACTTCTTCAGGTAATATCTGTAAATTTCAGACATATGAAGTGATTACCATCATCAAAGTACGCTAGCAAGAGAAAAAAAAAAAAATCAATGACTGGCATTACCCTAATGATGACATATGATGCAATATCAAATTCGGTTTTGTAAATCAGTCACAACTCTACCTCAGAAAAATCAAGATCTGCAGCATTAGTACGGTTACCCATCCTCTTCACTGCCTTGGCATATTGAATATTGTCCTGAATAATCTTAGCAAGCTCAGGAAAATGCCAACCATACCATTCCCGAACCCTCATAGCATATGTATTAAGCTCTTTATCAAGATCATCAAGCAAACCGATAGCCTGAATTATCATTGTATCCACCTAAAACAGGAAGGAAAAAAATTACAATCTGACCACCACCTCAGTTATCATTCAAAAGCATATAAAGAGAGGAAAAATGGGAATTGCATACTTTTACAGGCCAGAAATAATGTCTCAAAAATCATGTTTAGAACAGAAACATCCATTGCTTAATGATGAAGGAAATAAAAGACTTTTGGTTCAACAGCCATATTTTCTAACTGATAATCTTAGAACCAAACTATAATTTCCAAATCAATGAATCCTAAAAACCCACTAGAAAATAAATGGTATCAATTTTTCACACTTGGAAGACAGGAGGCATGCAATTGGTATAGAAAGGAAGCACCATAGTGCATAAACATATAAACAAGATTTGACACAGACACTCCTAAATTACAGGAACAAGGGACATGGCTCACCCCTCACCCAACCAAAAGGGATCAATCCTGAGAGCTCTCTCTTAAAGATGGAAGACCTACTGATTTGCTACAAGGGCCAATGGAAATTAGGCAACAAAAAAATAAACCTGATGTAGGCCACGAAGGATAAAGGATTAAAAAAACAGGATTCAATCGACAAACAATCAAGATTGGCAAACAACCTAAAACAATAATCAACTAATGGTTGAAAATTGATAAACGATTAAAATCGATAAACAACCCCAAGGAACAATCAACTAACAATTGAAAAAGACTAATCTCAAATTGTATTATCAAAGTAATGTTTGAATAACTTAACTATACAATGAATGTTTTTTATATAGGTCATCAATACTCATCCCATAATGAATCATTGTCTAGGTAAAATCCCTTAATAAAATAATCAATCCGTAACCCATAAGGAAACTTAAATCAATCTTTATCTAATTAAAATCCCCAAATAAAATAATCTAGAAATCTTCCAAATTAAAATAAACAAATAACCACAAATATAATTAATTCTAAATTTCTCCCCATAATATGGGATCCACATCAAAACCTTAGACAAAAAAGTAGAAATAATTATTTTTTTTAAATGAAAGCTACGGCAGAGACCCCAACTAGGTCTTATATATGTTTGTGACATTCAAGACATCCTTATCCCTTAATTTTTACATTCCAAGATTTACATTAACAACAAAAAATAAAAGAGGATTATACGATAAAAAAAGATCAATTTCTTTGGATAAACAATTTAAACAAACAATTGGGAAGATATTTCACATAACTACCAACATCAGTATATAATGTACCTTGTCAGCACTGAACTTGAGCTTGTATCTAGACAAACTATGAGACAAACCCAAGCTCATTGGTTGCAGATCTTGAACAGCTAGACCAGATATGAGCTCAGTCAACTGACTCCTTACACCTCTCATCAACTCCATCACGGCATTGTTGTGAACACACTCTATTTTCTACATAACAATAGCCGCTTTAATTTCAGTATAACTGAAAAACATGCAGCTAATACAGATAACTATCATCTATCTTTTAAAAAACTAGAATATTTACAAACCAGTTTGTCCTTGATTGCATTTCCAAGCTTGGAATCAGCCACACCTAATGTCTCACCATCACAATGGGCGCGCAAGAACTTCCGTAGATCTTTGCTGGGCTTGCTATCCAATAAGCAGGTCGCTGCTTGCAAAGCTTCTGATGTATTTTCAAACTTAGAAAATGCTTTCAGCTTTACTACCTATTGTTGGTAACCCAACAAAAACTGTTATATCCCTGGCTAAACACATCTTCAAGTTCAACAAAACCACGCGTATACAAATAATTAAAAATTTATCTCATCACTTTTTACACTTAGCATTGCATCATTAGCATATGAATACTTGCAACAACAACGATCAAAAAGGCCGATTAAAAAAATTATCAAGTTATATATACAATCAAGATTACACTAAGAATAAGAGCAATTTAACAAACAAAGAGTGAGAGGTAAAAAAAAAATCACCTTTCTCGCAGACTCCGGGCTGTTAAACTCCTGCCACAAGCCCTGCAACACAAGTTAAATCATCCTCAGAAAAAACTCACACCCAACCTTTCATATTTAAAAAAGAAAACAAACAAATTCACTGTCCCCATACTTCAAAAACAAAAATGCAACTTCCCAGTATGAACTAAAGCTCAAACTTTTGATATCTTTCATTATATGTTACAGAAAGCGAAACCTTCACAGAAATTGGTTGTCTTTACAGTAGTGAAATTTGCAGTTGAAAAAAAACGTAAAATAATCACAGTACATAAATTTCATAACGATGTGTACCTCAACTTTAGAGAGCTTGCCCTCATCCAATACTTTGAAAAGGGCAAATCCCGCAGGAGTTTCGAACAAAACTAACATGTTTGGAACACAGAAGGGACTGCAACACTCGGTTGCTCAGCTTTCCTTTTATTCTGCTGCGTTGTAGAGACGGAAGGGAAGGGTTTCTAGGGTTTTAACTTTTAAGAGAGAGACAACGAGGGTTTTATTCTAGAATGACATGGTCTAGGTTAAGGTTTAGCTGGGAGGAGCCGCGGAGCAGAGCTGGGCCTCAATTGTTACATCTTGAGCCTGGATTTATAATAAGGACCTGTCAAGGCCCGGCTGGCAGTTTACTTGTTGGGCCTTATTTCGGTGTTATATTATTACGGCCCATATAAGGCTGGTTCATATGATAATTGTTTGATCTAAAATAATGTAACAATATTACATACACATATAAGGAGCATTAAATTAGTTAATAATAATAATAATAATAATAATGTTATGTGTTATTTCATTAGCAATACATTATCATTGATGCTTAATTTGAACACATTATAAATGTACATATTTTATGGAAAAACTTTACCTATAAGGAGTTTAATGCAATCTATATAAAAATATATGTTTTTTTCGTTATAATTAAAAAGTATCTATAAAATATCAACTCAATTAAGTGCATGAAGTGTAGGGCTAAATTTGATCTAACTCTATCAAAATTGAATTACAACTTGAATTGATCATGCCAAGTGTGATTGTGTGTATATTGCATTGCTTAATTTTAAAATGTCACCACCAATGGTTAATGAAATGACAGTCTTCATCCATTATATTTGAAAAAAGTTAAATTTTTACCTATTTGTTCAAATCAATAATTAATTTTAATAGTTAAAAGGTATTTATATAATTTATCCAAGAGCGATGCAATGTGTACATAATTTTCATGCACATTTTCTATACTTAGATAATATGTCATCATGTAATATGATATTAATTTGTTTTAATTTAAAATCATTTAATCACATGATAATATGTTATATAAATGCACAAAATGAACATAAAAATTACTGGTACATAATTTTATTATTCATCCAAATATTATAATGAAGTTGTATTTAGAATGTAAATATCAACTTATATTTGTTTAAAAATTATTATATTCACCTCATATATTTTAAAAATATGTTATAGTCTTAATAGTTTGTAATATAACATTTACATCCTAATTTATAATGTTTTTTCGTAGTGTAACAATCACTTTTATAAATACCAAGGAAAATATTAAAATATAAAAATTTTAAAAGCATCTTTAACTTTTTTAAATTTAAAATAACCGTTTAAAATTTTTTAACACCCCTAAAATTTTTTTAAATTATAATTTGTTTTAAAACATACAATTATATATCATTAACACCTCATTTATTTGTAAAAGTAATTTTTTTGTTATTTTTAATTAAAATTAATATAATTTAGAGTAAACAAATATTTAATAAACTTTTTTTAAGTAAAATATTTTTTAGCTTGAAGATATTTTTGCCATTTTGAATAATTTTATAAAACAATTTAATAGAATTTGTTAACAAATTTAATAGATGAATGAAAATTTAACTTTTTCAAATTTATTGAACAAGAATCTATCATTTCATCAAAATTTGGATAAAAAATAGTCATTTGACCATTTCAAAAACTAAGATGTGCTCCTTGTAGTTAGTCTTGATCTATTGAGATCTTGATTTAATTACCTTCGACAATTTAAAATACCTATTTTATCCCTAAGGGCAATTAGTAAATCAAAATCTCAATTAATATACAAGCAATTAAAAATCTTTCATCACTTCAAATAAAATTCATTTGTCATCACCCATAGAATATTTGTTAACATCATCATGGTGAGAATGGTCAAATTTGGTGAGAATGGTTAACAAAAAAAAAAAAAAATCATACTAATGAGAATATAATAATACGAAGGACATTATAATATTTTTCAAAACATTATTAGATTGGGGTAATGTTTTTCAATTTTTTTTTTTTAATGCTTGTTACTTTCTTACTTTTGGATGTTGTGTCAAAGTCAACCTCTAAGGTGTAATTTTGTTTTTTTTCGTTTTGTTACTAATAAGGCGTAATTTACTTCTTTCAAAATGTGCAAATTCTTCGAACTTCTCTTCTTAAACATTGAAAATTCTTGTGATCCATTGTATCATTATGTTAAAGGCCAAAGGACTATTTCCCACCCATATTTTGAGGCGGGAACAAAGTCCCACCTGCTAAAATTGAAAAGCCCGGTCTCCTACCCGCAAACCATTTTTAATATTAAAAATAATAAATGCACAGTAATAATCAGGGGTATTTTTGTCTTTTTATATTAAAATTTTATAAATTAATAAAATAAATTTTATATAAATATAAAATATTAAAAAATTTTAAAAAAGTTTAAAAATATTTTAAAAATTTTAAATCCCAGTAGCTACCGCCGCCGGCACTGGTGGCGGTGGCCGCCTATAATAGAACCAGGTGGCCATTTAAAATTTTTGAGGATTTCGAACCCAGAATCGGCCTCCCACGATGAAATGGAAGCGGCCAAATGGGGGTAGCTCCATGCGAGAAATAAAACACGGAAAGCGGCGGTGGGGCAAAGTGGCCGCGCCAGTGCGTTTTACGTAACTATATTAGTGGAAGGCGTCGGCCTCCCCACGGAACGTTAGCGAAAATGGCCACGGTTTCTAATATAGGCGACCCGCATACGGTCTTACGTGGCCGGTAGCTACTTCAAAATTTAGGCACAAAATTTTTTAAAATTATTTATATAAACATATTTTTATTATAAAGTTTTAATTTTTAAAAGGGTAATTTAGTAATTTTAATAAAATAATAATAAAAAATTAGGTTATGGGTGGGAATCCAGGCTTTTAAACTTAAGCGGGTGGGACTTTGTCCCTGCCTCAAACTATAGGTGGGAAATAGTCCTTTGGCCCTTATGTTAAAATAAATTGCTACCAAAGTGTAAACCTCACAAAACATTAAGGTTTATCTAAGTGGTAAAGGGAAGTGACTTACTATCTAATAGATTGCAGATACAACATAGGTATAGCCCCAAAGTGAAAATTTCTGTAAAATGTGAAACATATTCCTTTACAGAAGAGTGCACACATGTTTATCTTGTCGGAACATGCAGCAAAATGGATAAGGATTGCGAATAGTCTTCCACTTGGCGTGATGCACAATCATGTCAAAGCTAAATCACCCAATTTTCACCCTTATCCAAATCCACTTCAAACAGATCTAATAAAAATCATGGACAAACAATCATGTAGATCCATACACGATTGTGACCAGACTTAAATGTTCATTTTAACTTTCATCCTTATCTGAATGGATTCAAAAAGTTCCCAAAATTTTTTCATACTTGCTTCCCTCAAGATTCAACTTAATTTAGACTTTAAACCATACTGAGTCCAAACACTAATCGAGACTTAAAATCATTTGTTCAGAAATAACACTTAATTCATCTTAACGAATCCAATTGCTTCTCAGATCACTGAGCCCCTTAATATGTGTGACCCAAAGACTTTTCAATGACTTAACAATGTACAACTTCATGTTGTGTTGTATCTCCCACTCTCAGACTTTAACAAGCCATCAGAGTCACCTATCAATTGAAGCGTCAACATTTATACTTATAGCTTTATTAATAAATAGTTACTCATATAATGCAACTCTTTTTATTATCTTATATCTCCTAAGGCTAAGACATAGAAATAGTGTCTACCTTAGGAGTTTTTTGTTATTAGAAATTGACAATCAAGTTAACAATCTAATAGCATCAGATTAAGCAACAACTCGATCTCATTGTGATAATAGATTTTAGTGGTTGATGACATATGATAATGTAAGCCCATCAAAGATAAGGTATTATATTGCTAAAAATGATAAATCTTATGTTGAATCAATATAGCCTATGCACAAATCTTGATATAGTCAATCACCACCCTTATGGTAACTCATGTTACGATGACACATGTTAGATAACATCAAACTATATTAATCCTTGCACGAGACAGTCTGATAATTCTCAAGTTTAAGGATTACATGTACCCCATGTCTATTAAAGAGTATTTGTACATTGCCTATGCTAAAATTGATGAAGCTTATGTTTAATCAACACAGTCTATGTGCAAATTTTGATATAGTCAATCACCACCCTTATGGTAACTCATGTTACAACGATACATATTAGATAATATCAAACTATATTAATCCCTGCACGAGATAGTCTTGTAATCCTTACATTTAAAGATTACATGTACCCCTGTATACTAAAAAGTATCTGTTTCATAAACATTAGGGCAACCATTTACATGGAATCCTCTTGGTATGTCATGTCCAATAATCATGCTTAGTAAATGACATACAACCATGTGTTGCTCTAAGTCGTAGCTAATAGTTTTAACATGTGTAAACTATTGCCACATTTTGGTGAGGTTATTCAACATTACAATAGTTTCATCTCTATTACCTATGCTCAAGGTCATGGTAATGTTAGGCTTATGAAAGTTTTTAAGAATGACTACCTTAGTGAGTACTTCGAGAAAACATAATCAATTCATTTGATTCCTTAACTCGACTTTACCATTGTAAGAACATTTATTCTAGTAATCTTGCACTTATAGATAAAAAGTGTCATTAAGAGTTTATTTATATATGACATTATCAATGAACTGACATTGTCATGAAGATTGATTCTAGAGCACCAGCCCTAATAATCTTCAACTTGTGCTAAAAATAATCATCTAACAAACTACATTAGATAACAACATCTATCATGCTTCCACTATGACAAAACATTTTAACGAAACCTACTATTCATTCTCTTATTATTAAACTTTAGTAGCTTTATTAACTACTATTGACAAAGTGAAATCGTCATAGTATGAAATTTGATCTACAGTCAGACTTGACTTAAATAGCTTAGTATTAAAATACTAAATCAAGTATGTCTAGGGTCATTACAAGTTCTAATAAAACTTTTACGATTTAATTTCTTTAAGAACATGCATTTTTAATGCCTTATGCATAACTTTCAATGTAGAATTATTATATAAACCATTATGTACGACCTTTTTATTAATTATACATGCATTCGTTAACCTGATTATTATCTTTATATATCAAGAGTATATCCATATACCTTTAAGGGAAGCAAGGATTGTTCTTATTTGTTTCTTTGTCTAAAAGGACTTGATTGGCATTTTATAACATCAATCCAAGAGTGTATTATGATGTACATGATCATATTATCAATGAATTTCAATAGAATGCTAACCATTGTGTTTCTCAATTAAATCAACTAACATAATCTCTAAGAAAACAAACATCACACGATGAATCCTTTTGGATTTCTTTCACAATAACAGATCGTATAAAAATTATTATTAAGTCATCATATAAAGTTACACTTGTATATCAAGCAATGCACCAACTACAAGCATTGTGTTCTATTTTTGACAATCAATTGTATATTAACTATACAACATCAAAAATAATATTGCACTCCCACTTGTTTTAAAGAAAACACAGTTGTCACCATAAATACCAGAATGATATTTGCATGAAAAAATCTTTTGGTTTCTCATATTACATGCTTAGGTTCTATCATCATCAATGGCCAATACATACTATCTATAGTTGTTAGAAAAACATTTCTTAAACTCGTTACGTACCTACCCTTTGTTTACATTGTTCTTGTACATTAAAGTAAATCATTCTTTCCTTGTTATAAATAGAGTAATTTTTTTATATTGATTCATTGTCATAAATGACACATTTAACATTTATGTCTATTTTTATCTTATAAAACAAAACTAATAAGTTTTTCTCCTCCCATTTGCTTTACTAGAGAAATGATCTCTAAAAAACCACCAAAACAAGTTCTTCAACTTGTTTGGTCTTAGAGAAGCTATATTATGAAGTTTTCTTCAAAATACTTCATAAGACACATTTGATCCAAGACCTAACTAACTCAAGTTAATTTCTTAACTTTAGTTTACAACCATAGTCAAATGTTCTACTTTAACTTGTAACTCAACTGCCCTAAATTAATTACTTAACAATTGGTCGCATTATCATAATTTAATAGTTTTCAAGTTTTTACCTTTATAACTCATTTGAATCATAGCTCAACTACATTTAGCTAGTTTTGTAAGTAGTAGCTAGACTATTGTGATCAAGTAAGTTATTTAGATTTCAACCTATCATACATTCATATGCTTGTTTATCCATAACTTTACTAATTTTAAGTTAATTACTTAACATTAGTGTCATCACTATATTTAAACAAGCTATTAAGTTATGTATACTAGGGCTGGATTCGAACTAAATATATTTGGGTTCTGTTTGAGTTCAACTCGAACAAGTTCGAAACAAGCTGTTTGAATCCGAACACAAATACGAACCTAAACTATAATTTAAAAAATCAGCGAACATGAGCTAGAATATGAACTGTACGAATAGAGCACAGACACAAATCCGAACTTAAATTTAAAAATTTTTAATTATATATATTAATTATTTGTATTAATTATAATTTTTGATAAAATATAAATACGAATTATACAAACTGAACATAAATACGAACCAAACACAAATTGAGTTATACGAACCGATTATGAACTTGAACTTTACTATAAAAAAATTCGATGAATACGAACCTAAATAATACAAAACGAGCCCAAAGAGCACTTTTGCTAGCTCAATATAATTCTTAACCATTAGCATCTTTATTGTGTCAAAACAATTCATTAGGCCTCAACCTAATGAGGCGCTTTTATAAATATAAACATCGTAGGATGCAATTTCTAAGATTATATCCTAGATTCTATTGGATAGGAATACTTTTACTACACCTCAAACATTTTTTTAAACATTATAGTGAAATACTTAAGTCTTCAACACTATCAAAGTTACTGAATATCTTGCCAAATATCAATCTTATAGTTCATCTTAAATGCCTCAAATTTCTCCAAGGAATTAAGGTTTGTATTTCACACATAAATCATGCTCGTTGGAATGAACTAATGAACTAGATGAATTCTAGAAAAATCTTTTATTGACATATACTATTATTATCAACATTCATTATTAGAATGATGTCTAACAACTTTACAACATTTCTATTGTTTCCAATGGAAATACAATATTGTCAACAAGACTTATTCAACACTCATCATTCAAAATTTGTTAACCAAATCAAAATGTTAGCCACGATCATGCTAAGACAATGTTCAAATAATATTGATTTATTTTTATTGAGAGTTAAATAAATATAGTTCATATGAAAATTCATAGTTCAAAAATAAATTTTTTTATTCATACTTTTGAACTTTACAACTGAAATTTATTTACATTATATATATCTATAGGTTACAAAATATGTACTGATCCCACAATATATGTAACCCCAAACAAGTTGTTGTATAATCCACTTGTAAGTCTACCTCTCCTTCTAATGAGCTTTTACTCTACTTTCCAACACATAAAAACAAATGTCAAAACCAAACCACATGTCAAAGACACGAGATTTCAAGGAAAAAAGGTACAACTTTCAATCATACATGAAGTAAGAGACTTAGTCTTCTTTTTTTCGTTCTTACGAAAGGTTTTGTAGAGCTTTTTCCATTGACTAGGCTTACCACTGTAGAAGCAACCTACCTTTTGTTTATTACCACTATCTAGAAGATTAGTTGAGCTCCAAGGTTTAGATTTATATTTTAAATTGACCTTGTCCTTTCTTTTTTGCAATTCTCTATTAAGGCTATTAAACCTTTATTTCATACCTTATTTGAACTCTAACAACATATCATCTATAACAATCCATTGATGGACTGTCTATCATAATCCTTTAGAAAGTCCTTGACAAACCTTGTATAAGAATTAAGGAGTGATAGGAAAATTACATGAAAGGTAAAACAATTTATTAATTGCAAGCCCAAAGATCTAGTCCTCTCAATCAACTTATATATTTTAAGCATATAAGGAATCAGATCAACTTTAATATTTGGTCAACATATAACGAGTTCTTTGATGTCTAATGTTGCTCAATATGAGCATGGCCTTTAAAGATCCTATACAAATGTTCGATTATATTCTCTTATGAAAAATAGTTCATTTATAAGTCAAAAGTCATAAAAGACAACATTATTCTCAATGCAAGAGTAAACATCATTATGCTTTTTATATGCATCAAATTCTTCTATAGTGGAACCATATTTAGATTCAATAGGAGGATCCTACACAATAGGATATAAAATTTCCTTTTTCTTGATCCTCAAGTGTAACCCAAAGGTATCAATACAAGTCCAAGAATCTTGTCCATTCCGTTGTTTTTCAAATGTATTAATAAAGCTTAGGTCATAAGTAAGGTCCATATTTCAAAATCTACAAAATAAGACAAAATAAGTCATATACTTAATACATTTAATAATGTGGTCTTCTATTAATTAATTGCTTCCACTATTTTATTTAAGCCCAATATCACTATTATACTTAGAAAGTCCCAACAGACTTTCTTATTAGATTGAGATTCCATTGGAATTGACTCAAACCTTCGTTTTGATGAATAAACAAAGTCAACTCGATTAGGTAGGCCAACAAACCAATTATCAAAAGCCATAGTCTTAAGTTAATCATTACTCTAACAAACAATTATGACTTTAATCACAATTCTTAGTATCAAAAGGGTGGATACTAACATTTATTTAAACATCAAATGTCAACCATAATTCAGCCTCTAATGAACTCTACTTTTGATTTGGTGAGCAAGTTTCATTAATTAGTTAAGTTTGATCCAATATGGATGATACTTGGTTTTCCTCCAATAAAAGTGTACCATTCACTTTAACAGAAAAAGGTTTTGATGAATAGGGATTTATTAAGGTTCCATATTAGAAGGTTTTCCATTATTGACTGAATATTTAATAAAGGTTTTTTTAATTATGTCTCATCGATTTTATCTTTGCACGTGAGGTGATTAATAGATATTCAATACATTTAAAACCTAAACATGAAAACTAACATAAGTAGAATGTGCCTATGCATAACCTTATTCTAAAGCCAAACCCCTAGCCAAAGGGATCAACAAGTCAAACTAGATTTTGTTGTCAATCTTTAGGTCTTCAAGTATGTCTCTTCTTACTTTCAATTTCAAGTACATTTTGCAAAAATTTCTTATGTTACATTTTATTTTGAAAATGAAAATAAAATTCCCTATTTTATTTTACAAAATAAAATAGAAACCTCTAGTTATGTTTAAGGAGAAAGAAATGAGAAAAGAATGTACATTAGAGTTTTAAGAGGGGACAGAACATATATGCCCTATTTAAAAATTATATATAATTCCAAAAACAAACAAATTAAAAGTCTATGGCTCATGTACTTGGCACCATGCATATCAAACAAGATACATAATCAAAATTAATAAATTAATTTTAATTATTCTTAAGTTGCTAAATTACGTTTTACACCTTTAACTTTCATACCAACCCAAAGGTTTTGAAAGTTGCAATTTGGTCCTTATTAAGGATTAAGACCATAAAATCAATACTTGTTCATGAGCGTGCATTCTAAGTGTTCAGACATGACCTCGTCATATGTAAAAAATGTACAAGATAAGTGTCATAGTCATGTACCATGTAAAAATGGCATATGCATGGATATACATATAAGACACTTGGTTATGTATTATTGCAAACATGAAATTCAACAAAATTCTAGCTATAACATGGTCATGGGTCACAACTATATATATGGTTAAAAACTTTCCTATAGATAGACATGCATAACAGACACATCACCCTACATGAAACATGTGATGAATGTCATGACCTTGTGAGCCATGAATAAAACACCTGTACATAGTTGTGCATTAAAGGTGCATAGTTATGTATATGGCAATTTCCAAAATTTTAAAAGTGACTCAAAATATTGGAAAACTCTTGTTTTTTCGATAAGCTGTCACTGGAATGCAACAATATGACTAGCAAACCTCTTACCAGGTAAAATAATGCCTCATGAAAATAGATCTACACAACAACACAAAATTGAGACCATCAACTAGATTTAGACAGCCATGTTTTAACCATATTTAACACATCAAGCAATTCAATTCAAATGAAAATCAAGGATACAAAATTCAGTATATTAAAAAAAAGTATTTATGTTCTCATTGATCTCTAATTAACCATAATAATTCAATTAATATTTCTATTTCATGCACATTGATATCCAAGTAACATAAAAGCAGAATATCTTATTTAAGTAACATGTAATCTTGACTTCAAAATGACTATGACACCACTATTGGGATTGATGTTGCATGAACAAGTATGGGTGTAGTGAAATAGTTAACAAAATTTTAGATCTACACTTATACAAGACAATTTCATTCAATATGTATAAAAGATAAACATAATACATACTTACATGAACACGATCCCTTTTAGGATCCCTTGATAATAAAAGTTTCATAAAATTAAACCATATAAGATTTAAAGGTTTACCTTTATTTAATGGCTCCATCGGTCTTCATGTGGTAAAAATTTAGCACTTGGATACATTATCTATCTAAGAATAGGAACAAGTCTGAACTCAATAGCTTATCATGTACATGAGGCATTGCTAGAGGTTTTGTACATGTGGATAGGTAAGGAAGTGGATAGGTAAGGAAGAGGTGAGGGAGCATAGGTATGAACCTAAAGACTAAAAATTTCTCTTTGAAATGTGAAAAACACATTCTTTTTTATAGAAGTAGATGTAGAAATATGTATGGTCCACATATGGTCGTGCATCACATGTTTATCTTCTTTGAACATATGCACCAATACAAAATAGATAAGGATTATAGATAATCTTCTAATTGACATGATGTCATGCATGGTCATGTCAAGGACAAATCACCCGCTTTTTAACCTTATTAAATTTGATTCCAATATATCTAATAAATATCATGGATAAACATCCGCTTAGATCCACACATGGTTGAAACCAAGCTTAAATGTCCATTTTAACTTTTAACCTTATTTAGACAGATTTGACAAGTCTCCAAAAGTTGTTTCTACTTTTTTTCTCACAAGATTCAACTTAATTTAGACTTTAAAACATGTTGATTCTAAGCACTAATCAAGATTTATAAATCATCTATATAGAATAAGAAATTGATTTATCTCAATGAATCCAATTACTTCTCTAATCACTTAACTCTTTTATGTGTTTGTGTCAAAAGCTCATTAACAACCCAACATTGTACAATCTTATGTTATGTTGTATCTCCCACTGACATTCTTTCATACACAAATCAAGAATGAGCTTTATTAAGTCATTATAGTCACCTGTCCATTAAAGTGTTAAAATTTATACTTGTAACTTATTAACAAACAATTACTTATATAATTCAAATCATTTTGTTATCTTATATTGTCTACCTTAAAAGTTTCTCTTATATGAAATAAATAATCAAGTCAATGACTAAATAACATTAAACTAGACTACAACCTGATCCTACTACGATCAAAGATTTTAGTGGTCGATGACATATGCTAGCATAAGTCTCTTATAGATAAAATCTTTTGCTACTAAAATTGATGAATCTTATGTTGAATCATTATAGTCTATATATCGATCTCGATATAGCTAACCTATGTTATGATGACACATTAGATAATGTCAAACTATATCCATCCTCATATGAGATTGTCTAATAATTTTCAAGTCTAAGGATCACATATACCCCTATATGTTAAAGAGGATATATTCTACAAATACTAGGAAACCATTTATATGGAATCCTCTTAATGGGTTATGTCTAGTGAACATGTCTAGTAAATATCATGCACTCATATGTTGCATCAAGTTATAGCCAAAAGCTTCAATAAATGCAAATTATCATCACGTTTTCGTGTTATTGTTCAACATTATAATAATCTCATCTCTATTAGTTATGTCTTAGGTCATGGTAATGTTTATAATGTTTTTTTCGATCATCAAAAGGGTATTATAACATCTAATTTTAACTTAATTGATTTTTTTTCTAATGATGATAGCTAACAAGTTTTCATATGATACTTCTTAATCAATAAGCCAAGGCCGAAGGATCATGAATAAAGAATGGACTAGGTGTGTATGCCTAAACTTGAGCCTTAAAGCCTATCGAATACCATTAAGACTAGTTATATTGAAAAATAACTTTAAAAGGGCCTATTTAAAGCCTTTTTTTACATAATACATGGATAACCTTCTCGAATATCTATTGATTGCGTTAAGATTTAAATTCTAACTCCTTACTAAGTTTATTAGATAATATGAGAAGTATTTAGGGTTATCATATCATGGGATTGTGTAACCAAGTACCAAGACACAACTCTTAACTTTATCTAAACTACCGTATGTGAATCAAAAATAAAACCAAAATTAAAATGGAAACGAAACAAAATAATTAAGAATGGAGCATAGGGAAATTAATGGATCACAATATGCAAGATGGTGCTAGGACTTTAGGTTCACTAATTCAATTCACGATAGACTTTCTATGCTACTAAAATTGTTGTGTTATTCATGTGACAACGAAACTCCTTAAGTTGATCAATATTCTTTCTCAAACAATATTAATCTTATTTCACATTCTAATAACCTAGATATCCTATCTAGGCTAAATTAGATGGAAATGTATTAATGCACTATGGAGTCGACTAGCTTTCTACACAAACCTATTATGCCTATGACTGTTGCATGTATTAATTCATATATTTTTATATTGAATTAATCCATGGTTTGTATTCTTATAACTTTTATGCAATATCAATTATTGGTCTTAATTACAAAACATAAATCCTATTAAAAATTAGCCATATTCCTAATATGCATTAAGTTCAAAATACAAGCTCACAATGAATTCGCACATACTTCAATCACAATCGAAAAATATTACAATTCCATAAATTAGCTAGCTTTAGTCTTAACAAAGAAGATATAGTTCATAATTAAACGAAAATAGGCGTACAAATTCAAGAAATACATAATGGAGATAAAAAGTGAAACTCGATAAAATCTTAAATTTTTATTATAATCTTTTGAAAAATCGTCTTGCGATTACGATCCGTATTGCTTTCGATTAAATCTCTAAACAAAAATCAAGAATCTCTCAAAAGTGTTTGCAAATTCTCTCTAAAATTGTCTTTTGTGGCTCTCCTTCTTTAGGTAAGTATAAAATGGATATATACAGCCTAAGGTTAGAAAAAGAGTCCTTAAAAAACATGGATTCTACTTAATGATGTTGGGCTATGGTGCTATGCCATGGCATTTAGTTTCTACCTTTTTTGAATGCTTTGAGCTAGGGTGCCATGTAGCGACACCAAGCTTTTGGATTTTTGCTATTGGACACTGTAACATTGTATTGTGGTAGGAATGCTTTTGGAATTTGAATTTTGGGTATTCATAAAAGTTATAGCCTAGATATCCAGTTTCATTTTGCTTATGAATCACCTCATTTAGACTTTGGAATATCAAGTTATGACCATTTTAGTCATTAGTGATCATAAACAGAATTTCATCAAAAAACCTAAATTTGTGGCAACAGTTGAGAGCCCAAACAAACTCTGATTTTTTTTCGTAATAGCTTTCTAAAAATATTGAGATGTTGGATACAACTTTACGAAAAACTACTTTTTCAGTATAAAGCTCAAACTTATTAAAAATCCTTGTCTTTCTATTATAGTGCATAATGCTCCCCTTCCCTTTTATGCTTTGATCGCTCATTCTTCCTTGGACTAAATTCAAACCATCAGCTAGTCTTTCATAAGTGTATTTATGGTTTGATTTCTATTGAAATCACATCAAAATCAAAATTTTCTAAAAAACCAAACATGAAAACCTATGATTTCGAAATATGTAAATAATAAGGGTAAAATAATAAAATCACCACCCAAAACTTTATAAATTGACTACAGAATTATACATGCAATTGGCACTTATCATCTATAGATGATTGCTTTATGCATATACATGGATGGATTAATGGGATAGGTGCATGCCCTCACTCTGTTTACAACCATGACGTTTGCCTACAATTTCAATTACCCAATTCATATATAACTCTATCTTTTTCTAATAGTTTTGGTACTTATTAAAATTATCAGAATTATCTTTTTGGATAATTCTAGAGATAAGAGATAATTTTACTAGGAGACTGTCCCTAAGGGTGGGAAAACCCTATATAAAAAGCTAGGTTTTCTTAGACTAAAGGGAAAGACATTTGAATAGATCATAGTGGATAAGCTGAAATACTTGAGAGATATTTTTTAAGAGATTTTTATGAATTTCTTTTAGGAGAAAATACATAATTCATACATGAAATATTGGCCAAACACATCCCACTCAAACTTGTTATGTTTTTGAAACCTAGACGTCATCTTTAGTCTAATAAGCCATTTATACGTCTTCCTAGCTTTGATGCATCAATGCAAAATGCTAAAGGAATGGAAGATACAGGTATGTATCTAAGGGGAAAACCTTAAATTTTATTAGTAATCATGTTTCGTTTTTCAACTTCATTTTTTTATTTTGGTCATTCGATGTTGTCCATGGATATTTCAAAGTAGTCTAAAGATAAATGTGATTGGTAGCTTCTTGACCACTAATGTTCACGTTTGTGTACCACACTGGGCAATCCGTGATAGTTACAAAATGTCAAGTAATCATGTTTTGAATTGATTAATTATGTTGTAACATATGATCAACATGTTTACATGTATGTCTACTTTAGTTTGATCTGATTCTCATTTGTTGAATTAATTAAACTAATTTGTTTAAGTTTAATTTTGTTATCATCATTTATTTTTTGCTTGTCTCATCTATGGATGCTTAAAGATTGATAGGTGGATGCTTACTTTTTTATGTGTCTATCCACAAATCTTAGGTTTTTTATGGATTGTCATTTTTGTTTCTATTGATCAGGATAGTTTTTTATTTTTACTAGTGATGGTTTATATCATGCGAATTATTCTTTATTTTCATAAATATGTTGTTGGAATTTGGTTTTATGACTTTGTATGAAATCTTAAACCTATTTGAATGCATACATGAAGAAGTTGAAACTGTATGTAGACGCTAAGAATGACCAACTGACTTTTATGATTAACAGGGCTTTCACCCACTAATGCACATGTTTACCAACCATTTTGACTTGTCTTCTATTAGTACCAAATTCTTTTGAATTTTTCTTCATTAATATTGCTTTGATGCATGTTTGGTATATTAATTAAATGTTTAATTTCTATTATGTGTTAAATAGTTTATGGTCAGTTTTAATGAGATTATAATGATGTAATTTACTACTTTTTTGTGAATATATTTGTTTCATTTTATGTTTAAATGGGCTATTGAATAACTTGATAATTTAATTAAAATGAATCATCGAGTGAAAGCTAACCTTTAGATTGGGCTACGTGGGTGCTTAACACTTTCTCACGTTATATCTAACTCTTCAAACCTCATTTATTTGGTAGACAAGGATGGTTTAGGTCCTTCACAAGAGATTCTAAAGAGTTTTCCATTGTCATGAAACTTTTTCTAAATGAAACTTGGGTGATAACTCCTTAATCATTCTATAATGGGTTAAAAATTCATTACATACTCCTCTTAGTCATTGTTCGGATGACTAAACAAATGTGGCAAACCCTACCTAACGTGATATGGAAAAACCCATCACAACTATAACAACTCCACTAGGGATAATACAAAGAGTTGATTCTGATGGTAATCTAATTGTGTTTCTTACTTGAAGGTTTCCTTGTATTCATGTACACTACTCACAAAAAAAGTGCCCAACAAAAATTCAACAAGCAAGTATTCATAATAAAGCTTTTTATCAAAGAACAAGGTATAATAGATGTCGTCAAAGATCACAGTTGGGAAATTTTTATGTTTGAACCTTTACAAGCATCCATTATAGTAGTAATGGATTTCTATGCAAAGATAGTGGACAAAGTTGAAGCAAAGGTAAAAGTTAGAAGGAAAAATGTAAAATTTGACACTAAAATGATCGATGCCTAATATGGACTGAAAAATACAATGATCACATATTCAAGACTTATCAAGAAACTTTCACTCTTGAGCAAATCCTTCACAAAATTATCGTAAAAGAAACCCATTGGGAACTCTAAGATGGCTACCTGCGAGCTATCAAGGGTAACAGGCTTCATAATGTTGTTCATCTTTGGTAGTACTTTGTGTGTACTTGTATCATACCAATAAAGCATGTGAGCAAGATCAATAAGAAGAGGGTAATTTTGCTCCATGTGCTTTTATCATACACGCAAGAAAAAGCTAAAAATTAGGATATTTCTTCTCGCACTTGATTATTGAATTTTGTTGAAACTTTGGGGTATCCATCATTGAGACAGACAAACAGTTAAAGCTAACTCTACTATTGACTCAAGCTTATTTAGAAAAAATCGCTAGACCTTGAGAAAAGAGCTCAAATAAGGAACATACAAAAGGTTACGCCATCATAACTTCTATTCAAGTTTGTGTCCATAGCTTAACAATTGAACATATTGTATTCTAAGGTAGGTAGAGTAAAACAACAAAAGGAAACACTCCTTCAAAGAACAAATATGATGTTGCAACTCTAAAGGCTTATATGTACAAAGCTCCAAATTGACACATCTAGATTTCAGTGGCACAAAGTAACACCAAGTAGCCTACCACCACCAGCTAGAGATGATGATAAAGACTCAGATAATAAGATGGTTTTGGAAATGCCCGAAGACTAAAAAAGCCCTTCACCAATTGGATGTGTTTCAATAACTTGAGATTTGGCTATTTTTTTTTTTACATTCTTTATTTGCTATTTTAATTTTAATTTTTGTAGATGCAAATTTTAAGAGTTCTATGTTTTATTTTCTTAAAATTTTTATGCTAATGACTTTTTATTCATTGTGTGACTATTTTTTCCCATGTAACCAACTAATGGATATTATATAATCTATTTTGTGTTTGTTTGTTGGTATGATTATCAATTCTTTCCATTTAATGGCACGAGCACACAGCTAGCACCTTTAGATGATTAGAAAAGTCTTTTAAATTTTTTCTTTTGATTATATCATCCTCTATTGGGACAATGTTGATGTTAGGTGAGGGGTGAGAAAAATTTAGAATTTGAGTGTAACATGTCCTTAGTTTAGTTAATGGAATGTGTGATTGACTATAACATGTCATTATGTTTAATTTTTGCTATTAAGTGCCTAATTTTTTTTTTATGCATTTTTTTTAATTTATGCATGCCAGTTGTTTTTTAGTTTATTATATTATATTTATAGAGTTTTTGCACATGTTTCAATGAGTAATAGATAACTCGTATGTCTATGATTACATTTAACAAGGAGAACCTCACTATTATTGCAAAGGAAAGCATGGCCATGGCAATAAAAGACACGTATGTAATTATTAAGCTAGGGTTTGCTCATATTAGGAAAAAGTATAAAAGCATAATAAAAACATCAATTACAAATTTTTGCACTTGACATCTTAGAACGCATTAGAGACTTATAGAGTAGATCCTATGAAGGGAAAGTGAAAAAAAAGACTACAACAAGATTTGATCACGCAATTGCTTAAGATTAGAAGACAAGTTTAGAAACAATTCAACAACATATCAACATGGTGACTTCAAACGAGCTCTTTCCTATAAAGTTCTTAATGTTGTCATTGATTATGATTGTGAATGATAAGATGAGCATGAGCTAATTCTTTCCAACTAGGGTAAGACGTGGTCTTGTTATAATACTCAAGTGTTAATATAATATATTCAATGTTTAATTTCATATGATCGATTGCAATTTTGCTTCATAGTATGATATTATTGAATGTTTGATCACCATTCACTTAATTTAGAATTTGAATTACTGACTGTGAAGTAGAATCTGAGTTCTAAACTACTATAATTACCATAAACTTAGTGAAATATTGGAGAGATCATACAGTTTATATGGTTATACAAATTCTTGAACTTAGTGCATATTATGTTATGCTTACAAAGATGTAGAGTCAGTAGATTAGTAATAAAGATAAGCTATTGTCATGAGAGAGCTGTCATTAACACTTGAGTGAATTCGACCATCAATATATGAACTTTAACTTGAAAATAAGAAATCAATAACTAAGTTAATAAACTGATGAAGTCTTAGTCTTAGTGTCTTCTTGTTTGAGTGATTTGTTATTATTTCTATGTTACATTCAACCTTTGGTTAATTAGATTTACTTAGTTAATTAGTGATTAGCAAAATTAAGTATCATTCAAATTCGATAGTTTGGATAGCATAATAGTCAGGAAGTTTAGGCATTAGTCCAATAGATATGGATTTATTATTTGAACTTGACAATACTAAACTCATATAAACTAGTACACTTGTTAGGATATTTGGTTAAGTTTTAAACTATATGTAATAAGTTTTTGGCATCGTTACCAAGGATTGTGTTTACTAGTACTAGACTAAGTGATTTGTTGCTAGTTTAGACATTTCAAATTTCTTTTTTTTTAAGTTTAAACCTGTGTTTATTAATTTCTTTTTTTTTTTTTTTGTACTTTTGCTCCTTTAGTTGATATTTGTGTAGATAGTTTATGAGCAAGAGACTTACTTTTGAAAAGTTGTCCTTTAATCTTAAGAATAAGAAGACTGTTTAATAAAACTTGCAAGAAAAAAAAAATTAAAAGAGGGAAAGAGGGGTACAATGACTAGTAACAACCAAGATGATGTTTCCAACAAAACTTTATACGATTGTGTTGTTCTTATAGTGGATGGGGACATGTCGAGCATTATCAAACCAATTGTACAAGCTAAAAACTTTGAAATCAAGCCCGTAATAATCCAAATGACCTAGTAATCAGTTCAGTTTAGGGGAAGAGCTACCGAAAATCCCAATTTGCATATTTAAGGATTTTTGGAGATATGTTACACCTTTAAACACAATGGGATCATGGATGATGCCATTAGATTATGTCTCTTTCCATTCTCACTAAAGAACCATCCTACAACATGGTTGCTATCTTTCCTAGTGTAAACAATCATAACATAGAATGATTTGGTACAAAGATTCATATCAACGTATTTCCTACCTTTAAAATTAGCAAAAATGAGGAATGACATCATATACTTCATGCATGTTGGCTTAGAAACATTACATGAGACATATGAAAGGCATAAAGAACTTTTGAGATAATGCCCACATCATGACATCCCTATGTGGCTTTAGGTATAATCGTTCTACAATGGAATAATGCCTAAAATTTAAACTTTTATAGACGTAACTATTAGAGGCTCTATAAATAATAAAACACTAGAAGATGCCAATGACTTATTAAAGGTAATGATGAGTAACAACTACAGATAAATCAACAAGAATAATAGAAAAGTGATGAATTTCCATGAAGTTAATACATTGACAACCCTTACTACACAAGTTGTTGAACTACATAAAACAATTAGAAAGTATAAGTGTTAATAATATGAATTCTCTTTTTCTGACATATGATTTTTGTACAGGTAATCATGCCAAGACAGAGTGCTAAATAATTAATAATTTCACCTCCTCAAGTACTGAATTGGTGGACTATGTGGGAAACCAACAAAGGGGTAGTTTCTAAAACAATCTATGTTCCAAGATGTATAATCCTAATAGGAGCAACCATCTAAATTTTAGGTGGAACAATCAAAGAGGTTAGAGAGATCAACATACCATTCCAACCATAACTAGAAAAGAAATCTAATTTAGAGGTAATGATAAAAGCCATGAAGTATTTATCGATACAATAGAGACATAACTGTGCCAATTAGTAGAAAGATTGCTAACAGATCCAAGGGACACTATCGGGCAATACAGTTACCAATCTAAAAGAATATGTCAAGGCAATTATGTTGAGAAGTGAGGCAATGTTGAAGGAACCAGAACCAATAGAAAAATCAACAACTTTACTAATGAAAGAAAATAAAGAAAAAATATAGCCTATTAAGCCTAAGAAAAACCCAAATGACATATGGGTATCGAATGGAAGAAAACTAAAAAATTAAAGGAAGAAAATGATTCAGCATCATTTCTACAAGGTGTATTATGAATCCCTTTTCCATAAAGGCTGAAGAAACAAAATAATGCCAAGTAGTTCTTGAAATTTTTGGAGGTGTTAAAAAAACTACAAATTAACATACGTTTCACTGATGCTTTGGAATAGATGCCATCATAGGCAAAGTTTATGAAAGACATTATATTAAAAAAAAAAAAAAGAAACTAGAAGAGGAAGAGGTAGTGATTTTCAATGAAGAATGCAATATTATCTTATAGAAAAAACTCCATCCAAGCTTAAAGATCGAGAGAGTTTTACTCTACCATGCATCATTGGAGATTATTGTTTTAGTCATGTCTTACGTTATTTAGGAGCATGTATTAATTTAATTTCTCTCTCTATTTTCAAAAGCTAAGAAATGGCAAAGTGAAGTCTACTAGAATGACTCTTTAACTTAAAGACTGTTCACTCACAAAACTAAAGGGAATAGTTAAAGATTGATGATCGTGCATCTTGAAGTGTATGACCGTGCAGTAAAAAAAACAAAAAAGAAACAAAAGAAAAGGAAAAAAAAACAAAACACAAAAACCATGATAAAGAAACATATAGAATGAAGAACATAGAATAATAAACTATATATTTTACCAGAATCACTAGACTAAGCCTAAAAAAATATGAAAAGTAATAAAACTAGAATAAGAAACTTGTACAAGCATGAGAAACCATAATTTAAAACAGTATGTAAAGTTATGAAGTCAGAACATAGGACAACATACTACCTGGCATACAATAAAACTCATAACTGAACGCTAGCAAACACTTAATAAATTACAAAGTAAGTAGTCAAATGCGTTATCAAGTTTAACATTCACTTTAATATAAGAAACTGAGCAAGAAGTTAAGATAAGTAAAAATCATGCATGATATACATTACATAGCATGAGATGCCATAAAACAGTGTTTTCAGAAAAAATAGATCAAGAGATCCATATGCATATATTTTAAAAGTAGAAATAAGATGCTCTAGACATCATTTAAAGGATAGATACGAATGGCACTTGTGAGTTCAGCTTACTATCCTTGTGTTAGTATGATTTAGTATTTTTAGCTTATTAATAACAATATCAGTATGGTAGGACTTTTTAGCTTATTGGTATATCACCAATTTGGTTCAACTCACATAGCTAGGATGTTAAATCCCTCTATTTATTAGTTTGATCAATATAATAGATATAGCTTTTATGTATACAATGTATGTATACATAAAAAAGAGATTTTAGATACATTGATTTTTAGGATCTTCGGATCCCAATTACAATCTTTAGTAAAGATTTTAGAAAAAATTTCTAGAAAAAACAAGTTTGAGGGCTAATGCATGATTTTCAACATAGACATGATTTCAGCATGTTTCATATCATGTCATACTCTACATAAAAAGAAATAAAAACCAAAGAGATCATGATTAGTAACTGCCAAATTGCATAAACCTGATAACATTAAAATAGAAGAAGTATAGATTATCAAATAAGCAACAAAATAAGTAAGAAATAGAACATAAGATGAGAAACAAAATTAAGCTTAAAATCAAATAAAGACTTGTGAGAAGTAACAAGTACTATAGCACAATGCACATCATAATCAAAAATAGAAAAGAAATCAGATAAGATTCAGACAAAGGAAAAAAAAGAGAATAAAAGTGTGTTAAGTTATGTAAGTTTGACCTTTTATATCATGTTATATACGCATACTCATATAAGTACTTATAGCATGGCATAAGTCAATAATATAAACAATACAATACGTAGAGAGAGAAAGGGCCATAAACCACTAGATAAGCAAAAAATAAAAAAGCCCTTAAAGTAAAAAATAGATTGGCATAATATCTCAAATAAGGGCAAAGGATAAGTTAGATACTAAATTAGAATAGAAAGAGTTAAGAAATAAGATGAGAAAAAGGAAGATGTTAGAAATGACATCAACTAAGAATTTAAATAAGAAAAAGGATATAGAGCTTCATGACCAGTTAGAAAATAGACTAGACTAGAAACCTGCTTGAGGATAGAGGCATGAATTACTTATTGAGTGACTTATCACTCATCCTCTAAAGTTTTCTTTCATGTAGTTTAGTGTTTAAAGAGCTGAGTTAGAACAAAATGACTGTAGAGTAAGATATAGTTTTGAGTGGGTCCTCACCTATGTTTACAGTTTTTAGTAGATATATGTGTGTGTGTATATATATATAAAGTTTTCAGTAGATAACATGTTTGGCTTGCATGCTTCGTATAGTGCTTATGCATATGATGTACAATATCATATATATTCAGATATTACTAAATAGTAATAAAGTATGAGTTTTCTTTTTAGAATACTGTACATTGTTTTCAACATCAGTTTCTGCTTACATAACATGGTTTTGTATATGTATTTCAATATAGTTATGTGTATAACATGTATAGTAGTATTTTACAAAATAATATAATGTTTTTAGTATGTTGTACAATATTTGAATTATAATTATATTATTAGCTTCTACATAGTGCATGTTTTTAGAATAACAATTTAAGTTTTGTAAGACCCTTATTGCATATTAAAGATAATTTCATATAAATAATAATAGTAATTGTAAATTGTAATATATAGAAAGGTTACTTCCCTTCATGGCCTCTAGTGGATACACTTAAGAAGATAAAACTTATAACGTGCAAATAAGTTTTTAAAAAGAAAATAAACATGAATGGTAATGTACATAACTATAAGGCACAATCAGTCACTAAAAGTTTCACTCAAAAGCATGACATTGACTATAATGAAACATTTTCACTGGTTGCAATGTTAACGTTTATCCAAATTATGCTTGTAATAGTTACATACTATGACTATAAAATCTAACAGATAAATGTCAAAATTGTCTTCTTGTATGGTAGCCTTATGGTGAATGTGTATATGACATAGCCTAATATTTTCATTCTTGATAGACAGACAGATAAAGTATACAAGTTGTAAAGGTTCATTTATGACCTGAAACAAGCTTCAAAGAGTTAAAATATTCATTTTGATAAAGTTATTTAAAAGTTTAAAATTATCAAAAATAAAGATGAGTCTTGTGCGTATAAGAAGGTTTGTAGGCATATGGTTTCATTTCTAGTATTGTAAGTATATTGATGACATCTTAATTATTGGAAATGATATACCTCATTTACAGACTACTAACACTTGGTTATCTAGTGCTTTTTCGTGAAGGACTCAGGAGAAGTGGTCTACCTTCTTAGTATCAAAATTTATCATGATAGATCACAGGTTGCTTAGATTAAATCAAAACATACATATAAATAAAGTTTTGAAGAGATTTAATATGAGTGAATCAAAGAAAAGGTTAATGCCCATGACTCATGGTATATATCCCTTTAAGGAAATGTATCATAGGATATTAGAAGATAGAGAGAAGATAAGTCAAGTATTGTATGCTTCAATAATCAGGTTAATCATGTAAACCTTGTTATGTATATAGATTGATGTTTTATTCGTCTAGAGTATTTATGGTAAATATTAATCTGATTCAAGTGAATAATATTGGATTATTGTCAAGAATATTCTTAAGTACCTAATAATGACTAAAAAAATGTTATTGGTTTATGGAAGAGAAAATAAACTCATTGTACATGGTCAAAGTGATACGAGTTTCTAGACAAACTATGATGATTTCAAATCCTAGTCAAGATTTGTATTTTATTTGACTAGTGGTGCAGTAAGTTAGAAGAGCTCTAAGTAGACTACTATGGTTGATTTTACAATATAGTCTACGTGTATAGCCCTTGCTAAGATATTAAAGAAGGTAGTTTAGATTAAAAAGTTTGTTTTTGAACTTAGCATAGTACTTAGCATTATTGATCCTATTGGTCTTTATTGTAATAACAATTGAGCCATAACGTAGGCAAAAGAACCACGTCTCATAGAAATCCAAACATATTCTTAGATGATTCTATTTGATACGAGAGATCGTGTAATGTGAAGACATACAAATAGAGAAAATAGACACAGATAATAACCTAACTAATCCATCGACCAAACTTCTATCGCAACAGAAGTATAATATGCATGTAACCATATATAACATTAAACTTTTGTATGATTGGCTAAAGTGTAAGTGGAAGATTGTAAGGGTAGGTACCTTACAACCATATGTCCATTGCATTATTTATATATTATTGTAATTTGTAATCATATTTTGATAATAATAATATATGACATTTTAGTTATAATGTTGTTTGATACATATAAAATGTCTTTAGTATAATAAACTCAAAACGATAGAATCAAATGACTGTTCATGTTTAATACACTTATTAGTGGTTATACTAGAACATTTCGTAATCCTAACATCACTATAAACGTTAGGCACAAGTGATGATGTGAGGATTATCATAATATGAGTAATCCTACCAAAAGGTGGTGATAGTTTGCATACACCGAAATTTGTTGCTTATAGTCTACTCTTATATATTAGTATAAGATTTGGTGGTCATGTTCACTAAATAGACCTAATGATGAGAATCTCATATAAATGGTGCTACTTGTGTCTGTGGATCAATCCTTATAACTTAATGGATACATATGGTTGTTCGATTTAAGGTCTGTCAAACTATCTTATGTTAGAAATGATGTCATTTGATATAATCAAATGCACCATTAAATAGGGTGTTATAAAGGTAAGGTATTAGTTATCATATGATTAATACGAAGGCTATAATAGATCAACAAAGCAATTGTCAATCTCGAGTATGAGAATAGTGTTTTTGTTGAGTGTGTCCAAAAAGACTATGGCCATAGCTAAATTGATTTGTATCGATTCTAATCTTGGTTTAGACATATACGTATTAAGGAACTTTTAAGATAAAAGCAAATCTATATCTCAACCTCATAAGACATGGTGATAAAGAGATCATATTCTAGGTTAATTATTAGGTTGATCAAGCTTAGAGATGTTCATCAACACTTTACTATTCAGGCGGTTATGATACTTTGCTAGAGATTATTCATAATCCATGTCGAATATCAACTTAAATTCGGATATTATCTAGTTAGTTGAAAGTTTCGAGGTCACACATAATACAGGTTGACTAAGTTTTAAAGGAACAAGTTTGTTGTCCTTATAGATAGATGATGAATGTTATCACATTGAACTTGTTACATTTATTCAAATCAGGTTGAAAGTTAAAATATGAATTTTACATTGACATATAATCGTATATTCATCCTTAGTACACAAGCATATGTGCCATTAGTCAAGAGTTATTGGCACGTTGAAACACGTTATACATTTCTTACAAAACGTATAATGGCATGCGTTATTTAAACACTAAGCATGATTTTGTTCTACCACACATCAGTGTACATGAGGCAACATGGGCATCCATTTTACATGCATATAGCCTTGTGGCTAACTCTATGTAAACATAATTGATTTTTTAAGTTCGAGACTTTTGCTTATTATACAAACCAAACACTTTAACACGTTTATGCATTAAACAACCTTGACCAGGTGTATAACTACTAGTAAAGTGAAAACACAATTCTTCTTGCTTTATTTGCCTATTGTGAATACCTAGAGTGCCTTCAACTTACAAGTTGATGGATTAATGAACTACATTTGCCATGTAAAGACGAATGAGTCGTCCAATGCAGACATAAACAAATAAACACCCTATGGTTGTGTTTACTATTTTTATTTCTCATATTTGATTGAAAAATAGAAATCCTTATGTGTTTATTAGGACTTTGAATAAGTTTTAAAATTTTCCATTATATAGTCACCCTTTCAATGATCTTGGACTTCTTATATAAAGACATTTGCTCTTTATGTTTGCTCTTTAGTGGAACTTTTTTACTACCATAAACATTTGTTACCCTTATTTCCTCATGTATTGAATAATTTTACCCAGCACTGACTTATACTTCTCCATTACACTTACCTTTATGGACTTTCTCATAATCTAATTCATCATCAAATTTATCATCCATCTTATTGTGATAATCAAATGAACCATAGGTTGGTGCTCTATCATTTCATCCTTAAACCTAATCCTCTACCTCTACATGCAATTAAACAACTTCTTCTTCCCTTTTATCACCAACATTAAACCTTTTTTTTTTCTTCTTCTTGTTTTGCACGTGCATTTACTACATAAACATTACACCTATCAACTTTTTCTTCTACATTCTTGACAAATTACATGTAACTTGTGCTTGCCTTCAAATTAACAATACCATGAAGAGTTGAAAGTACTCTTCTAGTTTCAGTAGACTAATTGCATAAAAATCGTAATAATCCTAAATGTCATACAAAACAACTGAACTTATACTTTCATAATTCTTATACACATGAATGTTATAATCACTTCTATCAATATTTAATTGAATACTTAATTCTTCTAACAAATCTTCATAATCAGTTGCCAATGCAATACTTATTACTCTATGTCCCACTTTCGTATCTTGCTTTGTTGTCAAATCTTGTAACCCACAAAGCACATAAAATATTGCTTATAACATCTTTTTGGTATGTTGATAAAAACCTCCCAATAGGCTTACATCCCTATGTAGTTAAGTAACCTTAAACATGCTTTTAAAACAACTCTAAAAAACATCTAAATTCTAAAAAAATTTGAATTTACCCCCAATTTACTACTTAATCCTTGTTTTCCCCGGTTTACCTCTCTCGATTTACCACTTACTTGCCATGTTTACCCTTGTTTACTACTTACCCTCTTATTTTCACTTGGTTTACCCTTCATTTACCATTTACCATCATGGATACCCTTGGTTTACTCTTTAGTTTATTGCTTATCCCATTCTCTTGCTTACCTTATTCTTTCAATTCATCGCTCACCTTTATTATTATTATTATTATTTTTTTATGACAAGGAACTTGACCGAAGCTGACACCTTTATAGGATATTAACCACACTAGATCGTTAAACCTCGAGTAAGCACAATGCTCCAATTATTTTTCATCGATTAAATTCAAGAATTAATCTTGGAGTGGTTCGCATGGTGACTTGAACCCTTACCCTTAATGCTAGAAAGTCAACCAGGAAACCACCCAGACTTCTCCCTTGGGGTGCTTACCCTTATTGTTACCATTTCCAATTAACGTAGAATGCATATTGCTATGAGATCCAACCAACACATAAAGAATTATATACACATCGAATATAAACTAAGTTTTATCTAATAACTTGCAACTATAACTACTTAATGTCACTTAAGATCTAGAACTATCAAAATGATTTCCACAAAACAATGTACCTAATACACTATCATCTTAGTGACATATGATGTAAACATATAATAAAGTTGGACTTACTTGCGTCAAGTGATTGATGCAGCAAATTTTAATTTTTTCAACCAAATCTTCAAGTTTTCTTTATTGTAGTTTTTTAAGTGAAAAATTTGTGTGTAAAGTGTAAACAAAGTTTTAAGTTAAAAGCAATAACAAAAAGAGCAAAACTGGTACTGTCTCTTATAATATGATAAATTTGTATAATCTTATTGTTTTGTACAAAAAGTATACAGGTGCCTTGTATATTTTAATTAATTTTCCGAAACTATATATGCAACAACAAGAAATCATCAAAAAATCAATTTTTATACAAGTTTAAATTGAAAACTGATATCTATTGCACAATAAATCATATAAAAACTTTTCTTTTCAAAAGGAGTTAATAATATATATATAAAAAAAAAAAATCATGAAACATTAGGATATAAAAGACCAACACTATAAATTCAATAAAAATTGTTGGTTTGGGTGCAAGTAGCAGCTGTACTAACAAATTTTGTCTCTTGCAAGACAAAAAAACATGTCCCACCCCAGGTTAGTCTAAATGCCCTTTCCCACCTCAAAATTACGACTAAAATACTTTAATTTGCCAATTTGGAAATTCATCACTTAGAATCCTATTTCTATTTAAAAAGAAAAAATCAAAACTCTAACTTTTGATATTCCAAATGTCCAAAATAGTGCTATGATCACTAAATTGCATTTAGAATGGTACACTCCAACTTAAATTGTTTCGTTCCATTGTTATTCAAACTAAAATTCACAATATAATTGGATCAAAGTTGTACTTAAAATAATACAATTTAGATCAAATTATACTATTCTAATGTAATTCAATTGTATATGGTTAGCTCACTAACAATTTTTAATTTTTAATTTAATAAAAAGCTAGGGATGGTCATAAAAAAGTTAGGGGGTTCAACGGTTGCTCAACTTTAACAGTCCAATGAGATTTGATGTCCAACGCAATATTTATCATGTTCTGGTTTCACGGGTCGAACAGGAAAAAACTGGGTCCTGACTGTCCGGATTTGAAGATGTGAACATATATTGTAAAACTTCCTCCTAAATGAGATTAAAAAAAAAAAAAAAAGCAATCGAGGCAGCCAAGCAAAGAGATAATTGCGGTTGAACTTTTTGTCCTTTCATACTGACCAAATTTTGAGACAAAATAAATAAAATCCTAAATATTCTCATCCTGTCTGTTTCCTTTCCTTTCCTTTCCTTTCTCCTTCGGTGAGAAGGATAACAAATTAACAAAACCATACCAAATCAAAACAACCCAACCCAACCCAAATCTAAACCCACTCCGTCTCTCTTCTCTTCTTTTCTAATCTTAATGCCCAAATCGAAGATACCCTTTCCTTCTTCCTTTTGATTCTTTTTTCTGTCGGGGGGGAATTAGATAAGAGATTTTGAGAAGAAGATTAAAGGGGAAGAAAACCGGGTTAGTTCAACAGAGAGAGAGAGAGAGAGAAGCTATTCATGGATTCTACAACAACAGCCGCCACAACAGTCGTCAATGATAAAGAGTCAATGGTGGATCCCTTTTTGGTTGAGGCTCTCCAGAACCCTCGTCATCGTCTCACCAGTTAGTATCCTTGTCTGTTTCTATTTGAATTCCCAATGATAAACCTTTATTCTGTTAATGGGTTTGATTCTTTTGCTTGTGTTGTTGTGATTGGAGAATCCGATATGGTGTTTTTGGATTTTAGGGTTTTGTGAAATTGGTGGGTTTTTTTAATTGAATTGTATTAGGGTTTTGGTTTTGCTGATTTTCTTATTTCGAGATATGTTATCTGAGGATTGGGTTTTTCTCAGATCTGGGTTTTGTTTTGTTTGGTTGCTGGGAAAATTCTGGAAAAAGCGTAAGGAAAAATCAAATTTATATTCTTATTATCAATGTTTGTTCATGCTGTTTCCCAACATGTGTATCTATTAAATGCAAAAATTCAGCTGAATTGATTAAGTGATTTCTTTCTTGTGCCTTTTTAGTGGGGGCAAAGTACTGACAATTTAGGTTGGAATTTTACATTTTTGCTTTCTCATTAATATATTATTGGCGACATAAATAGGCTATTTCTACTAAAAAAGCCTATTATCACATGTTTTTAGAATCCTGCTGTTACTTGCTATTTCTTGTTCCAAAGGTACCAAGGATCTGATATGTATAGTTTCTGTAATCTGAATTCGCAATTAGTTTTACATTTTTGTTTAGCCAAATGTGATGTCTATGGTGGAGTAACCTCTCATGTCAGGTTTTGAGTAGTTTAGAACTTCATCTCTGAACCCAATGATTTAGGGTTCAAAATTCTTTGGGACAGTGGTGACAGTAGATCGATGAATTTCTGGTTTCAAATTCTTGGACAGTGGTCAGTTTTATGAATATAAGAAAACAAATTCGTGGTGCATTGGTGTTTGTTTTTCAATTTGGTTTGGAATTGACCTATTAAACTTTTGTTTATTTTTTGAATCTTAATAGTATTAATGGCCATTATCTTGGTCCATGCTTTCCAAATTAAATTTATTAATTGGAGTCTGCTGTGTAACATTTATTTATTTTTTAAATACCATTGATCAGCTAAAGCACTTAATTGAACTTGTTCGTTCTAGACAAGGGAATTAAAG
The DNA here is from genome assembly GCA_026122585.1 of Anacardium occidentale. NCBI lineage: Eukaryota > Viridiplantae > Streptophyta > Magnoliopsida > Sapindales > Anacardiaceae > Anacardium > Anacardium occidentale. The sequence goes on from JAJEJH010000187.1 coordinate 373,219, forward strand.
CTAAAGAGCACTCTAATTGAAGCAAAAAATGAAATTTAATTCTCTCACCAAACCTGAGTTTGATTCCACGGTCATGGTGAAATAACAAAGTTATTTTTCTATTTTACTGTTTTCATTTTTCGTATTTTAATTATAATAAACTTAGTCTCCTTTTTCCTGAAATTTCTGTGTCCAATGCTCAAGGATTCGATGATAACATGCTTTTTGACAGACAATGTTAAAGCTAGCACTTGTTCTATTAAGGAATGCACAACTTTTTCATGCTCATTTTTTCTTTTATACTAGCCATAATGGTAAAATGGCCCAGAAGAGAAATCTGAAGGGTTCTGAGACAATGTCAAGAAGTGTAGAACCACATAGATATAAAGTTAGAATAATATTCAATTATATTCTTTTCACTTAGTTTAAGTTTTGTTTTTGATTTGCTTTGTTATCAATTTAAATGGTTCTTTTACGATGAATTTAATTGTAGTTTGGTTGTTGGTAAATATCTTTTCTCATTGCTAGACTTTTTACAGCTGGTAGGGAGCCCAAAGTGTTCGTCTCTTATTTTCCATATGTCATGAAATGCATGTATGCAAGAATTAGTGCTATTCTTATTTTATCTTCTCACCACGACTAAGGATGATATGAACAATTTTAAGTGTCCTGGTAAATGTGGCATTGAACAATTTTTTGTTTTTTATTGATTTAGGTGATGATAATACATCACTCAATGAGTTTGTACTTTTCTAAATTCTGTGGTTTATTATCTACTTTTGTATGCTTTTTATATCATGGTACTTACTTTGTAGAAGTTCTTTCTGGTTGCTTTAATAATTGTATATTTATTTGGATTTTTCTTTGTAACTGCAAGAATTAATTATCTATCTTCTGATTTTCTCTTCTGAGCAGTTCTGCGGATGGAGCTTGATATCCAGAGGTTTTTGCAAAATCCTGATCAGCAGCATTTTGAGTTCCAGCAGTTTCCTACTTCTTATCTTCGACTAGCTGCACATCGTGTTTCTCAACACTATGGGCTGGTAACTATGGTGCAGGAGAATGGCTTAGATGGGTTGGGTAATCGAATTCTGGTGAGGAAAACAGCAGAAAGCAAATATCCTGCTGTTCGTTTATCTGAAATTCCTGCTAAACAGTCTGAAGAAAGTGATAAGCTTGATCAGATTAAAATTGTCATTAGGCCTAGGCCCAATAGAGGATCTATTATTGAGGCTAATGAATTTGGGGTCAAACGAAGTCCTGTCAGAAGTGTTGAAGAGAGGAAGGAGGAGTACGACAGGGCACGTGCCCGCATATTTAGAAGTCCTGGCAGTTCTGATTCAGAAGATACTTTGTCTCAGGTCCCTAATGATGGGAAAGGTATAAGCTTGAGCAGAGATGAGAACGAAAGTAGCAGGAATTCTGTTATTGATTCAGAAAAGATTGTTAGCATCAGAGATGGTAGTTCTTCTCGAGTTGCTATTTTCAGAGATAGGGAGAAGGATCGTACTGATCCTGATTATGATCGGAGTTATGATAGGTAGGTTTTATCTTTCTGTGATCCGGGATTGTAGAGTTATTCTGGTGGTTGATGGCTTTGCAGCGGGGGTGCCACATGTTTTGTTCATGCTGACAAACATGCATATGAAACTCCATACTTGGCACTAGACCCCTTTGCTGTCTCTCTTAATGAGATACCTTGAAAAGCATATGGTTGCCCAAATTAAATTTAAAATGTAGAGACCTTGGTTTCCTTCATATCCTTTTTATAGTGGGTATATACCTCCGTCCTGTAATTTTTGCTTTGCAGGCCGAGGGTGAGTATCTAGCCACTCGCTTCACTGTATAGGATTTATAAAGTGAGTATGCCTAGATGCTTACCTCTGGTACTTATGTAAAAAATTTGAGGATTTCCATTTTGGAGAATGGCTGTATGCTTTGGAGAATGGATGTACATATACATATATACACACATACATTTATTTATTTATTTGCTATGTGTTTTAAAGCTTTTTTTGGTGCCCCTTTCGCAAGGTAACCGTGAGATAGGATTTTTATTGTCAATGATCACTAGCTATGGAATTGGGCTGGTCATCCTTTGTGTGATTTTGTGGTTGGTTATGGTGTTGTGATACTTGTTTTGACTAGTGTACTAGCCATTGCCCCCCTTCTTCTATATTAAATTTCAATAAGAAATGGGGCAATTAATCTTTTTTATGCTAGGCATAGGATATTGTTGGCTTCATTCATCTTCTTGATTTTTTCATTTGCATGTTACAAAATGAATAGATTTCCTAGTTGGATCAAGCTGAATTACTTTGTGAATTGATGTAGGTATGTTAGGAGCCTTCCAGCTAATCAGGGCTTTGGCTTGGCACCCTTCAACATGCAGAAAGTTCAACTTCCATTCATACAGTATGACACTAGTTTTCCCCAGGTGGGTCAAATCTCTAGGACTCAAGCTCCCCTCAACTATAGGCCTCCAGCAAATGCTATTATGAGCCCTTATTGTGCCACCGGACAACAAACATCTATGGAAGCTGCATATGTACAATGGCCCAGTGCTGCAATGATGTATGCAAATTCATATGAGCAGTTTAGACATGCTGTTTTTCAGGTAGGATGCAGTTATTTTTTGTACTATTGATTCAATTGAACATTGATTAGCATTTACCTTTAGGAAAGAGAATAACTAAACGAATGGCATGGTTGCAAACTTGCAATGGACCCTGTGTTGATAAAATTCCCCTTTTTGTTATGGTTTAAAGATTAAGCCCATCGCATGTTGTGAGGTCCAATATATAGTGTCAAATGAGTTAAAGCTTGTGTTCTATATGGGTGACTTGCAAGTTTTCTTTTGATTTTTCTGCTCTAGTAATTTACCAACATCACATCTGATATTGAATTTAGGAGTATCTGGCCCCTAAAATTGTATTAATAGTTTGGTCTGGAACATACAAGTTCTTGGCCTTGACCAGCACTTTGTTTGTTCTCCACTTTCTGTTCTTTTGTTTCTGAACTCAATATTTTTTCTGCCACAATTATTCTTCTTTATCCAAGAGCTTCTCCTTCCTAAAGTATTAAGTTTGTTTTGTCATATATTGATGACTAGTCTATAGGCATGCCAATACTGCTTGATAAATGTCAATGAGTGGAAGCTTTGGGGTGATATTCTTTGTTTTGTTTGATGAAATTAGTTGTTTATCAGCACATGTTTTGAACTGTTTTTGTTTTAATGGGGTTGAGGTTAATAAGAAACTTATAACCATTCGTTGCAGTAAGGCTCTAGGAACTTTGCTCCATATCAGTGTTTTAAAACATTTGGAACTGTTTTTTAGTTATTTAGGCAGTCATTTTCCCAGGAATAGGGTGTCATATGCCATGCAGAATTGCAAGTTCTTATAATTTTGGTTGTCTGTTGTTTTACATCTCTAACTTCACTTTCATTCTTTTTTGCAGGCTCCTTTCTGTCAGCAACCCCTGAGCTTTGATTACAACCAAAACCATTGACAGTTAGGTCAGGAATGATTGAATCAGAGATTCATATGCAGATTTCTCTATACCGTATAGGAGTTGCTGTTTGTAGTTTCAGTCTTCAAAGACTTGCCTTTATAGACCATCATTCTTTGCAGATTCTCTAGTAATTCCTTCTCTGCTTCCGTGGATTTTAATAGTAGCAAGGACTGTAATGAATAGAAGTCATTTTCCAACCTTTTTCTCTCCTAGTGCTTATCCTATAAAACTTATTTGGTGATTTTTCATGTCATGGGGCTTCAGAACTCAAGTCTTAATTTTTTTATTTGTGGGCTCAAGGCTCAATGTTATTAGCCCAGAATTGCCTGCCAAATCTTAAGAATCACTTCTTGCAAAAGTGACTCAGTTAAATATAAAATTAGCTGACCATTAAAATATGCAATGGAGTCACATGGAGTTTTGTACTAAAGTTTGGATAATGGGGTTATAAAGACAGGGTTGAGAGCTGTAAATTTTTAATCTTCATCTGCAGGTTCATTAGTCTGATCTCGGAACTGTCCAACCATCTAAGAACGGCTATGGCTGACTTTTATGACACCAATTAAACAATTTGAAATAATTTATGTCTCATGTTGAAAATACAATTCAGGTCATGTTGATTCGCCAGTGGTGGTACTTTTTAGTGGATTTTAACTTCTAAAGTCAGATTTGGTTCAAATCTAATGCAGGGAGGTAAGATAAGATGTGTGGAAGACCAATCAATCACAAAAGAAAATTCCAGAATGCTTCTTGTTTGTTTCTCCATAGAAAGAGAGACAAATTGAAGGAAAGATTCAAAGATGTGAAAACACAATCCCAATATTTCCAGCAATATTCAAATATCAAGTTCGGCTTTCTTGGGCAACCCTGTGAAGACAACTCGAGAGGGATTTCTAAGAACCAGACCTGCTAGGATTCGCCCAGCACCATGCACACAAGACTCAAATTTTCAATTTTTATTTCTCCCATCATGGAACTTCTCAATAGGAAAATATAGAACACATGTCTGTCTACCCAGAGTCTACCTGGCCTGGAAAAAAGTCAGCTCAAGTTTTGATTGAATCTAAAACTGTTAGAGATCAAACTTGATCTTTCAAATAGTCAAAGGAAAAGAAGAAGAATGACTCTCAGGACAGACAAACTCTAATACAAAGAAAGCATTGCTATGAAAGGGTTTAAATCGAGTTGAACTTTTTTCAATTCGAACTCAATTCATTTGAGCCAAAACAATAATCCAAACTCAAACAATTTGTTCTATGTTTGCCTTTCTAAAGTTAACAAAACCAAGTAAGCAACCACAAGCCCAAAAAAAAAAAAAAAAAAAAGAAAAATCAAGAAGCTCCATTATAACCCAATTAAAAAATGTCAAAAGTGAGTTGTTTTTAATTAGATTTACTTTAGAGATAACAAAACTCCAAAGTACCAAATTATTATCTTCTTTCTAATCAATTGACTGAACTTCATCTTTTTCTATTAAAGGGATCAAATATTTTGATTTTTTTATTAAAAATATTAAACTTTTACTATTTCTTATATTAGCATTCGTAATCCAAAAAAACCTTAAATTATATATATATATATATATTTTTGGTCAAATTTACTTACACTAAAACCACAAAATACACCTAGAATAAACAAAACTTAACTAGAATAAGTAAAACCCAATTAGAATTATTTTTTTTGTTTAGTTTTTGATAGTAAAGATTTTTAAGTTTTAAGTTTGAAATTTCTTTATTTTTTGAGCTAAAAAACGTATTTATGGATAATAGTAAATAATTTGTTTGAACTTCAATGAAACATCATTTTGATTAAAAAAAAAAAAAAATAGTGTAAAATTGTGACATATTATTATTGGTACTCAAATTGGTATTAATTATAATTATAACTAGTTTTATTGTTTAATGTATTTAAATAAACAAGATGCAAAAGAAATCAATGTTAAACATCAATAAACATAATTCTGATTAAAAGAATTCTAACCTAGAATGCATATTTATAAGGTAGACCTATTTTTATATAACAAAATAAAATTTTAATTTTCAATAGAAATATATGAATATTTAGTCCCTTTGGCACACATCAACCCTAAAATTGTCTGTCTATACAAAAAATTATCCTAATCATTATTTTTGAGTTAAAATAAAAATTTATATAATTAATTCTTAATTACGTTCGAAACTAGATCTATTTTTATATAACAAAATACATGTTCTTCATTCCATAAAAAACAAAATTTGAATTAATTCAATAAAGAATAATAAATTTAATTTTAAAAAAATATAATTAATTTCCTATAGTCTGTTTATTTAATAATTAGTTTATAAAGTGGAAGAAACTGGGTGGCGAGGGCGGTGAGCAGTTGGGTGTGGGTCAGCCGGTGCTCAATGAAGTTATAAAAAGAAATGGACCCACCTATCAGCATGCTTCAATTTACTTAATCAATAATCCAAGCAATCCCTCACATGCTATCATTAAAAGTACTCTCAACTCCTATCCAATCCAGTCCAGTCCAATGTTCTTTTTAGTTTGATTGTCAGCAATATATTACTAGTAAATATTAAATAAATGACTTTCCTGCTAGATTTCATCAAAACTAGTGCACAAAAGTTAAAATTAGGTAAAAACAGTCGGCTTGGGAGAGAGACACCCAAAAATTTGTTAGTTTTTTTTTTTTTTTTTTAAATATTTGTTGAGAATTGAGATAAGATTAAGAAAAATGCTCCCTGTAGATGGAGGACAATGCAGAGCTTCTGTTAGTGGGCAAACACAGTGTCACCAACAGCTGAAGGAAGATTAAGCCTCAGGAAAAGTATTAATAAAACTGTCTGGGAAGCAATAAAAACCAGCAGAGCCAGAATAATCATCCACTTAACTGTTAACCTAGAAATCCAGAGTTCTACTTTAGCAAGAACCATACAAATTGGACAGAAAAATATTTGTCTCTTACTTCACAACATTGTCATCTCATTAATCCATATTGCAAGGAACAATGTAAATTTGACAGAACAATTTCTCAGCATTTTGCATCCTGTAGAGGATATTTAAGCTTCAAGCAAATAATCCTAAAGCTCAATCAGCTGTTAAATGACTCATCAAGGCTCAGTAAGGAGGCCTAGGTTTTCCAGGTATTTTAAATATTTGACAATATAAAGAAGATCTCGACATAGATGCAATACTCAAGCACTCTAATGAGAACATCAATTGAGACTAATTTAACAAAATTTATTAAGTGAAAATCAAGATCCATGGGCAGGATTTTATAAGTGATAAGAAGGAGATGGTAAAATTTCGGAGAGTATAGGCTGTAATTAAATTGCAAGCACTTTCACAAAATGTCCTTCATAGACAAGTTTCAAAGAATGTAGTGAGAAAATTAGAACTTAGGGAAGTTGAGAGAGCCACTCCAAAGCAAAATATCTTTCAGGTTTCAGGTTTATCTCTGTGCCCGGTTGAATTCAAGTATTAGTTGTTTGCTTTATTCATATGGTATCTCAAAAATAACCAATCTAAGACAGATCCTAATCCTATATGGAAAAGAAAGTGTGAATTGACAAACTATAATGCATTACAATGGTAAAAAATGGCTCCATAAAATAGTTCGAAATAGTTTCTCCATTCTCTACCAATACTTTTATGTTCTCTACCAATACTTTTATATTACTTGTCACCATTTGGCTTGAGAAATTAATTGAGAACTATGAAGATATCAACTCCAACTAATATTCCTTAATCTGCGTGCCAACATTTGAGCAGTAAACGACTGAAAGAAGACTGAAAATTGTTTAATAAAGATATGACCTTAAGATAACATGCAAATATAGTTTTAAAAGACAAGAATTATTTCGATTGCCTTATTTTAAATTCCACCAGAAAATGTCATTCAATAACAGCAGTACAGTAAAGATATGGATACTAGGAAATTCAAAAGATTCAGATACTTCAATGTTAATGGGGAATGGAATTAAATTTAGTATTCTAATAACATCAGAATGGTTTGACGTTTCCATTACATCAAGGGTAGCTAGAGTCTTTTATGGAGTCACAATGTACAAAAAGTAAAACTGACCTCTACATAACACTGAACTAAGAAAAAGAAAAAGATAACTCTATCAGGAGATTATTGGATATTGCAAATTCAGTGCCAAACATGGAACCAAGGATAGCAACCCCCATATTTGTAGATTTCTAGAGAACATAAATAGAACCTGCGAGCATTATTTATCCTCACCTGCAAGCTCAAATTTTGCTCAATTTGTTGCTCCAACAAACCCCACCACCAATGCCATCAAGATTTATGTCCCTCATGAGAAGACTCTAAAAGTGAGAAAGTGCAGCCGATCCCCGAACTACTGTGGCATAAAGCCACCTATAAGAAACTCAGACTGAAACAATATCACGAGACTGCAACAACTGCTTCCGTAGACAAGCTTAGAAACATTATTAATGCTCAGAGTGACATCACGATCAATATCCGTCACCAGAAGCTAACAGGAAATGCAACAGGCTCCTACTGAATCAATATACATATGTAGAAGCCCTTAGTATTGAAGGATAGACAATGAACGCTACTCAAAAACTACTAATGACTCACAAAGGATAACTTAACATACCCATCAACAAAAGAACCACAACAACAGAAGTTTTAAGACCTGAAGATGCAATTCATATTACAGTTTAACCCACAATACTGCGACTATCACTGAGCTTAGTACCAGCAACTAACAATAAAAAGACTAACCGCGAAACTCCAATTACACGACGACCCAAAAGAACAAAACTCAAATAATAATAATAATAATAATAATAATAATAAAGCAAGTTGAATCAATTACCCAAATTCAATCATCCCCAGTAGGAAACAGAGTGAGAACCTTCCTTCCTCCACTAGCTGACTCTAAATCCTCCACATAACCCGGTACCGAATTATGAACTGGTGCCCCTATCCTATGGGCCGTTTGCTGAGTCGGTTGTCTAGCAAGAAATGGATGCTCGAATTGCCCATTTTGTGGAGATCCAAAATGACCCATTTGCCTCTGATAATGTGGATTTGCCACCGCACCTGCCGCTGCTGCCATCTGCTGCTGGTGATGCTGCAGCGCAGTCACAGGAACATAACCCGTATGCAAGAAATGCGGCGGAACCGGTGAGCTGGCAAACAAATGGTCAGTGGCCGGATCAGCTGAGGCAGCTAACCCGGCAGCTCCGCCGCCAGCACCGTTAATACCACCAGCACCGTTACCACCACCGGATAACCCTTGCATTCTTTTCAAATAAAGGCGGTATTTTTGCAAATGACTAGCGACGTTCTCTCTCGTCAACCCATCCACACTCATTAGTTGCATTATAGTCTTGGGCACAGCATTCTTGATCCCCAAGTGGGCCACAGCATCCACAAATCGTTTATGCAGCTGTGGGGTCCACACCAGCCTGGGCCGCTTCAGGGTTCTGGCGGGCTCATCGCTACCAGCACCCGAGCCCAACTCCGCCGAATTTTCAGCCGCGAATTCTGGGGGAGACGGAGCCAGAGGGTTGTTCCCTCCGGGCGAAGGAGTAACTTGCTGCGATGGTTGCTGCAACGGCTGTGAAAGATGGTTGGGTGATGTATTAATATTGTTATTGTTGATGGGGTTTTGGATATCGAAATAGAGAGCAAGATCAGGAGTGATTAGGGTTTGAGAAAGAGGCATGAGTTCTTCAGGAGAAGGAAGCTCTTCTTCCCATCTACTGAAGCAATTCGAGTCTTCCTCTCTCATTATTTACAAAATTGCCAATTGTTGAAGTCAAGTGCTTGATTAGTGGGAAATGTTGTATGCGGTTATTGGTTAACAAATTCAATTGTAAAAAGCGGGAGTGATGAAAAAAGGATTGGAAATTTGCTGTTTCAGATAGAGGAGACAGTCGTGGCGGTTGTAGCGGTGGTGGCGAAAAGAATTGGGCTGAGGGAGTGGAGAGAGGTTCGAGGTGGATCTTGTATTCTTCTTTTCAGCTTTTATTGTGGGAAAATGCTGCGGTTACCGTTACCAGATCACGGTTGATATCCTACTAGAGCGGTAACATTGCAGTCCTATTTCCAACCACTAGATTAGTTGACTAAACAGGCGACCAATCTAAATATTAACCTTGTAATTAATAAATATTTATAAAAAAAAAAATGGTGAGGGTGAAGCCTCTCTCTCAGTCTCAACTATTAAGATAATTATTAGTATTAATTATTAGACTAGTTCTGGGAATAAATTAAATACGTCACCGTATTAGGAAAATAGATAACGTTGTCCTAGTTTTTGATTAAGGCCGGGATTTGGGGGTCTGATGCTTTAGAAAGAGCCAGTGTTCCCAAGATTTTTCAGATTTGGTTTCTATCATCAAACTCCACGGATTTCCCGACACGCGTGGTGAGCACGCTCGAGTCAAGTTCTTATAAAATACGTGATGATGATTTGATTTGATTTGGATTTTTGTACTTCATTGGGTTGCCGGCGCGTGGGAGGAATGGGAATAGAGTGGAGAGTGGGGGGGCGTGTTTGCCAAGTTTGGTGACTTTGTGGAATTCCTTTCGGGGGTGTTGATGAGGGAATCTAAGTAATTTTGTGTTTGGTCACGATGATAACTTTTCCATTTTGGGGCCCCCAAAATAGACTCGCAACTTTCTTTTTTCTTTTTTAATTTTTCTTTCCTAGAAAGACTGCTTTTTCGTTTTTTGAAGGCTAAAGAACTTTTTTCCACCCAAGGTTTTATTAAAATACATTTTCTCCCTTGAACTTTCAAAAAATCTAAAAATAACCTTTTACTCATTTTTCATCCAATTTTACTAACATATTTTATAAAATGATTAAAGTACCCTTATTAAAAAATAAAAATTTATAATAAAAAATATAAATATATTAAAATTTTAAAAATTATTTTAAAAATATTATAAAATTTTAAAAGATTATTTAAAATTTAAAAAATCTACTAATTGAACCAAATGGCCAAAAATAACCATCTGATTACAGGGTTGGTCAGATTTGACCACTTATGCCAGCAATCATGGTCGAAAATGATCGATGGGACCAAAACCAGCTATTTCTGGCTATTTTCGACTACTTTTATTAACAGAAGCAGTCAAATCTAGTTATCCCTACAACCAGGTGATTGTTTCTTACCAACTAATTCTATTATTGGTAACTACAGTTGTCGGCACTGACGATTATGACTACTTTTAATTTTTTAAAAGTTTTTATATTTTAATATATTTTTAAAAATTTTTATATTCTTTAATATTTAAATAATGTTTTATATTTAAAAGAAATTATTTTATTATTTTATAAATTTTATTAATAAAATGATCAAAATACCATTTTAATTATGAAAATATTACTGTTGACTGTTAAATTTAACGGTTAACTTTAGTCAACAAGTGAGTGTTCAAGTTTTCAAAGTTTAAGAGGTGGAAATTTGTCTCTAGATGAAACTTTGGGAAAGAATATTAACACATATATACTACATTCCGTGCACTTTGGGTGGGTTTTCAAAACTTTGGCCTTTTTTGAAAATTGAAATAAAAAAAATTACTACACAAAGAGCATTGATTTTTAAGTGGCTAGTTTTAGAAAATTGTAACACACATATACTGTTAATTTTTGTCAAATTCAAATAAAATTTCATTTTAGGTACATAAATAAAAAATTTGATATCACATGTAATACGGTTAAATAGATCAAAAGATATAAATGACTCAAACCGTTATTTAAGAAGGATTCAAAAGATGCAAATTGATCTATCTTCCCACCCAATGGACACTCTTGCACCATCGGAGGCAAATATGCCTAATTAAGTTAATTCTTGGTGAAGACAACTTAATACTTAAAAAACTAGCACTTCAATTCAGAAGAATGAAAGATGTGAATGTGATATATTTGATTATAAATTTAATAATTTTCCATGTGATAAATACAAAGACTAAGGTAATTTATTATGACAATAAGTCCATGATTCTGACTTTGAGGGGTTAAAAGATAAGATAAAAACATAATTAAAATGTAGTGTACAATGTTAAATGAATGGACAAGTGGGCAAATCAAAATTACAGTTCAAAAGTGAAGAATCTTATCAAAGTTAAAGCAAGACCAGGAAACCCCAACGAAGAAACCAAAAAAAGTTGCTTGTTTGGTTTAAAAACATGATTTGGGTTGGGCAAGTGATTACATAGGAATGGAAGAAAAGAGGTATCTATTTTGAGCCAAGGAATTTGCCTAATTATTGCTTTCACAAAGGGCAAGTTTTTGTTGCTGTGCACTCTTTTGTGCTTCCAACCCCAAAATAATAACCCCATCTGAAAAGACTTTCTACATTAAATTAATCAACTACCTCATCACTAAAAAGCTATTTGAGATTGAGTCATATTAGAATAATTGACAATACAGTTGTTGGCATACATGTTGTGATATCAAATGAATCTCAAGTTTTTAAAAATGGTATTTCAATATAAGTTAGACAAGATGACCATTCGGTGTTGAAAGCCAATCCCTGAGATAGCTGCTGAAATTTTTTACCATTTCTCAATCACTTTTAAAAACCCTAAATACCCTCCTGCAGATAAGGACTAACCATCAGATGTCTTAGAGAAAACCAGAAAGACAGAAAGAAAGAATGAAAAATAAAAAAAATCTAAAGGAGATAATAATGAGGAGAGTCAAAATTGCAATGATTCAGTAGCTTTGTCAGATACCCAGATGAATCAAATTGATCAGAAACTACTAAATTGGAAAACTACATTATTGGTACCTACACAGTAAACACTTTGAAGAAGATCCACTCCTTTTAATGACCAATCCAGGGTGAAAGATATAGGCAGCCACGCCGCCCCACCCCAACTCTCACTTATCATTAATAATCCAACCACACCTTTGTCAAGTGAATCGTGTCATGACTTGAATGATGGCAATTATTCCTCACCAATATCCATAATACCAAAAATTCAGGAAATGACCGACTGTACAGGATCAAGACAAAGTTACTAGGATGGACAAAAATACAAAAACCTAGCCCCACATCTCATTTATTAATCCCGTCTTCCAATCACGAGGAAATCCATTTTGCAAAGTTTCAATGGGGACCATCAAACAACCCGTCATGTAAAGGTGTTTGATCTTGTGGGGATCACACTCATATCGAGTCCTCTCAATCTGTTTTCTTGGCTGTGGAATATCTACAACAGAGCTGTAATATAATGGGAAAACTAAATCTCCACTCAAGTATGTTTATGGGACTAATTTTGTTTTGTTTTGTGAATTTCTCAGATTGTTTAAAATACAGCTCCTGGACAAAGACACCAGCGGATTGTGCTCCAAGCTGGCACTGGCCCCTTCCCTGGGAAATACCATGGATGAATGCAGCTGGTTGTTTGAAAATAAAGGGCAATAAACTTGAAGGCGACTGAAGCCTAACCACTTTGAAAAGACTTCTTTTGCCAGAGGGATTTTATCGTGGTCCTGTTTCATCAGAGAAATGAAAAGACGTTATCTGAATTGATTCCTGCAGATATCAAAGAGTAACAAGAAATGCACACAAAAGAAGAGAGGCAACAGGAGATTAAATAATTGCAATCACCAAGTAGCATCTATCTAGTCCAGTTCACTAACCGACATTAGAATATTAACAATTATGATAGTCAAAGAGAAGCGCAGAGGAAGAAAAAAACATGTTTACCAGATATGGAGGCTGGTTGATCTACTTTAGCAATGTTGATGTCCTAGTATTTGTAAGACCCAAAAAAAATGTTGACCAGAAATTTATCTGATAATTCCTCGTAAGACTGAATCTCTGATGGTTGTACCTGTTTAACTGCAGTCCTCAAATGTTCCATAGTTATTTCTGATGCCTCCAGGTTGTCCTAATAGAACAGAATTGATAAGTAATGAACAGACACATTTATCCACAAATACAAAGGAGGAACTCAACAACCCGCAATAGCTGAAATAGCTGCCTCTCGGCACATTAGTGAAATATCAGCCCCAGTACAGGCTTCCGTGAGACAAGCCACCTCTTTTACAGATACAACAGAATTGCATGGAATTTTTTGTAAATGAATAAGAAATAATTTCTTCAAGTCAGTCTCACTTGGAGGTCCCACATATAGCAGGCGATCAAGGCGTCCTGTCCAAATCTTTTATTTATTATTTGCTAAGATATCAGGTTTTAGGGAAAATTTACAATAAGATAAGTGGTGTAAATGAACACGTTTGTGTTTTGAGAGAAAACAGGGAGGGAGAGAGAGAGAGTGGCGATACCAGTTCTTAGAAGGGCAGGATCAATCTTGTCAGGCCGATTCGTGGCAGCAATAACAGTAACATTAATTCTTTGATGTAAGCCTACAATCAGGAAGCAAACATATTAATTAACTACATAGAGGACTGCACAAAAACCCATACTTTAAAAGTCACTAACCATCCAACGCAACCAGGCGTTGACTCTAAGCTATTGGAAACTGAGACTCCATCCCTGTCCTTCCCACGGATGAAAGCAAAACCTATTTCATCAAGAATTATGAATAACAGTGAACTGAACCATGCCTTGGAAAATAGGGATCTTACTGCTTTCTCAGATTCAACCAACCCGTTTGCTAAAAAATTCAGGACCCTTTACTGAGAGAAACTTTAGCCCTGCTTTAGAAGCTACCGCACATGCCACCAGGGTTTTGCTACAACCAGGAGGACCAAACATCAATATTCCTGTCCAGGGACGAGTGCCAATTCACTTGAATTTTTCCTGGTGTTTTTGAGGCCATTCTAATGATTCCATTAATTGAGTTTTGACTTCCCTTTGGCCAACAACATCTTCGCAATTGACCTTCGGCACTTCAAATTTACCTCCTCAACTTTACCTAGAAGTAGAGAAAACAGGCTAACAGTTGGATGACTACGGCAAGAAGCTACAATTTCCAAATTCCTGCTTCACGCATTTAGTGGACAGCTTTTAAAAGGACTTCTAATAATGACACAGTACTTAATAGCTAGAAGAATACTTGGATGACTAACCTAAATATATTTGAGAGATATTTTCCAGCAATTGGAATACAGAGTACTTTTAACATCTAACACTGAGAAATTTTAGACAACGGCTCCAGAGTCATGTGGAAGATAAACTCAAATTGGATTGTCACTGAAATAACAATCAAACAGGAAATACTAAAGGTAGCATGTGATTGATCTAGTAGTTGTCATATCTAAATAGGTCCATCTTGATGAAGTATATCTTATACTGTATGTCTGAGACGGGAAAGTTAACTTTGGTTCCAATTATAGACTGAGTGAATGATTTCATGAACAAGAAGGATGTATTAACTATACCTCTCGCACGACACTAGGCCTCACTTTCAACCTGGCCTTCTCAAAATCTTCAAAAGTCACTCTCAATGTATATTCTTCGTCAGATGTGAATATCCCTCCAGAAGTACCACAAACATCATTCCAGAAATTATCTGTGATTCCTGAAATTGTTCCATTCAGGTGAAAAGATGGTAGAATCTCTGAAGAAATAGGTAAACCTGAGTCACATGAAGAGGCACAGCCTGAACACTCCCTTGCAGAGTCCTTAACATTTCCGAAATAATAAGACTCTTCCAATATAGTGTCAGAGTGGCCTTCATATGTCAAGTATTCCACTAAAGTGCAAACCGTCACAGGACTTCTCAGACTTAGCATAGGGCCTAAGACATACCAATGCAGCCTCATTGCTGAAGGCAGCTAGATCAGCACCTACGAAACCATGTGTAGCCATGGCAAGGTGTTGAACTTGCACATCTGAAAGAGCATGTTTCGTGCCACCAAGAAATGTATGCAATATCTCCAATCGTTGCATCGTTGCTAGTAGACCTGTAGATGAATTTTCAAATGATTGAAAACAACTATCATGTATGGAAGATGATAACCTCAGGGGATCATTACGAAAGCATTTGAACCACTTTAAACAAGAAAGGCCTTCTTAGTCTACTTTTCCAAGTTCTGCATGATTCTACAGTCCTTCTGAACTTCATGAATTTCTATTAAACCAACATGTTATAATATATTTCTTATCTACCAATAATATTGGTACTATCTGTTGAAATTTGTGGACTTGGTGTTCAATCCTAACCTTTGAAACTTTCACTTCAAAACACTAAAATGCAAACAAAATGTACATTTTAATAATCTTAAATGAAGTTTTTACTCTTATACAAAGATAAAGCCAAACAATAATGTGCCCATTAAGTAACTTCGTACATAAAGTTATATGAAGAAAATAGTGAGGTTACCTATATTCTCGTGGATAGACTTCATGTTCCTCTCAAGGATGTACATGAAATAGATATACTTATCAAAAATATGCTTTTCCAGATTACCAAAGACAAATGTCTCGTGCTAGAAGTTTGTAACATCCCAGGTTTTAGAAAAGCCCTTAGGGGTAGAATTTTAGGGGTTAGAAATAGAATTCAGAGATAGTTTAGGAGTCTAGAAGAGTTCAGGGGTGAGATGGTAGTTTTCCAGAGCTGTGTGACCTTCGTATGATTCCTTTAGGGAGGTTTTAATCATGCGAAGCGCGAGAAATGGATTTTATTCATTTTCCCTTGGTGCACTCCCGTGCATCATCCCTGCACGCCCGTGCAGGTGGGTAGAAAAGGAGAGAGAGGCGAGAGTTATTGCATTTTCTCACCCGTTTCAGCTTTTCTTTCTCCATTTTCAGCAGCTACCAGCCCTAGGCGAGAAGTTCAACTTCCAGCGGCTCCCAATCCAGCCAAAGATCAGAGAGATTAGATTAAGTTTAAGTTTCCAGCAGCCATGTCAAGAAGTAAGTGTTTCTTACTTCTTCCAGAGTTTCCCAGCATGCTTTGTGATGATTGATGATGCCTGGAAACGTGTGTTTTCGTTTCCAGCTTGTGATGCTTTGTGTGTATGTTTATATGCTGATGAGATGATGATTTTATGATGATTTCCACCCACATGCGTACTTATCTCAGTTATATGTGTGTTAGTGAGAGAAATCTCAGATTTGTCATGGTGAAATGCATGATGTTGGGTGAAGGATGAAATTGAGGATGTATATCTGTATATTGAAGTGCCTTGGATGTGTGTTTGTGATTAATTTCAGATTGGATGAGTTTTGGGTTGGTTTCTAGCAGTTTCAGACGAGTCATGTCTGAGTAAGACAAGGAGCACAGCCGTGTGCCTGCACGAGCACGCCCGTGTGTCCTTGTCTTTGCGAAGGCACGGCCGTGTGCACGAAGTGCACACGGTCTGAAAAGCTGAGGACGCGATCGTGTGTCCTAAGGGACACGGTCGTGTGTCCTACATTTGCATGAAATGGCCAAATATTCGAGTAGCTTGCACGGCCAGGCACACGACCGGTGCACGGTCCCGTGTGCCTGGGCACACGCCTGTGTGCCTTTACGCGGCACGATCGTGTGTTTGTGCAGCACGCCCGTGCGTCTCCCCAGCACGCCCGTGCGTCAACTTAAATTTTCCCAGAATTGCAGAAATTGAAGTATTAAAGGGTTGGTAACCATTCCAAGGCTTAATAATCATCAGATAAAATCCAGATTTCAGATGAAAAATGTAGCATATGCATCCATAGCATAACATGTAGTCTGAAAGAGGAACCAGAGATCCGAATTCAGTAGTTTTCAGCATTCAAAACCCAATGTATGGGTTACAGTTTTGGGTGAACTCGAGGGGGCATCTGTGGGACCCAACTTTCTAACATCAGTCAGATTGCTCAACACAGTTATCAGCTTTCTAGCCTGTAGCTAGAATGTTCAGCCCACTTGGCCAGGATGTCGAATCCCTATGTTTATCAGCCTGATCAGCACAGCAGGTACCTTCGGGTACAGTTAGATGATTCAGATGCATGCATCATCAGTCATTTTCAGTTTCCAGTTCAGCATGACATTACATATATACATATTGACAGTAAATAATGTATATCAGTAATCAGAAAGCAAACAGATAAACAGATAATCAGTTTCAGCGCTCGCAAGCGATTAGACGCATGTATAGGGCCGACCAGGTATGTATGCCCTTGTTTGTTGCTTGCTTGAGTCAAGGGAAGTAAGGAATGCTTACTGGGTGATCATTATCACTCATCCCTTTCCTTCTTCCTTCCTTTTCAGGTTAGTGTGCTGCTGATAAGGAGCGGGTGGACTGAGGCTGGCGATAGAGGACCCACACACTCTTCCCAGTTGTATCTTCTTTCAGTTTTTGACCTGTGAGGTCTTGTATGTATTTTGTACATTTCCAGATGTAAAGAACCTTGTACAGAACAGTATATAAATGAAAAGCCAGTTGGGCTCATTGTATATTTCATTTTCAGTTCAGTTTCCGCTTATGATGTAATTTAGTTCAGTAGGTTTCTTTTTCGTAGGATTCTCGTCTCGGGTACCCAATTTTCAGTTTAATAAAGAAAAGAGCAGTTGATTCAGCAGTAGGGGTACTCGGGGCGGCGGGTCTTACATTTTTGGTATCAGAGCGTGTTCTCTGTGCCATTTTAGTAGATATTTGAGTTGTAAGTGTGTGGTGTCTGTTTTCTCTCCCTCGCAGCCATCGTCCAGACCCTCATCACAGCACAGTTAGGTATTTCTTTCTAGTTTTGATTTGTTTTATGTTTCTAACCCTTGTTTGCTTGTGATGCTATAGATAGAGAAGAGGCTTATGTCCCTAGATATATAGATGAAACTAGTAGTAGTCCTCCTGTTCGTCCCATGAGTGTGAGTGGGGGGCGACGATCTCAGAGTACCTCCCATGTGCCTATCAGGCCAGATCAGCTCAGAGAAATGATAGGGGAAGTGGTCAGAGAGAGTCTTCAGCAGGCTGGTGTGGGTATTGTTCAAGAGCCAACCACAGTTAATCCCCCTCAGCATGAAGCCTATCAGACTTTAAGAAGAAGAACAGCACAGCCACAGCCACAGCCACAGTCACAGCCTCAGCCTCGGTATTATTCAGTGTCTCAATCAGTTAGAGGAGGTTATCAGTTTCCACCTCAGTTTGTCAGAGAAGAGTATCAGTATCCACCTGGGTTTACAGAGTATAGTCAGGCCATGAGTACAGAGACAGTGGGTACAAGCTCATCAGAGAGGCTGCATCCTATTTACCATCTGCCAAGGCCGTATCAGTCGGTAAAGTTCAGTGGGTCTAGAGATCCAGCAGTGGCAGAGGAGTGGATTGAGTCAGTGGAGAGCATTATGGGTCTCTTCACGTTATCAGAGAGAGAGAAGGTTCGATTTGTGTCATTCCATCTCCAAGGTGATGCTTTTGGTGGGGCCTAGCTAAGGCTACCATTCCCGAACAGCAAATGACGTGGATAGAGTTCAGATGACTGTTTGATGCCGAGTACCGGGGTTCAGAGTTGATGTATGCAAAGGCCCAGAAGTTCATTGACTTGGTTCAGGGGCCTAGTTCAGTGAAGGAACATGTGACCAAGTTCAATGCTTTGACGCGGTTTGTCCCTAGTTTGGCGGGGACTGAGTTGGGAAGAGTGCAGAAGTTCATCCACGGCTTACATCCTGCTATAGCCAAGGATGTCTTGACTGGACCGTATCCTCCCCAGCAGTTCAGTGATGCT